>JBAMHX010000014.1:21773049-21790571 GCA_037177515.1 Pseudomugil tenellus
CACACATAAAGGATATACATATATATATATATATATATATATATATATATATATATATATATGTCTCGAGGGAATTCAATTTCCTTCCTTTGTGTAATCTAAGTGTTTCACAATTTAGGCAACTGGGAGACTGGAATGGACTGGATATCATAGGCTCTGGTGGCCCCAAAGTCGTAGACTACGGCTGGTCAATATAAATCCGTAAAGAAAAATTAAAATGAGACTAAATCAAGTTATTTTAGTTGAAACGACATTGTGTTTGCTGTCTGAGCTGTACTGTCTGCCATTAGTGCATCTGTCATGTCTACATTTTCCCACTTTGCGCCATATGATCAGTAAGAGTCAGTTGTAGTGATTATTAATGTTGCTCAAACTGTTGATGTTATTGACGCAGCTGATGTGGGATGGAGAGACAGTGCCAAAGGGCCCCGGAGGCTGCAAATTGTGGCCGTGATACAGAGCCGCTGGAGGGGACCCGGGCCAATAGGAGAAACCTGAAGGCCCCACGCCTGGAGCCACGAGGTTCAGTTTGGAAATGCCGGAAAAAGGAATCGGAGAGAAGTTCCCCTGAAACTTGTAGATGGCCTGCTCGGTAGTGGAAGGCTGACAGACCTGCGCCAAGCCGTGGAAATCAAACTTGTAGGCGTATCTCTTGCCGTGGACTTTCGTCATTATGTTTTTGTCGTAATAATAGCGCAACGCCCTGCTCAGCTTGTCGTAGTTCATGTTGGGTTTGCTTTTGCGCTCACCCCAGCGCCGGGCCACCTCGTCCGGGTCGATGAGCTTGAACTCTCCGTTGGTGCCCTCCCATGCGATGCAGGACACGTTGGTGCTGTCAGACAGGAGCTCCAGCAGGAACTGCCAGAGCTGGATCTGTCCACTTCCTGGAAGGAGAGGGGGAAAAAATAAAATAGGTTTAACAGAAACTACAAACTACAAATGCGACGCAAGAAAGAAAAAGACTCGTTTGATTTATTTAAATGCGTTGGTATTTAATAATGCTGTGTGACGTTTATTCTCACGACTCTACTGATGATTAAACAGTGAAATATTGACTCCTAAAATGCAATTACGCACATTTTACAGTAGCATCTTTTAGTCATAACAGATATATGTATGTGCAGCTTACACGTTTATAATTACTCTCCAAGTGTTTTACACATTGATATTAAATCAAAACATTTCAAATATACCGTTATTTAAAAAAAATATGGATAATATTAAACAATAATAGAAGCCTAATATTAGTAACGGGACATGTTATAAATGGAGAATTTCTAACTAAAAACATTTATATCTCTCTCTTTGTTTCTTTCTTTCTTTCTTTCTTTCTTTCTTTCTTTCTTTCTTTCTTTTTTCCTCAGAAATTAATATTTATTTGACTTTATGTCAATAGATAAATAGCTACATGATAATTTAAAAATATCACAAAAATAAAACGAAAAAAGCCAAAAAAAGGGAGAAAAGCTCCATCCTCTCCTAAAGTGAACCTTTGGATATAGCCTACAAGTCCTTGTTAACTTCCAAAAGCTTAAAGCTAATTTTGTTTTCCATTGTGAAATATATTATTAAAATAATTATTCAGTTATTTTTAGTTCCTTTCTTCTTCTTTTTTTTTTTTTTTTTACAAATAATTCATTCAATACAGCATTAAAAGTGAAGACATTATACATGTTGCTGTGAAAATGTCAAACACAACTTGAAGCCTTCCTCTTCTATATTTTAGCTTTACAGCGAATAAGCTCGGTCTTCTTAAACATGCCTACTGAGGTTATGGTATTGATCGATGCACAAATTAAATTTATGTCTCATCTATTTCCGCATTCATACCACAGTGAATGTCATCATCACCGTCACGGGAATATTTCCTGATCATATGATCCTCATGTTTCACTTTGTTTATTCAACACTTGATCTTGTGAATAAAATGGTAGAAAACATATTTTCCAGTTTTCCCAAATCTGCGCAAACTGAAACCAGTTGTTTCCATTTCTTATTATACGAATGAACAAGTTATCAGCACACTCAGGGTGATTAATAAATCAATTCCTCATCATGTCTGGTATAAGGCAACCTCAGGTGAATTATTGCAGCTAAAATATGTCTAGTTTAAATAACGATGCATATAAATGGAGGAAATACAGCAACCTGCTGCATTTTTACAAACACACTAGGATATTTTTATGTCTCTGTAACTGTTGGAATCGTGATATAAAACCAATTTAAGTGTTATTATTGTTATTTTTCATTGCTTAAGTCGTGATTATGTGATGGGCTATTGTTTTTTATTATTATTATTATTATTTGCGCTATTTACATATAAGCAGTTATCAGATATTGTGGTGACTGACGTCTTTCCCTGTAAAGTATTTGAACAGGTAACCACAAAGTGTTATTCATGTTTTGCACATCCTCTTACCTTTTTGCACTCCTGTATTTATTGGACCCCAAGATGTTCCTTCACTTTCTTTCAACAGATTTTCTGTTGGATCTGAAATGAAAGCATAAATGTCAGCAACAGAAGTTTTTTTTTCTATGTATATATAGACTAAGACGATTCCTACAAGAAAAGGCCCCTAGTTATATCCTTTTATAAAATGTAACACCTTAATCACGGGTAATAGTTTGGTGAAAATATTTGAAGAAATTTTTTTTATAAGGACACATTTCATCGTGTCAAAGAGCAGCTAAATACTTAAATTAAAATGTAAAACATATCCCTATTTCTTTTTAATATGCATTGGAGGAAGAATATCATCCATGAGAGAAAAATCTGTTATACCAAAACAAACTGTTATTTTCTATTTATACATGAAAGAATTAAATCCACAAATCGATATAACTCCCAATTGTTCGCTGGTGCAAGGACAGTCCAATGCGTAAAGCATGTCGTCTTTGCGGTCCCCCTGCAAGAAGCCAGGAAACGCGTCCAGGAAAAAGGATTTCCGATTTCCGACAAAAGAGCAGACGGCCTTTCAGATTGAAAAAGCTCTGCAGTGCTGTGCCCTGAGAACGAAGCATCCATGTCTGCTGGACAACTGCACGCAGCAAAATCCCACAAAAAAAGAAAAAACTAGCATAATGGGTTGATTCTGGTTCCAGATGGGACAAAATGACGAACCTGAGAGATACATGTTGAACATGAGGTTTCCTCCGCAGTCCTGTCTCATTGTGTTCAGATGTTCAGAATGGGTTGGATTTCATTTCGTTGGTGGCGCAGGAAAAGATTTTTATTAAACTTTATCTCATAACTGTGATCTGGAATAAATGCGGGTGGACAGATTGAAGTTTCCAGGCAACTGTCACTGGCCCCCATCTCTGAGACAATATTCAGACAGCAATTTCCCCTGGTGCATTGCTTTAATTAAAAGAGCAATTTACCTCTGTCAGCCCGCCTGGTGCCCACAATAAAAAGAGGCCGATAGAAATTCGGCCCTTATCAATCCACCATCACAGTTTAATAAAGTTTCCGCGTTAAGATCTGAGTTTCTATGGTGAATTGAAGTGTTTGACATGGAAACCAGTTCAGATCCTCCTCACTTTTCCGCCTCTTTACCTCTCAGCAAACAACAAAGACCTATTTCATGCTGGAAAAAAGAATATTTACCTTGAAAAACACGCTTCGATGCGCACGAGAAAACAAGAACATTTCATCCTTCCTAACCTCAGCTTTGTGGGTTTAAGGTTATATGGCATCAATCTGACGGTAATGAGGTCGTAACTTTAAAACCATGGCTTCTGATACTCGTTTGAAGCTATCACGTCCTCTCTTTATTATTCTGCTTCCTCTCGTTTCAACAGAAGGGAATGTTTTCCGGCTTCGCGCAAAACTGTGATTATTTTGGGGTACCATGCAGGTTTGCTTTTATGCTATATCTTAATGGACTTTTAGCTATCTATACAACCATGTTTACCTTCATTTTCCAGTTAGCAGACATATGCGGCACATTTTCAACATTTTATTTAGAAAAATACAATGAAAAGCATAAACATGACTGATGCTGCAGCACATTTAATCACTGAATCACTGAAAATCTCTGGGTTTACAGCAACAAACATAAAAGAAATATTAGTTGTGTTCTTCTTTCCCCTTATCTTTCTTTGTCTTCTTCTGAAAACAATCTAACCAATCCAAGGCCAACAGCATGCATTATTCATGAGACACCCTGACAGTAACATATTCATTTGTACTTAATCTTCCTTCCTTCTGTTCCCTTTTTTGTTTGTTCATCTTCCCACTTGTTTAATTTAAGCGTAGAGCTGTCACCTAAATAAAACAAGAGACCAAGCCACATCATATCGCCATAGGATACATTTTAAACCTTTGTGTTATAACGTGATATGTTTTGTGGTACAAATGTTTAATATCATGGAACGAGGAGAGTGTGCACACAACACATCAGAAAAATGCCTAATTTATTTAGACTTAAGTTTATTTAACTTATATATTGATTAAGTTGTATGCTGAGTCAAGAAGCAACTCATCAGGTAACGTATTACTCTTTGTTCCAGTTGTGCACATATCCTAATTTTAATTTGAGTTTTCAGAAAACAGCTTGACCATACAGCCAAAAGCAACAGACTGGCGCATGCACTGCGCGCAGGCAGGTGACGTTGGCACAACTGGCGCACGTTCCTGTGAGTAATAAATCAGAGTAGAACAATGCATCTTTGACAAAAATAATTGAAGTATTTCTGATTGACATGACATGTTTTAGTTCCAATATTTCTAGTCAGAAAATCTAAGTAAAGCAGCTGATTTTACTTAGTTTGTTTTCTTTCTCTTTCTTTTTTTATCTGGGTGACAGCTCTGCTTCACAGTGTTAGAACCTAAAGAGACAGGACAGGCATAACTGTGACACCTTATGCTTAAAATGTAGAAATGAGATTGAGTTTAAACATGTAGCTGATTAGGTACACTTGGTTCAACTTCTATTATAAAACATAGTTGCCAGTAGCTACAGTAGGTTACTTACAATAAACCTTTATCAGTTTTGTGAACATAGGCTTAGAGTGTCTAAAAGGTCTAAAAGTAGCCTATGTTCTTAACTCTTATCACATTATCAGCTCTTTATATTGTGGAATTGAAAGAGAATTGTTTATTAATCATTAATCAGTTTAATAATGAGTCACACAGTTCACTCAAAACAAAAGTGGTTAAAGTTTGTTTAGATTTTCTAAATAATTTTAGCAAACCAAAGCAGATTATGATGTGCAGGCTGTGACTTTTTACCTTCCAGTTAATCAACAGAAGTACTTTTTTTTAGATATCCACACAATGACAGGTGGGTAAAAATAACTTTTTTTGTCTTAGTCAGTACAAAGTTAATCAACCAGAACCATGCTTGTGTTTCATCCTTTGCTTTATATGTGTCCCTGTAGATGTGTCTTTGGCGTCCAAGACTTGCTTTAGCTGCCTGTGTCCAAGTAAAAGTCGCAGGCAACTTAAAACAAGCCTTAAAAGCAAGACTACTGATGAAGTGGTGGAATGAGAAGCAGGAAACGTCCAGTCGATTATCACCAGGAGGCCAGAACTCCATCCAAAAGAACAACAACAACAAAAAAAAACAGACAGACTTTTGTATAATTGAAGATCAATCTGGGCTGTAAATAAGAAATGATATAAAGCTAAAGCTTTATTTTTCTATCTCTATGAAATAAACTTTAATCATGAGGGAATTATTCACTAAACAGGCCAGCAAAGTTTAAACTTAGCAAGAACTTCTCAACCAATCACACAAAGCTGACAAATATATCAATCAATTCTATTAGTCTGACTAAAAAAAGCTGTTACTAAGTGTAACCTTCCCAGTATAGTCTTAACTTACCTTTGTGCTCTAACTGCGCCCACAGCTTGTAACGTACTGCACCACTCAGGTGTTACTCCACTTAGACCCAAGCTGCAGCTCCTTTAATCAACCTGTACAGGAATGCATATTTGAGAAAGGTGTGTGTGTACGGTTACATATTTATTGAAAGATCCTGTTGTGTGTGGGTGTGGGACAGGGAGCTGGTGGAAGATCAGGGGTGTGCAATGTGGAATCCTATTTCCTGGACCAACAAAAGGTGTGTGTGTGAAGGTAAACACACTCCAGGATCTTAGCAAGTGTCTAGAATAAACTGGATGGTGTCATATTAAAACTAAGCTACTATAAACCATGCTGCTTTTCCCATTTCCTTTGGGTTTGGACCTTGGGTCAGAAATATGTACTAAGGGCCTTTTTTTAGATGTTGTGTTTCAGTATCTGCAGCTTTCAAGTCATGATGGCTTTGTGTTTTTGTCATTGTACCTACATTTCCTCCTGTATGACTCAACCCAATATGGTATTGGAGGCTTTCTCTTTAGTTAACTGACTACTGTGGAAGAAAATCTGCAGCCATGCCTTAGTGTAAATATCCGGATAATCATGTTAAACTATCTAAAAGTTTCTCCAGTCCAAACGATCACATGGGTTGTGTAAATACAACCCATAATGATATTCTCTGCAATGCTCCTTCCTACAGGCAGAAGGAGGGAAATGTGACACATGGATGTTTTCATACTGGAATATATCCTTTTAGCAAAACAAAAGCAAATAAGCAGAAAGAAGTCTAAAGCCATTTATTTTGGATGAGTTATTTTAAAATCAAAAGTCAAATATTCCTATGTTGTGATATAACTAAACTCATTTTTACCTGAGGTAATTTTTCTGAACACATTTTAAAATTTGCAGTTTCATGAGATAACAAGTCAGACATCATGCTTTGCTTTAAAATGAGTTGCTATTCTACACGTTATTATAATTGTTGCACTTACACAGAATCTAAATTGGGGCAAGCATGATTTTCTGTCCTCTTCCTGGTGATGAATCTCTTCAAGTTTAAAAAAGTTTAGCACCATTTCTGAACATGATGAGGCTGTAATCTTGAGACAATAGGATAAAATATTTCATCATCACACGTGAACAATCAAATCAACAAGCTGAATTCCCTCATTCATTCAGCTCTGCAGAGGTCTGGTAACAACTTGTTTATTTTATTCAGGTGTGTTGGAGAAGGGCTGCATCTAAAACTTGCAGGATAGCAGATTTCGAGGACCAGACTTGGGTCTAGAATTAAAAAAATCATTTGATGGCACAAGGACATTTATAGTGTAAGTTCTTTGAGCTGTTGTTGCTCTGCAGCTTCCCAAGGACACAACCTGTGCTAGTAACTGGATGTCATCACACTGGCTGTTTCATCAAAGAAACCCAAAACAACATGTTCAGCTGAAAAGAGGAAAAGTAACAGAAAAAGTGACAGAACAAGACATAAACGTGTCAACATCTGAATAGAACATGTTGGAAAGAGCTCAGAGTGCATGTAGCATGTGATAGATGCTGCGTTTACTGTCATGAGGGGGAGCCTCACTTAAAGAAAGAAAAAGATCAGCCAGAGTACAATACTGCAAAGTGCTGGTTTGTTTGGATTTTGTACTAGTAGATTAACTTGATGCCGAATTCTGAGAAAGGTAAGCCGTGCAAATACACCAGATATCCAGTAAAAAGACAGCAAGTTATGGGCCTTAGTGAGATGATTCCTACTTCTTCATGTTACAGCAACTATCCCTGACAGGTGCTATATGCAATGTTTGATTGGCAATGGTTAAAACAAAAGGTAAACAGAAAAATAGCAATAGACATCCACCAAGCAGTGAAAATGTTTATACTATTAGATTTCTAGATTTATTCATAATAAATACAGTGTTTTGGCCATATTGTGGTGTTTGTTGTATCTTATATCTTATTTTGATCTCTTGCAATAACAGATGTCCAGACATTTGCTGGGATATAGATCAATCTGTGGTCACTTGTAAAACCTGCTGAAAATTCTGCATGTATTGGACCAAGCACCCTGATCATACTGTGGACTTAGAAGGATATTTACTATAAATGACCATATATGATAAAGAATGCTTAAAAAATGCCTGCATCCAGGTGGGGATCCGAATCACACCCAATAATTTAATGGAATCTAATTTGAACCGAGACCCGTTCTAAGCAAAAAATATGAATATATGTTGCTTAAAGTTGCTAACAGATAGACAGACAAACATTCAATTAAAAAAAGAAAAACACAACCTGGGGGGCATTTCAGTTGAAAAATCTGCTTAATTTTGGCTTTACATTAAACTCTTCATGCAATTTCCTTCACAACCACTAGAATTCAAACACTGATTAAAATTAGCCTGGATGAGCATATCACCCATCTGGTTGTCTTTGGGTGAATAATGCATGACGTTTTGTCTCTGATGAAGAACACTTATGGCTTAGCTTGAACTGCTAAAGGCAACAATTCTAAAAAGAAATGACTCTGTCAGCCTGTTCTGGCATGTAAAAAACAACTTTGTTTTGTTATGTTACGCAGCACTTTGATACATTAAAATCAATCTATCTAGAGCAGAAAATAAGATATAAAATATTTGAATAAACCCGCCTATTATTTTCTCAGAAGTTATCCATGTAAAGTAATCAACTTTTAAAAAGTCAGCTATCATTAATTACCTGATGCTTTTCTTATAATTTCACTTTATTGTAAATCTGGGCACATGAAAAAGTTATAAAACAAATAATAGAAACAAAGGCAATATCATGCTCTTGTTTATTGGAAATAAGAATACAGTCTGACAAGAACAATATTACACATCCTAAAGCCTAACAGAATGAAATCTTTCCATGTATGCTTACTAAAAGGCTGAATATGTGTTTGATAAATACAAAGCAAAGTCTATGTCTGCTAGTTGCCTTTGTTGATGGAGCTAAAAGGGGCTCTGACGTTGCAATGCTTGCACATCTGTCATCACCTTTTCTCATCGTACATCTTGTTTGATACGGCCAGCTTTTACATTTCCTCTGAGCTGTCATTTTCTTTTATTCATTTAACTGGGGTGGAAAACTTTATTGTAAAAAGAAAATACCGACAAACAGCCTCTAGTTTTGAAGAAAAGCCTTTATTTCCTATTTCAAGAACATGCTTTAGCATGGTGGTAGATGTAGATGCTTAAATATCCATACATGCAGAGCCACAGAGTGATAGAAAGAATTTGTCCATCTACTGTTCTGTGACAGCAGTCTGTCCAGGGTTCAAGTTGAAGAAATGGTTAAAGGTGAAAGTTTCTCTTTTTTTTCTTTTTTTCAGGTCGGGTCAGGCAGGCAGAGTGAAGGCTTAGTGCTGGATCCTACGAATGGACTGCACCTGGTTGGTGTGAGCCTGGGTGCTGTACTCGTTGTAGTGTCTGTACTCGCCTTGGTGTCTGTCTCTCTCCAGGATGTACTGGTAACCACGGTAACCTGGGAACTGGTAGGCAACCCAGCTGCAGAGAAAGGGTGGTTAAGTTTGGTCATGATGAGGTCAATGGGTTTAATATGTGAATGTGACAGAAACTTTTAATCTGATTAGCTTTAACTGATTTATTTTTCTTTGCGAAAGAGAATGCCTGAGGTTTGATAAACACTTTGCCAGTGATTCCCTCAGTACTGACCAGTGTAAGTACCCAGACTTGTGTCCTGCATCTGCAATGTAACTGACCACAAATGCACTGACCTAGAATGTTTTACAATGGTGAATTTGTCAGCAGCATAGAAATGGAAAGATGGATTAGGAGTGGAGTTGAGTGACTTACGCTCCTGAGTTGACTTTCATTGAGGGAACCTCCTTGCTGCACCAGCCCATGGCCTGTAGGGAGGGGTAGTCATCGCACAGCTCAAACTTGCGGCCCTGGAAGTCCTCACACTCATACATGGTCACCTTGCTGTCACTGTGGTTCTGCACAGAAAGGAGGAAATATATTACAGTACTGCAGGACAACAATCTAGTTAATGATATTTTTTAACTAACTGAACAAGAAAAGTACTTAAACAATAACTAAACATTCTGCAAACTATGTAATGTTTGAGACTGTATACCTGGTTGTTTTTAACAATATAGGACAATTAAAAAGAGTAAAAATCTAAGACTAAGAGAAGATATTAAATGTTAGAATTGTAGAAGTGGTAGATCAGAATTTGAAGTGCATTAAAGCAGGACTTACAGCGCACTTGATAGGTCTGAAGGAAAGCATGTGCTCAGTTCTGTAGCTGCTATTTCCACTCCAAGCCTCATAGCGAGGATAATCTCCCTTCTCCAGGATAAACTGCTGTCCCTGGAACTCTGGGTACTCATAACCCACCCAACTATAGGGGAGAGGTCCGGTTAGAAAAAGAATAAACACTAGAAAATAAAAAGAAAAACTCGTGTATATTTAGTCAAATTTGTTGTGAACAACAAATCACTTTTATGCTGCCATCTTGTGATAAACAACAGAGCCCACCACTGATGAAATAAAACACATGCAGCTTCTTTTGTCACTTGAAAGACACAAAACAAACATTAGGGACTGCTGCTGCCTTCACCACTGCTGCCGTTGCTGCTGCACCCAGGGCGCTTTATCTGATCGGCAGTCAGTCAGTCAGCCAGCCGTTCTGGCTTTCAGCCGGCAGCTGCACACTGCCAACTCATATCGCAGCAGGGTCACACATGGATGCATGCACACACACACAAACACACACAAGCATTGCATGCCAACTAGCAATGTAATAAAACAGCAGGTTGTAATTTGTATGTTTTTTTGTTATTGTGTCTTTTTGTAGTTTTTGATTAGAGTTGTTTGAGCCGTGTCTGCTTTAATCAGACCTTTCCAGGCAGATCAAATTTTAGTGAGATTAGTTTCTAATATTAATCTATTAGATAACACTATGATTTTTTTCTTTCAAAATATCAGTGAAAACAGCTTTTATATGTGTTTTCCATGAGTTAGATTTAAAAGTTTGGCTATTTTTTAATAAATCATTGTATTAAAATTGCTTCTCTCACTGGTTAATTTGATGCAAAGGGGAGAAAAAGCTGACAAACCAAACAAATCCACACAGATGGAAAAATAGATCCCGAAAGTGAAATGTGCTAAAGGTCAAAAGGTGAAGACAGTCGAAAATGTAGAAATCAGTTTGAGATGAAGAGGTCAGCCAGGAAAGAAGAAACAAAAAGTCCAGAGGTTCACCAGTAGTGCTGACTTACGGTCCATTCTCAACCTTGATGGAGCGAATCTTGTTAAAGCCTCTCTCCATGATGTTCGGGCACTCCAGCATGAATTCACAGCGCTTTCCCTGGAAGTTCTCCTCCTCCCAGATTGTGATCTTGAACTGGCCCATCTGCTCCATCTGTTGAGTGTTCATGGCTGCTGCTTCTCTCTCTGGGGTTACTCTCTGGAGAAGGAAAAGCTCAGCGTAAAATGGATGAAGAAATAACTGAGAACCACTAGGAGAAACCTTGACGTGTCATCAACACAGTTTATACAGGTTGGAAGCTTCACTGTAATTATGCCTTGAAGCAGATGCATAGCAGTCATCTCTATTTTAGTTGTTTGAGTTATTTTACATTAAAGGGAAATAGCTCTTGACTAACCATTAAGTCACTTTTTAAAGATGCCTCAATTGCAAAAAGGTTACATTTTTATGACTTTCCATTTTCCCTTGTCTCGTCCGTTCAGCTTAGTCAGGAACCACAGACTTGTATCCACAATATGTCACAAATGTAATAACAGCAAATGAGATATATGCAAAACATAAAACCTGACAATCTGTTGCTAAGTGTTCGATTTCTTTCATTTAAGAAATGCAACCAGTCTTTAGTCATTTTTTTGGATTGTAGCATAAGAAATGCAGAAACATTACAGGTCCCTTAAAACACGCTTGTGTTATAAAACAGGCCAAACACAAGCATGTCAGCTTGGCAACATCCTGTTAGCTCATATCCTTAAAGCAAAAAGCATGTGTGCCTTCTATGTTTTTACTGTTAGCAAATCAAAGAGCATGTGCAGCAGTCCATCTATCAAATGCATGATATGGGAGCATCCTGATGGCTGTTGGGCTCCACCCCAGTACACAGAGCTGTCCCTTGTGTGCAGGTCCTTGCAGCTAAGTCTGATGCAGTGTGTTGAAATACTTACAGACAGTACTGAGGTGGGACAGATCCAGTATAATCAATGTCAGAGAAGAGACCCTAGGCTGCGTTTTTATAGGGCCGGGCCCCCTGGACCTGCGCCACTCCATTTGCCTAGCAGCCTTGCACACTCAGCAGCTGAGCAGGCCAGCTGAAAGGGGAGCATTAGCCTCGTGCTTTGTGGAGGCTCCAGAGCACTATTGTCCTCAGAGCCCCAAACTGACTTAGTCATCAATATGGCAGCCATGGTCAGTGGCAACCTGACCCAGGACTATACAATGGCAACGTACTGACACAACAGTTTGATTGGTGAAGCAGGATAATAGACACATTCTGGGAGTTGATCCCCCCTCTCTCTCTCTCAGTCTCCCTCTCTGCTGTAGGTGAACTGGATCCTAAACTAGAGGTGGGAAAATGGCCCAAGCATCACACATAGGGAGGGCAAGGGTGTGTGGCAACTTCATCTAGAGGGTAAATCTCCTTTCCAGCAGATCTATAGAGTTAGATAGATGATATTTAGACTTCTGAGCTCGTTCACATCTGTGATAAATGGCTCTTCATTTTCCCTGATGTACAGTTTTACCAAATCTATAGATATTTTGATATTAGATGTAGGAAATATTGTTAGTGTTGCCAAAATAAAAAAAATAAAATAGAAAAACAGCTAACACCAAAAAGTATCAGAATATTAAAGTTTTACTGAGGAATACATGAATTCTTCCGGATCTTTTTAGGCATGTGCCCACTATTAAATGTCCAGATAATTTTTCTTTTTTCTAGGACAGTTGTTGTTATCACATTAAACAATATTTAATGGGGTGTCTTCATCTGTATTTAGGGAGTATTTAGGGAATATTACTGACAGTGATAAGTGAAATATTCCCACATTAGGAGATGTGAGTTTGTGTGAGAGCAATGCAGTTTTACTGTTCACCCTGCTATATTTACATGCTTAAATAAATTAGTTTTATTTAGCATTTATGGCTTTGCAGTAGGAGCAGTATCCCTAATGTGTCAGGAAATAAAGTGTTAAGCTCTGTGATGTATTTTCCTGTAGAGGTAATGACATCTAGTGGTGAATGTATGTATTACATTTGTGTTAGTAAAGACCACAAACTTCACATCTTCTTCAAAAAAGTCTGTTTTCATAATGTTATTATTTCATTATGCCCGTATTGATAAGGTAGTTTAAGCTCAAATTAAGTCATCTAAAAATAACAGGCCTTTTCTCTTTTTTAAAAAACTTAATGGATAATTGTATTTTCATTGTGCCTGCGTGAATACATTATATCGCTTACTTAGCATTTAGACGATGAGTCAATTTCCTGCTGCCAGAAATAATACCGACCATGCAGCCATGTGTGGAGCCTGGAGGATATTACTGAATGAATCTCCCTTTTCCCTTCTTAAATGCTGTATACAGAGGAGTTCTGGGTTACTTTGGTCATGTGCACAGTGACTCCGTGTGTCTGTGTGTTTCACCTGTGGGGCATGTGTGCTGTTTACTTGTATGAACAGCTTTCTCTTTGTCCTCTGTTAACCCATGCATTGTCCTTCTCTCTGCATCTGTGTGCATTAGTGTGTGTCACCCTGCTTGCCCCCAGAGCAGGTGATGAGCAGGTGAAAGGAAAGGCTTTTATAGACACAGATGTTGTGTGTGTGCGTGTGTGTGTGTGTGTGTGTGTGTGTGTGTGTGTGTGTGTGTGTGTGTGTTAGCATTGCACATGGGGTGGGGTATAATTTTGTTTACCTTGATGCACTGTTTCAACCTGTCTCACTGTTGAAGACAAAGAGGAGGCCGACGTCATGGTAACTTGTTACTCTGTGAATGATTAAAGTTTAACATGATAATGTGAAGATTTTGTTTTAATATATATCCAATTGTGTGGATGTCTTTTCTCTTTTTTATTTTGTACCTGATAAGACTATTTAGCTGTACACACAAACACAAAAGCTCATCTAACTATTAATGTTAACATGATGCATTACATTTTTTTCACCATGGCCTTTCTAACCCAAACCATAGCTCTGACCATCACCATGAGGAACACATTTCTGCCCACTCAATGGTCCAGAGCCAATCCGCACCTGAAGACCTTTTTGTTCTTAAAATTAAAAACAATGTAAAATAGAAACTATTTTGAAAAGTGAAAAACAAGGCAAAGCCGTTGAGGAAGGCTGGACGTTGGTGCGGCGGGGCCGCAGACAAAACTTCTGGTTCAGGGATGGACACGGGGAGCCTGGGGATTGGATGAACAGAGAACGTTATTTCTCCTTCAGTAAGGCTCAACCCTTCATATATAACCATCACTATCACCTTGTGGCTGATCCTAATCTCAATCTACACTTTATTCCTGACTTTTACCAGGATTTTGGAAATCATATTTAGTCTCTGCTGAGTTTTGAGCCAAGGAAGAGGAGTAGTCTCCAGTTTATGGTGGAAATTCTCCCATTTTGGTGACACAATGGCTGCACTTTCCTACACACGCACCTTATTTCCCTGTGAAATGCAGCTGGGAGGTTGGGATTTGCATATGTAAGGACCAGTGTAGTCAATCGGCACAGAGCTAGTACTGTATGGTTCTACTTTGAATCCTTATCTGGTTGTATACCGTACCTCTTTATGCGTTTTAACTGATTTGATGACTCATCTGATCTCCTGGCATTGTAGTGCACACATTGTCCACACTGGCCTTCACTTAAACCTGTTGTGAAATACAGAAACAGCTGTTTGATTCTGTCACAGCCTCAACTGATAAATTAATCATAGCTTTGACAATTTTAACTAGAAAAACACTCGGAGACCTCATCAAGCCACACAGTCCCCCCAGCTTACTGTGGCTTACACCCCAAAATATGATCCAGATCACCTCCAAATTTTAATCATCTGTTCCTAAACCCAGAATGGAGATATCATGAAAATTTAATGAGAATCCATCCACAGCTTTATGACTTGTGTTGCATACAGATAGACAGACAAACAAACCAACACCAGCAAAAACATAACCTCCTTGGTGGAGGTAATAATATAGGCCACATTTCTAATAGACAGGCAATGACATGTGATCAAAAGGGATTTCAGTCAATGAGGCACATATGGTAGGCCCTACATCATATATATGGATCTGAATAGTTACCCAGAATCATTTACAAAAGGATTTAGTTATACATAAAGAACACCTGTAGAAGAAGCATAAACATGAATACAGCAAAATTCAGATCAACAGTAATCACGCATGATTTTGAGACAAAACATTTTTTATTTACTACTGTTTAGCTGGAAGATTTTCCAGAGAGCAGGACCACAGTAATTCAAGTCAGAATATCAAAATTTGTAATTAAATCTAGATTCTGCTTAAATATCTATACCCAGCTTCTTGAGTTGCACCATATGGTTACAAATCCTGATATGAATACACAAATAAATCTCATGGAGCTTTTCTGCTCTACTCCTAAATACAACCAATAGGGGCATCATCTGAACCTAACCTTTCTATTATGTAATTAAATAAAATGAGAGTTAGACATCCATGTGTTATGGTCAAGTCTCACATACCTTAGATTTATATACCAAGTTTTAATCTTATACCCTCATTGATTCCTTTTATTGAAAAGCCCTTCACTGTGTGTTTGCTGATGAAAAAGTACAACACAGAACCCTCTCAGATTGAGACATGCACACTGATATAATCAAAAATAAAACGAAAGTGAAAGCATAAACTAACTATATAACACATATTTTAAATGTGGGGCAACATCACTGCTTTTAGATGTAAGTTTTATGTAGTTAAATAGTTCGTAAATGTACTTGCTCACATATGCAAGCAAGTCTGAATGCAAGTACGCACACACACATACACACACACATGCCACTATTTGTATATCTACACACAAGCACGCTGACATGCAGATTGCCCTGAATAAATGCTTTCCTTCAGGTGGAACGTTACCATGGACACTAATCCAGGTACGGATGATGTGAGCAGGACATCTGCTCGTGCCGCCTCCACTTGTCCCCACTGTTCTCTGACTGGTCACCTAAGCAGCTGGACACAAAAACATGGAGAAACCTTATATAGGTTATAATATTTTCTGTAAGAGCATTCATGAGTCACTGCTGGTGAGGTAAACAGGAAGACAGAACGGTGGTCAGTATTAAACTGTGACGACAGGCGCACGTTCTGTTGGCAGCCATTTATATGTGCAGTTTGTACACAAGACAGAACATTTTGGAATCAATTTTAAAAAGTTACAGAAATCTAAACAATTTATTTAAGGATATTTTCTGAAATCTCTTAGCGGTTGAATTTTCCTTTTAATCCTGGAGCGCTAATTTACAACAAAAAAAGCGAGAGCAAAGGTGAGGAGGAGCCACCTGGGAAAGGGAACATGCCTTGGGCATTTGCATGACTCCATTATCAGTAACTGTCAGAGGAAACAGCACATAGCCTACAGGCAGCACACTCACACACACACACACTCATGACCTCTGGGAAGCACTCACTCTACTCCATTTACAGATAGCCCCAAAGAGTTGTGCAGGCACCACAAATGCAATCATGTTCCTGCTGCTCATTTACAAACAAGTCTGTTAATGATACAGTATGGCCCTGCAGAAAAGGGGTCAAAGGGTCATAGCTTGAAATAATGAAATGAAAGTGGGAAGAAAAGTCTGGCTGTGTGAGCTGTATTCATAAAGTGCAGAAGGTGTTTGTGATTCTCCTCATGTGTTGTAGAGGGAAAGTGATGAGAAGGAAAAGAAGGGAGTCTGAGAAGAGTAACATGATGGATGGGAAATAGACATAGATGCAGTCAAAACATAATATGATACAACAGGATGACGGTTAGTAGTACCAAGCAGAAAAGGATGTAGGTTCCTGGTGAATGATTTGCGTTAAAAAAAAAAACAAGTCTTGGATTTCATTTCAATACTAATCAAACTTATCAAATGTTTTAGTTTAATATTATTTTGATAGTATTATGTGTGCTGGTGTAATATGCATGTGTGTCTAGGTAGCATGGAAATAAACCTCTATGGCAACACTATCACACTTCATGTTATTTTGACACATCATTAGGACAATTTCAATCATCAGTTATCACACATTGTTGTATATAATCTGCAATTTATTGCTGTTAATAAAGAAAACATCTGGTCTTAATGATTATGTGCATTTTAGGGTTCTAGATGGTCAGGCGACAGATGGCTGAGCCTCCATTTTGAATCCCAAGCAAACGATCTGTACACTTATCCAGCTCCTAGAGTTGTACAAAGGATGGGTGTAGCAACGGCAGGGACCATCAGTGGCTGTCATGCTAAGTCGAGGCAGGGTAACCAGGATATTAAGGAGTGTGAGCTTTGCCATCCTGTGCCTTTAAACAAATATTGACCAAAGATTCAAACTGAGGCAAAGAGGTTCTCAGGTAAAGAGTGACATGCCTCGGTGTAGAGCAAGCTTTCTTGTGATGTTGTTTGTAGGCTGATGAAACGTGCATGATGTGAGATTTTTTGATAATGTTCATATATA
>JBAMHX010000014.1:21790662-21802733 GCA_037177515.1 Pseudomugil tenellus
TATATATATATATAAGGAGTGATAGGGATAAAGATACATTAAATATGGTAAATATTCAGTGGTCGTATAGTTTTGATAAATGAAGCAAATGTGTTTTGGCTCTTTCTCAGAATGACATGGCCTTGTTTCTCTATATGGTTAAAATAGTGGCTTCATCTCTGGTTTTATGTAAACAAAGTGAAATAAAAATCTCTTTTGCAGTCAGGATTATAGATTTATTCGCAAAACAATTTCCTTTAAAGAATTTTAAAAGCAAAATAATACAGACAAAGTATTAGGGTTTGGTAAAGGTACTTTTAGATGAATACGTCATCATAGCATCCAGATGACAGATGGGTTGTATTTGATGTCTGTTGTGTGTTTGTTTGGTTAATGTTTAGTCAATGATTAACAAAACTTCAAGACCATCTTTCTGCACTCATAGCTTGCCTGAGGTCTCGCTTCATGACATAAGAGATGGGTAGTGATGAACAGCCCCCATCCATCCACCCCCAGTGGAAAAAACAAGCTGTCATCATGAATGTGCCAAAAGGGAAAATGATTATCAGAAGGACACTAAAGGAGATAAAGAGATTATCACCTGTATCATGGTAAATGTCATCCTTTTCAGCACACCGCCAGTAATGTCTTCCTGGGGCGATTCAAATAAATTCATCCAGGTACACCAAATAAATTAAAATTACAAGTGGTTTAGACTTTTCTTTTTTTTCAGGGGCAGTTACTGTTATTATGTCTGTCACTTCTGGTCTGGATAACACACGTTCTGCAAGAACATAGGTTGATAAGAGACCAAAAGTCACAGTCTTATGTTTGTTTGTTTTTTTCTTTTTTTACTTTAACAGAAAAGCATGAACATACAGAGCATGTTGGAAACAAAGCTGCTACATACTGAAGCAGCACAGACACACACTGAGCCAATAAACAAACTACTCTGTCCTGCTGACTTTAAAGCATTGCCTGCAGCCAGCTGTATGCAAATAAGACAGGCTACCTATTCAGTGCAGTATAGGCTGGGTTACAACACACCTGCTGTCTGTTACTTATCATCATGATATCTCAGCATTAAAAGTAGCTCTCAATTTAATGTGGATGCTTTTTTCTTACACATTTTAATACACTTCTGTAGCCTTTAAACAAAACATCAGCTCCACTATGCTCCTGCATGGCCTTTCCTAGAAAAATACACTAACTTTGCTGTTGTAGTGAAATTCCCCCTTTTTTTAAAAAACAAAGTCTGTTTCTTTGAACAAGTCTTGATACTGTGAAATAACATTCATCTTCTTTCGTGACCGATATCAAACTTTGTGTCTTTTCCAGTTGCCATTCCGCATCTGCGTAACGCGAGCCGAACGAACAAAACTTCATCTTCAGGTATTGTACGTGAGGCTCAACGTGAGGCAAATACGGACTAAGAGGGGAAAAGTCACAAAACCCATCAAAGTGAGATGCTCCTCCATGGTAGACCGTGATGCGACAGCTGGCTCTGCTCTTGAAGACCTTTGGAGAGAGAAAAAAAAGTGTGAGAGAAAGAAAAGCAGTGAAAGTTAGGACTCTGTGCGTAAAATGACGGCCTACCTTTGGAAGGATCAAAGCAGTAACCTGTGCGCAACTTTGGTCCTCACCTTTCCCACGCACGGAATGTGTGCCGTGTGTGACAGGTACACACCTTTTATACCTCTACACGCTCTCTCTTTCTCTCTCTCTCTCTCTCTTTTCTTTCTTTCTTTCTCCTCCCCTTGAAGTGGATCCTCAGGGCGCGCACGGACACCTGTCGCATGGTGCGTTGCTCTGATCCAATATTGACATAAAGAGGGAGAGGTGCATGTATGTGTTGGGAGGCGGTCAGACACGCAAACACAAACACATTCATGCACACGTGCGCGCGCGAAATGAATTATTCCAAAGCTCGCTCCCTCCTTCCCTCCTCCTCTTTCTCTTCTGTGCCAGGCAACGACGCGCGTGACCTCTGCGCCTACAGCGAGCTGTGAGGCCTCATTGTGAGGTAGCTACCTGGCGACCTGCTTATGGTGACTGACTGCGGCAGTTTTATCATCATTTTCATACGGTTTGCCTTGCAAATAACTATCTGTTGCTGGACGACTCACTTTGTTTCAGTTTTTTGGGAAGCTTATTGTGGATCCTGATGGTGTTATGTGGAGGACAGTGAAGGAGGAAAACACAAGCACATATCATGTTTTCTCAATAGAAGAGAGGATAAAACTTGAATCTTTATTATTATTATTAGTGCTTATTAGTATGCTATTTTTAGCTGACATGTATCCTTCTGGATACTTTGGTTGTTTCTGGATAAGCAGCTAATGGTTTTATAGAAATAAATGAGTAAAATGTATTTACATTGATCTTTATCTTGACAGGAAAGGCTGTTTTTTTTGTTGTTTTTTTAAGCAACAAGGTATTCGGCAAAGTGCTGCTATTAGTTTAAAATGATATTTCCTTATAATATACCCTTACGTGGTAAATATAATTAAATTTAAAGCAAACTAGTTAGTACAATGCATGCTTGATGTCATCTATGCATTTAGCTGAGTTTTAAGTCATACAAAATAATAATTATGATCTGTTTAAGCTTATTTGAAACTGAGTTTGGTATAATTGCCTAATTATAATTTAAAGCCTGCATTTAAAACAAAAAAAAGTTTTCTGAAATGTTAATGATTGATGTTTTGGGACTTTATTGCGTTATTTAGTGTTACATAATATGTATCTAAATAATTAAGTGTTTTCCAAAGTATCTTTCTTACAAAATTATTTCACTTTACTGTAATTTAAAGAAGTTTCTTTCCATCTGCAATGTCCCTGTTGTGCTTTCCCACCAACCCCGAAAATTTTTTCCATTTCTTTGCGTTCAACTCAACCCATCAATGACTGGTCTCCTCAGACTTACTTCATTTTTTCAAACAAATTTATTTTGAGTCCATTCAGAAAACAATCTACAGCTGATTATAAAAATTTTCATGTTCCACGGATGTACAAGTATATGCTAACAAAACACAAGACATAATGTCCAAAATAAGTTCATATATGCATCACTATAAATCTGAACATACAGTCAGTTTGCAATATCCATGACACATTTTCTCAGCACTGGATTATTTTAAGTCTCACTTGACAAAAAATAGACCATAAATTATGTCTTAAGAAACAGATTAAACAAAATCAGCTTAAAGGATATGCCATCAAGTAAACCCAGAAGAACACCACGGAGTCGAATATGAAATGGTTCTGTGAAACTATCACAGCACAATGTCATTTTTGTTATAGGATGTAGCAAAAACTCATCTTTACATAAACACTTATTTATTAAAGCAGATCACACATCATGTGACATCATGCCAGATTTCAGTTTGTTTTATATCAGACATAACAGAATGGACGGTAGAAATTGATCCTTATCAAGACATTCACAATAATCTCAGTCACATTGATAACAGAAATGCATTTACACCAAAGATATTTGAACAGACAAAGTACATGATGGTTTAGATAGATGGTTTGCCCAACTGGTCCACGTAGCGGTTTCTCCTAAAGATAATATTGAAAACCAAAATAAGGTCATATGAGAACTAAATATTGTATGGTGTATCAGTCACACTCACTTTTACCTGTTTTATACATCTTGGTTGAGAGAGAAATCATACAAAAACTGGAAATAGCAGTGGTGGATTTAAGACAAATCATCAAGGAACACTGATAATTGAAAAAAAAAAATCTCATCTAAGAGTAATGAGTTTTTAACTTTATGCTTTATCCTTTTACCATAAACACAAGTCAGTTTATTCTAAATACACAAATTAAAATTAGCGAGATACACTTCACAGTGGAAGTAGTATCGTATAAAATGTGAGTTTGTGCATCAACAGGCGTAGACAGAGATTCACATCTCTATGTTGTTACCATGTCAACACATCACTTCTGGCTGGAGGGCCCTTGAATACTTGTGCTTTGTCTGTAAAGGTTCTCACAGATGTAGTTTAAGCTTAAACTTGGATTATAATGATGTAACTTCTACTCCTGAGCCTTCACTCGACACTCTGGCTCACTCTGTTTTGGTACGCATCCCAGCCTGACTTTCTGTACAACTCAGCAGCTTTCAGCCTATCAGAAGCCTGCAAGATGCCTCGTCCCACGATGATGACGTCTGAGCCTTTGCTGTAGATAACCTGCTCTGGAGAGGTGTACTGTTGACCTAACGAATCTCCTGGAGGGAGGAGGAAACCAGGGAAATAGGAAACAAGAATAAGAGAGAGAGAATATGGGAATGATGCTGGTAGGCAGCTGTAATGTGTTGCAACAGCGCCACACTGTGTTACAAAGGTGTCATTACATTCACACAGAATAAAGCCAAAAACTATTAAAACATCTTGACACTCTTAATAAATTATAATTTATCTTCATTTTTTAAGTGCATGTATGCAGAAATTTGTGGATATAAATTAATATAATACCGAATACGTATCAACTTACCTCCAGCTTGCATTTTCACCCCTGGAGTCATGTGAATGAACTCTGACTTCTCTGTTATCTTAGAGCTGCAGATGAATCCAATCACAAAGTCTGAGTGCTGCTCCGCCATCTCCAGCTGTGAAGACACAGATCAGAAGCAAATTTACGTCAACTGAAAGACTGTGAGCTAACATAAGAGCAAGGCCTCCGCAGACACGCGCTTACCACAGCCTTTGTGTATTCACCAGAAGCCAGAGACCCATGGGAGCTCATCTGTGCAATGAGCAAGCATCCACGACCCAGAGGCTTTCCTACAGCGCTCAGACCCTCCACGACGCCAGGTCCAGGCACAGCATGAGCATTTACTATGTGGGACCATGAGGAGATCTGGTATAATCCACCTGGAGAACAGAAACAGGGCGATTTTAGACATTATCCAGGCACAGATTTTTTTTCTTGTTTTAAAAAAAGTCATCTATAGAAATGTTCATGATATCTAAATAAAAAAGGAAACCATCTCACCTTCATATTGATGTTTGACTGTGTTTCCAATGTCAGCAAACTTGCGATCTTCAAATATGAGAAAATTGTGCTCCTGAGCCAAAGCTTGCAGCTTCTGACTGAAGGCCGCTGTGTAGTCCTGTCCGCACACATGCAATGAGTGACAACGCTTCATTTATTCCTTTAAGGTTTTCCACAGTGTGCCTTGCATTGTACCTTCAGGATGTCTATGTGGGTTTTTAACATGCAGATCTTCGGGCCGAGAGACTCTGCCAGCTGGAGCACCTCCTCACTGCTGGTCACGTCAGCAGACACGCAGAGGTTCGACTGCTTCTCCTCCATGATACGCAGCAGTTTGGATGCCAGAGGGTGAATATCTGCAGAGAAAACGGATTGTTAGATGGAAATACTTTATAGAGATTTGGAGGAAAGACAAAATGTACATACTTGGTAACTTTGCTCTATCAGAGTATCTCAGCTTCGGTTCCACACATTGCTTCTTGGTGGCTGGAACCTCAACTCCATTCTCCTTTTTGGGCCTGAAATTAACATTTTATTCAGGGTTTTTTTTCCCAGATGGTTCATGCACTCAGGTAGAACTGACAACGCTTTCCATCAGAGGGAATTAATAAAATAATAAACCTGTAAGTGTTATTGTCCAGGATGAACTTGCGGACACTCTGAGCGGTTTGAGCATCGATGCGTTCAGCTGCAAGCAGCACATTAAGCAGCTTGAACATGGAGATGATGGGAATGAGCCGGATTCCATGAGAGGCCAACATTTCCACACCACCTTGCTCTCTATCCATTAGCACAACAGCATCTGTCACCTTGTACAAGAAAAAGAAAAACAAATTCCTCACAAATCTGGCTCCATGTGGGTCCGGTGTTCATTTTTAAAAAAAATAATTTTACATTTTTTATGCATGCAATCATGTTTTTATCACTACAAAAATATATTTTTTTTATTTATTCTTTTTAATTCTGCACCTTCAGTCCTTCTTTGTTGAGCACTTCTGCCGTTTCCAGGATGCTGCTGCCACTGGTCACGGTGTCCTCAATGATGAGACATGTGTCCCCATCCTGAAATGATCCCTCCACCAGCCGCTTTGTTCCTACATCAGGGTTATATGAGATAATTAGTCCTCCTTCAGGACAGAAAATATCCTGTCCTCATCTTACGTCAAAAACATTTGCACCAAAACGTCTAAACATCATAGCATCACAAGTAGCAGGTACAAGTTCACTTTTTCTTCCACAACTTGATCTATTCAGCCTCACTAACCATAGTCCTTGGCCTCCTTTCGCTTGATGAGCATGGGCAGTTCATGTGTTGAGCAGATAATGGTGGCTATAGGTAGAGCCGTGTATGGAACTCCACACACAGAGTCGAACTGAAGACCCTTTTCTTGTACACGTTGATAAATGAGACTAGATACCTGCCAATTACAAAAGAAATGTCTGTTTTTACAAAAATGCAATATGGGTTAAATGGGTATTCAATTTGCAGCTTAAATGCCACTCCGTCCCCAATCTCTTGTCGTGTCCTTGTGCAAGATACTTCGCTCACTTTTCCTCTAAGGTCAACATTGCTGGTGAGATTGGTGGAGAAATGAGAGTGATGGGAAAAAGTCTGTTGGTGCAAATTGGCTGCCATTCTTCCAGGTCAGCAGTGGCTCCATGTCGTCTTACTAGCACCAGTGTGTCACTGGACTGTGACTAAATATTAGATTCACTGTAAAGGACTTTGAAAAGTGCAATATAAATGAAGTCTATCACTGTAAATATTAAACAGTACATATGCATCTCCATTTGGGTGAAGACCAAACAGCATCCGTTGCTGAAGAAATCAGATCTCTGGAGAATTCACCTTATTTAAGGACAACGCTGCCTTGCCTCAAGACACATTGGCACAAGGCTGTAAAATGCCTGAAAACCTAAAAGAATCATGTCAGTGCATGTTTAGTAAGCAACGCTGCTCCTTTGTGGCAAGAATCTAGAGGTATTAATAAAACTTTCCACAGGAACATGGTTCATAAACACTGAAACATAACAGATTTTACTGGGACTTCCTGCTAACTTTGGACCATTAACATTACGACCTACATCAAACTTAATGTACAGTGATTTCTTAGATTTATCTCAGCATTGTCAGTTCTATGTTTCGCTTCTGTACACTGTATACCTAAAATATACACTGACATTATTATTTCAGCAGCGCTGTGAAGACAGGATACTCATTATGAACACACATTATACAAACACATATATATTATAAATATTGCTGTATTACTGGCAGTATTTTTACTCAGAGCTTGTCAACCTGATCAAATAGAAAGTTAAAACAGATATGTTGAAATATGATTATCATGAATAAATAGAGCAGCATCACTTCATGCATTTGCACATAAAAGGCCAGATGCTGTGGAGACTAGAAATTTTACAGATTTTCTTAAAGTTACTGTTTTTCTATTTACACTGACTTATTGACGACCCATCCCCTTTGACTGATGGACTCTTGTACGACGTGTCCACGTGCTAGTTGATATTTCATCCAATATGATGGAAAAATCAATTATTAGTGCGCGTGATACGTTCTGCCTTTAACTAGCGAAGCTATGACCCTATTTTGTGTCTTTTCTGTGTTTGAAGTTCTATACAACAAAGTACGAAGAAAGCAGCACGTGTTTACCTGGGTCATGAGGGCTGGATGGGATACTAGAACCCTTAAATCGATATAAATCGGTGTCAACAAGCCGCTCTTCAGTTTATATTCTCCAAACTTCACGGCGTTTACTTCGTGAAGCTTCAGGATTAGACTGTCAATGGAAATGTCCTCCATTCTCGAGTACTGAAGAGTTTCAACGTAGCTTTTCGCAGACTTCTACCCTAAACCCACGCTTCTGCACGCTAACTTCTCATCAAAATGAACTAAAAGCAGCTCCTCCTGCTGATGGGGCTACGACACTTCCGTTCCAGCTTTTCAGAATAAATTACAACCACACGCTGGAGTCATACATAAACATTATATACGTATATTATATACATGGACATTGTATATACATTATATACAAGTCTGTGGGAGTCAAATTGGTACAGTCAATGTATTGGACGCGTTTAATACATGGCTCCATCCATTCTTTTTAAAAAATGTAGTCCGCAATTCCGGGAAGTAATAGTAAAAATAACAATTATATTAATAATAATTATTGGTTGTTTTTTCCTATTGTCCTTTGTTAATGAATTATTTAATTATTTATATTTTTGTTATTTTATTTATTTTATTTTAGTTATAGGTTAGCAGTATGTATGTAGTTTTGCGTGTATATAAATGCATGTATATGTGTATATAGGAATATGTATGTATAAAAGTCTGTGTGTGTGTGTGTGTGTGTGTGTGTGTGTGTGTGTGTGTGTGTGTGTGTGTGTGTGTGTAAAAATAAAATATAATGGTAAATGGTAAAATGGTAAATGGCGTTCACTTATATAGCGCTTTTACTTTCATCTCTCGATGCCCAAAACGCTTTACAGATCATGCAATCCACCCATCCACACACACATTCACACACTGATGGCAGCAGAGCAGCCATGCACACCAGCTAGCCTGGCCACCAGGAGCAAGTCGGGGTTCAGTGTCTTGCTAAAAAAAAAACTATTCAAGTATTTTCAATACAGAAATTTATCAGTAATTACATATATAAAACCTAAAAATGACACAAGGGTTTGTAAGAAAAGCAATAAAAAAAGTTGGGAAACACACAACTTATAAAGATATATTGAATTTAGAACATAGAGCCATTG
Source organism: Pseudomugil tenellus (assembly GCA_037177515.1). Taxonomy (NCBI): domain Eukaryota; kingdom Metazoa; phylum Chordata; class Actinopteri; order Atheriniformes; family Pseudomugilidae; genus Pseudomugil; species Pseudomugil tenellus. The sequence goes on from JBAMHX010000014.1 coordinate 21,799,429, forward strand.
TTATCAGGATTTACAGTTGGTGGAATAAGATAGAGTAGCAATATAAAGTTTTAATTCTTTAACAAAACATATAAAGGAGGTTGTAGTCTTAGTAAATTTACAATTGAAATTTGGCCCACAATAGGATAAGATTTCTCCTTCTGGCAGCTGACTCTGGTCTGTTATCCATTCTCATCCTTCTTGATCTGAGTGCGGCCTTCGATACCATCTCACACGCCACCCTTCTGACTAGACTCTCCTCTATCTGCATCACCCACACCCCCCTCAACTGGTTCAGATCATACCTCTCCAGCCGCATTCAGTTCGTCCAGATGAAAACTTTCCATTCCCAGTCACTCCCAGTCATCACAGGTGTGCCCCAGGGCTCAGTCCTGGGGCCCCAGCTGTTCAGCATATATCTCCCCCCCTTGGTCATATTTTCAGAAAACACCACATACAGTTTCATTGTTATGCAGATAACACCCAGTTCTATCTCCCCACATAGCCAAACTCCATCCTCCCACCTTCCTCCCTCACAGACTGTCTTCATGAAATTAAATCTGATAGTTTCTGCATTACCATTGACGACTCTTCCATCTCTCCCTCCCCTCAGGTAAAGAGTCTGGGTGTCATCCTCAACAGCACTCTGTCTTACACATCAACAACATAACCCGATCCGCTTACTTTCATCTCTGCAATATCAACCGCTTCCGCCCCTCCCTCACCCCTCACACCGTCGCCATAGTTGTTCACAGTCTGGTCACATCACGTCTGGATTATTGCAACTCCCTCCTGTTTGGTCCTCCACAGAAAACACTCCAAAAACTCCAACTGGTACAGAATGCAGCAGCCCGAGTCATCACCAGAACTCCATCCATCCATCACATCATCCCCGTCTTACAGCAGCTCCACTGGCTCTCCATCACCCACCGCATTAACTACAAAATATTGCTGTTAACCTGGGGAGCAGAGCTTTCAGCTGCTCTGCTCCCCATCTCTGGAACTCACTCCCCCCTGACTCTGACTCTAATCACTTGTTCAAATCCAAACTAAAAACACATTTGTTCAAACTTGCTTATTCATTATAACATCCACACCGCTATAATCACAGTTTTATGTATTTCTATGTATTTTATATTTGGTTTTATTGATTTGTTTGTGTTTTACTGTACTGTGACCTTGAGTACAAGAAAGGCACCTATAAATAAAATGTATTTATTTATTCCTTAAATACATATTCAAACATTGGAGCACAGTATGTTCATACTAAAAACATCATCACACTTATTAGTACATTATTCATGTTAACTGTGAGTAATCCGAGTAATTACTGAGCAAGTATACAAATATTGCGGAGACACAGGAGCGTAATGTGTCACAAAGGATGTGCTTGCACTTCATGAAGACTATGGTACTGTAGGATGAAGATGGGGAGAGTTTTCGGGTATTATGAGGATTTCCTGGCCAATGAGGACGATAGACTGATAACCCGATTTGCTCTTACAGTTATGTGTGGAAGTGGGTCCAGTGCCAGAGCGCCGTGTAAATACATTTATGTGAACTGAAACATCAGAAATCCTTATAAAAACTCTGATGTTAAAAAGATAATGTGTTTGAGCAGGAGGTTGTAATCACCCAACTGGCCGATGACACGGCAATATTCCTAAAGAACTTTAAACAAATCCCTAAAATCTCAAAGCTCATCAGTCGTTTCTCCAAATCATTATTCCCCACACTGAATTACAACAAGTGTGAACTCTGAGCCAAACACAAGTGCTCTCTCAGTGTTGCCAAGTGTGGCGGAAATGCGCCTTTCAGTGAGTTGCAACAGTAATAACATTGCAGTGTGGCGATGGGAACGATGTCTGAGGACATACAGTATAGGAGTAATAACAAACACAGGGAAAACTAAGTCAAGACCAGACCAGATAATCTAACACAGGCTGCAGGCATCGTTCATAGGTTGCCTGTAGATGTACGTAGAATATTTGTACAGGTGAAAAATCTGGTCAGTTTGCTTCTGACATGTTTCATCCTTTCATACTTACAATCAAGAACCAGTTTAAGATACATTCACATACCAGCCTTACAATTATTTGATTTCATATGCATTTTTCTATAATTATTCAAGTCTTTCTGTACATGTGGTGAACATTTTGAAATTGCTGCAGGTTGTTGAATATTTAATTGATTTTAATTAATTTAATTGATATTAAATGAAAAATACTTTATTTATCCCTTTTCAGTGAAATTCAAATGAGAAGAGTTCCACAGAGTGGCAGGTTTGTCCCATATGTGAAAGTCTGTCGGAGACTTATTTTAATGTTGTGTATTCATGTTGTTCATATCGATTCATCTACCCTCACATTAAATACAAACTTTTCTGCAAAAATGTCACTATAGGTACCATGGCTAAACAGTGGTGTGTATTGCATGGTAATTTGTGGTAAACATTGTTGTTGAACTAACACCTTTTTGATATCACTTTCATCATTTCCAAATGTGATCAGATGCATCAATGGCATACCCAGTAAAGCACCATTTTAGGAGATCAGTTGTTTCCCTGACTATACCATTGTGGATCATGTAGTAGAACCTGCAACAGGTAATCGATCAGAATCACAAGTATGGTTTGATTCATTCAACATCCCATGCTGCAGCCGTCTGGTGAATCAGTGGTTCTGAAATAAAAAAATAAATCCAAAGAATAACAGGATACATTTTAGGAACATATAATGTCAATTATAGACAAATATTGCTACTATGTTCACTTAACTTAAATGAAATCATTACTGACAGTACGTGGCATGACTAAACCAAGATGAGAACCAAAAGGAGCTTATTGATGTAAAATTGTGGTGGGAGCATCATCAAATGAGGCAACACTGCCACCTACTGCTCACAAGATATGTGCAGGACGTGTACGACAACAGATTAATCTTAACATACAGTTCCCACTTTAAGATAATGGTCCAGTATTATTACTTCCAGTCTGGCCTTGTGAATGACTATTTTTTTCTCCTCCATTTGAACATGTATCAGGTCCATCTATATTTCACTGTTTTTTATTTGCCTTTAAAGATTGACCGTATACATCTCATTTGCAACTAGGAAGGATGGATAAAACAAAGGTTTATTGAGACAGTAACACATTTACACAGGAACAGTAGACAAGTTCTTTGACTGCTAAGGTAGAAGGACTTTCATCTGTGTGTACATCCCCAGACATATTCTGTCAAGACAATAACAATATGTTGCTCACTTATGATGAAGGGAGCATATACATAGTATGCATCACACTTCTGTGAGCCTATCAGGATTGTCCT
>JBAMHX010000014.1:21802833-21842977 GCA_037177515.1 Pseudomugil tenellus
AGCTGGTAAAATACTGCAGGGCACAGGTGGAACATATCAGTAATCAGGTCAGTAGAGGAAGGGATGCATTCAGGGACTACAGGAAAAACTGATTCCACAGGCAGAATGTGACATTTGGGGGGATTAAAGACAGTTCCTTGTATGGTGTTTACAATATCCTTTTTATTTCAATTCTGAAAAAGTAAGTTAATACCCAGATAATTTAACAATGTTAAAATTATTTTTATAATAATGCATGCAAAAAGTGACACGTTTACCTGTTTAACTGGTTCAAATATGTTTTAAAATGAACAAATATACATTGTCATTTATTGTTGAAGTTGAATTTGAAGGTTATTGAACATAAGACAACAATTAAAAACAAACTGAAAACATTGAGAGAGATTAGGTGAAGAGAAAGAGAAAAAGTCTTTGTTCAAAAGGAGTGGGAAGAAGTCATTTATTTAATCCCTTCCCTTCGCTGCACAAAACAATTGAATAGCATACAAGATTGTAACTTCATAATACTAACATCATATTATATTACATTGTTTTATTTTAGATACTATGCCACATAATGTAATATTAGATTTTCCAATACAACTAGAGAAGACCAATGATAACACAATAATTATAATATTAAATATTTCAGTTTTATATATTGATGGATTCATTTCTTACTAATCTACTTCCCTTTTTCTTTCATTTATTTCTGTATTTTAATCCAACAATGTTCTTAAATCAGTTAGAATTTTGCTTTAAATTAGAGATGCATCTACTTCTGTATTTTTTTCATGAATTTAACCCGTTTTATTTATCTACATTTCTGTGTGCTCTCCTCCTGCTTCTTCCAGGCCACCTATTAGATTCTTTTGCCCGTGCAGCTCTGTGGGAGTCGGGGTTGGACTATCTCCACGGTACTGGTCACGGTGTGGGTTGCTTCCTCAACGTCCACGAGGGACCTTGTGGCATCAGCTACAAAACCTTTGCAGACGAACCTCTGGAAGCCGGCATGATCGTCAGTGATGGTATGGCTGAAGGCTGCAGAGGAGTGTAACTGAATTGAGACGCAGATTAATCTGTGTGACAGGACAGGAAAGATCATTTGAGGTAGTTTATTTGCTTGAAACACAAAGACAAACTTCATCTGCTGCAAACACTTCTTGACATAGAAATAAATGGCTGAGACAGGAAACCATCATTTTGAATGATGTTGATTTGTGGCCATCTGAGTGATGATGACTACTTAAATGGAGAGTGGTTTACTTTTTGTGGGTTTTTTTAGCACTTGGAGAGTTGTTGGTGTCCTAAATGCAGAATCTGTTAAGTTTTGATAAACTCTTTTATATAAGATTTAAATGTCTCCAAACTTTTGACTGGTGTTGAACTGGAGCTCAGTTCTCTTTGTTGTTCATCTAGAGCCTGGGTATTACGAAGACGGATCTTTTGGCATTCGCATTGAAAATGTGGTTCTTGTTGTGCCAGCTAAGCCCAAAGTAAGTATCAATGCTCCAAACCTCAGGCACTAATGGTAAATATAAAAAAGCGTCAAATGCATTTGGGTTGTTTGGTTTTTGGAATTTATTTTCATAATTCCATATTTGATTTAATGAATTGATTAGTTTGTTTATTCTTGTGGTTGTTTGTGTGCAGTACAACTACAGAAACAGAGGCAGCCTGACATTTGAGCCTCTCACTTTGGTTCCCATCCAAGTCAAAATGATGAACACAGAGCTGCTCACTCAGAAGGAGGTGAGACAAAACCATCATTTTAATGTTTTTTTAAAAAAAAAAATATTTACAATAATCTAAGACATGTTCTCTTTAGTGAACATTTTTTATGATTGGTGTCATGCACCTTAAATCCACCAGCACATTAAACATAGTCATTTTTACTGTTTAGCAAGAGATACATTAATATTTAGTTCTTTTTATTATTCACTTATTTTTTTGTGATGCTATTAACCACTAACACACCACTAACCACTAACAAACAATATTTTTTCTTTTCTGTATCTTTAGCGTGACTGGGTGAATGAGTACCACAGGAAGTGCCGCGAGGTGGTGGGAGCAGAGTTGGAGCGGCAGGGAAGGATGGAGGCGTTGCAGTGGTTGATCAGAGAAACTCAGCCTATTAACTGAAGACTGATGGAGTAAAAACTTGCCACTCTGTCCAGAACTACCTACTGATTGCTCTGCAGATAATCATTTGTACTTTTCTTCTCTTTCTTTCTTGCTCTTTCATTTTCTCTCTGTGTGTCTCACATTCGGCGTCTTTTTGTAAATCACATCACGTTAGCAGTTTTATTAAAGATGGTTAAATGTGAAACACTTTGTTTTCTGTTTTGTCTCAAAAGATGCATTTTTGTTCTCCCAGTGGTGCTTGTAATAGCTCTTTTAATCACCCGTATAAAATCAAAATTAGATCCAGAAATTTAGCTGTGTTGGTAGTTATTAGATTTTTATAATGTAATATGAGATTATTTCAGTGCAGCCAAGCACATTTATCCTGCACCTGATTTAAACATTATTCAAAACTGCAGCTGATTTTGCTGCTAGAAAATGATGTTTGTTCTTTTCAGGAAGAATATATTAAAGTACAGGAGTTGTGTTGATGTCTGCGACATGTTGAGCTCACACAGATTCAGAAAGTAATGACGATGAAAAAGTTAGTTTATTTTCTCGGATTTGGGAAAGAAAACTGTTCCAGCTTCGGGTTAACTTTGAAGACAACAATCGGACACATCATGAACATCACTTTACTGCAGAAATGTGATTAAAAAACTGAACTAAAATTACTTTAATGCATTATTAAGGAATTTAAAAGATTGCATTGACTGTGTAAGCTGACTGAGGAATCATGGAAAATGTCAAGTTAGGAGCAAATCATATATTTACTCCTGGGAAATCAGAAATTTTATAGCTTCCAATTGGTGTTGAATGCATGTTACTTAACTGTTATGATGCCGTAATGTTTGTTTGGCAGGGTTTCGTTTTCAGACAGTTCCAGACCTACACAACACACTACTAACCAAGCTGAATGAAAGTAGAAACACTAAAGAAGTATTCTAATCTGTCTGAATGTGCTGATAATTTAAGGCCGGGTCAGACCACACAGAACCAACCTCATCATTTTTCTCCTCGGACCTCTAAAGCTGCATGTAAAATATCGGAGGGTCCAGGACGAGGCCACTGTTGGGGTCTTTTGCAAACTCTGTGAAAGACAGAGATGTTGACAAAGTGCTCTGCTCATTTGTTCTGTATCCGGCCCAGTTTCGCCCTTCCTCTTCTTCCTCCTTCAGTCCTATGGGCAGCGGGTTACTATAGATGTAGTAGACCCTGGAGTTGTCCTTTGCAGTTTCTGGCTTCTTGAAGAAGGCGAGAGGATTGATGAAGCTGGTCGACCTCTTCACGGCTCTAATGGCCACTGGGTCTGCTGGTTCCCCACGGGTCACGGCACTCTCATACACAAGGGCTCTCTTTGACTGCCTGGTGGAAACAAAAAAACATTTTGCATTGCACTCTTTATTTGAATTATAATCCTTCATGAAACTAGCTCTCATTTAAATGTTATTTTTGCATAAATCAAAGCTTCTTAGGCAATTCCAAACATTAAAATGGCAATCAGCCAAACCTTAAACACGCTTGTAGGCTGCACGTTCAGATCTGAAATAATTTTAATGACGAAATAAGAAAAGATTAAACATATAAATAATATTTAAGTTTATTTTCTTTTTGCAAAATAAGAAATAATGATAATAATTGATCGAAGTGAAAAATAGTTCTGTACGCATCTGTATAAAATACGCATTCATTTATGTGCCATGTCTGTTGCTATTAGATGTAAAACACATCACTTATTTGAATTACAAAATTAAATCAATCATACCACTTAGTTGGAATAAGAACTAAACATTAATATTGTATTGAGCAACCAAACCTTTTGGATAACACATTATGTTCTTAGTCAGTTGCTGTTGTGAGAAACTTGTAAGTAGGTCAGCCCAGTGATCAAGAGGAGCCATTTCCAGTCATTATGTTTCAGTAATGTGAAGCCCAACATGTAGTTTTCTTTGTGTTTTTGTAAAGAATTATTCAAGGTTTTAGTACTTCTTAGTTATATTATTATAATTGTTTAAGTTTTAAGTTGATCATAACAACCTGCTTATCACATCCTACCTGTGCTGGTGTCTTTATACTTGTGTTTAAAGAATCGTGAAGGCATGGCGCCACCTGGCTGAGCTTTTACAGCCTCATGTTCTCCAGTGGTCACCAATTCAGGGGATTGACATCTATTTTCCTGCAGGGTTTAGTGTTTCCCTGTTGCCATGTATCTTAATCAGATCAGTGGCTCCAGGCTGGTGCAGAAATAAATAAAAAGTTGTTGGAGAACATTTTCACTTGAATAAGGTTTTTTGTACCAGGAAACACTTATTAATAAAAGCAGAAACAATCAGTATTTTGCAAAAACAAAAAAAAAAAACAAAAAAAAAAAAAACAACTTTTGAAGAAATTTGTTAAGTTATTTTGTTTCTGATACATGTTTTTCTTTTGGCTTTTGTTGTTTTTGTGTGTGTGTTTTGTAATTGTTTTACATTTCCTGAAATGCTTAGTTTTTTTCAAACTAAGCAGTGAATCATTATTTTTGTTACTCCAAAATTTTGCTCACATTTCTTGCACATTTTCTGAGATTTTGTGTTTAATTGTTGTGTTTTTCAATTCGAGGTCACTGTTCATATCCTCTACAAAAATATCCAACAGCTTAGTGTCTGTTTTAATGTTGGAGAAAAGCATCTTCTAATGCTTATTTAGTTAAGGTTTTCTAAATTCATGGTTCAAGAAACAGCTATAAAAGAAGCCGAACACATGTCTGCTTTGGCAACTGCAGTAACCATACAAAAAATGGTATTAAATTAAAATAACGTGGGCTGTATTTGACAATTTATAGAACATAAGTAGAGTCATGAGTGCATTTGTTTCTGTTGTGCTCCGAGAGAACCAGATTTATTCAGATGTTTTTTACATAACATAAACTTGTTTATATTTTGCAGTAAAATGAAAACTATTCTTCGCCTGTTATGTTTCCTTGTCGTTGAACCAGTTTCACGTATTTCTGATGGCCAGGTTTATTATATTCTGCATGAGCCATTTAGTTTGCATGTCGTGTATTGAAATGTTTTATTCTCACCTGGTGCGACTGTAGCAAACAGAAATGCAGTACAGACCAGTGATAATGAGGACAAACAAGGCCAGGGTAATGATGACGATATTAAATACTCTGGATTCTGGGAAACAGGAAGAAAGAAAAGAAAACGCTCTGTGATTGTAAAATGACTTCTGTTAAAATGAACTGATGCACAAATATTACCTACCAAACTGAGGTCCACTAATCTCCTCGTCTTGCAATTCCAAAGTTATGGTTGCATTCAGATGGTAACTGTCTGCCATTGGAGCTTGGTCCTGCTTGTATGCACTCATGGTGCTCCGATTGGCATCCAAAACATCAACTAAAGACTGTTTCAAGCCTCTTCGTGCTGTTTTCAAGAGAAATCCTGACCATGTGACTGAAACAACTTGGCCATTACCATGGAAACACCCTCCATCTTTTGTCAGCCCTCAGTTCAAGTTGGATACCCTCTCTTTTTGCCTATCTGCTGTCTCTCTTGTTTACTGCTCATTATTCTGTGCAGCTTTCTGGGGGTACACTGAGGGGAGGGAGATGTTGAGCCTTTTAAATGGAACTGAGCAGTGACCTAAAACCAGCAAGTTTGCAGCTTTTATCTTCCAGATTTTAAGAGGACTTTAAAAACAACAGACTAAAAATATGGTGTGCAAGATCTTTAATTTAATAAGCAAGAATAAGCTGCACATGTACGTCATCACATAAATACTCGTTCTGGTTATATATTAGCTCTTGGTTTTCACTGTTATGATGACAGTACTACAGTTGAATTGTGAAAGTAGGGCTGGTTTCACAATTTGACCAAATCTATGGGTCAGTGGTTCAAAAGAGACCACAATAACAGCTTTCTCCTTTTTTCTAACGCTTCACTTCACATAGTGCAATGAAACAGATGATATTATGTAATTAGAGGAGCATCTCTTTAATAGGCTTATCTTTCTGTTTGTAAAGAGGAATGTTCATACAGTCTGAACTTGGAGATCATTTTGCACTTTTAAGACTTTGAGAGATTTTTGTGTATATAAGAAACAAGTAAGGATATCAGATACATATCATTGCATAAATTTGCACAAATGTTAATTTTTTAAAACTTAAATGTAATTGTAAGTGTGCAAAAGTTTTTTTGCTGCTGGAAAATGTAGCTCTTTCAGAAGCAGAGAGGCAAAATAAGAGATTATGAGTAGAGATCCTTGCAACGTAACGAGTGATTTGATAGTATAAAATTTTTATATACAGTCAATGTAGTGTAATGTAAATACTTTAATATGTTTGCATCATCTTTTTAAACATTAACTTCCAGAGACCTGAATCCAGTTTGACTTACTTTAGAGATGTCTTCCAGCTATGTCCATCCATCCATCCATTTTCTACTGCTTATTCCCAAACTGGGTCGCGGGGAGGGTGGGGGGGGGGGGGGTGGGGGGGGGCTGGAGCCAATCCCAGCAGTCAACGGGCGAGAGGCAGGGTACACCCTGGACAGGTCGCCAGCCTATCACAGGGCCACACATAGACAAACAACCTTGTACACACTCACTCACACCTAAGGACAATTTAGAGTGTCCAATCAGCCTATCCCCAAGGTGCGTGTCTTTGGACTGTGGGAGAAGCCGGAGAACCCACGCTAACACGGGGAGAACATGCAAACTCCATACAGATAGGCCACCACCCGAGCATCGAACCGGCAACCTGCTTGCTGTGAGGCTACAGCGCTAACCACCTCGCCACCGTGCAGCCCTCAGAAATATACAGTTTTTTCCTATTTGTCTCAAATTTGGTCATTTCAGTCTAGAGGAATTTCATGTATTAGCTTAATTACCTTGCTCTTAATTATGTCTAGCTGAAAAGTCCGACCTTAAGGCTCCTAAACTAATGTCATTCTGACCTTTAGTAAACCATCTGTTAAGACCTTGGTCTTGTTGTTGTCGACGAAGCAAGGCTAGCGGCCTTCCACCAGGGAGATTGACGCATGTGACCAAAGTCTTTAAACAAAACTCCTCTATCTGACTAGTGCAGAATAATTCCAGACTTCTGTGTGACGACAGATCTCTGGAGATATTCCCCCCAGGTTATGACCTCGTACCATGTCTGTCTGTCTTAATGTTTTGTCCCTTCATGTTTTAATGTTTAATGTATGTTCAACTTCTTTTATCTTTAGTATTACATTTATATTCTTCTTAATCTAAAGAAATTACTGTCCTCGTCCTTGACAGGAAAAACGGTCTCCTACATCGGCTTCGACTTTCTATAAACAAAATGATAAGAAAAAAAAAAAACACAAGAAAGGTCCTGTTTCAGCAAGCCAAGTTAAATTCCTCCTGTAGAAATTAATTAGGCATAGTTTTACCTCTTGTCTATTATTCTGTGTGTTACTGCTTTCCTCTCATCATATTTATAGGGAAAGTGAGGGAAGATGCTTTTATTATTTGGTCTTTATTACCCAGGTTACAAGTCATGATGATGTGCATTTCATGACACACTTGCAACACAGTTTGTGACATAATTACAAATAGGATATGAGTATTTTTTTCTTTTACTGGGCATTTACTTATTTTGACCTCATTTTACATTACTGACCAACAATCAAAAGAACCTATAAAACCAAAATACTGCAAGGAGTTGAAATTGTCTACAGGAAACTGGAAAATAATTACATTTGTAACAATGGAAATTGTAGACAGCTTTCTATGTTAGATGAATATAGAGAAAAGTATAACAAAGCAGTATTTTACTCCTCACAAGCTCCTCACACAGTAACTTCTCACTATTTCCTATTTGGTTTTCATCCTGGACTTGTCCTGGACTTCATCCTTGAGTTGTCCCATCTGCTGGATAGATTGAGCTACCAGACTTGGCATTAGGTTGGTGACATTTATCACAATAATGCTGGAAAGATTTCTGACTCTTAAGGCTAAAATAATGTTTGACTATCTGAGGAAGCTCCTGTAGAATAGAGAAGATATTTAAACATAATTTCTAACATTAACTCAGAATACTGATTTCTTTGTTTAAAAAGGTGGTAAAAATATCTAAAACATCTCCCAGGATTATTTTTCACTAATGAAGTTTTAATTTAGACACACATGTAAATAAAAATTAAATACAATTCAAAGTACTGGGGCAATTTTCTGTGTTTTTTCTTTTTTATATCTGTTTTTTTGTGAAAAATTGGGTTCATTAATTGAATAAACAACATAAGAAGTGGCAGATGGTAAGATGACCCTGCTTTCTAAAATACACACTTGTAAACAGACTGATAAAAAGTTCCTATGCATAAACAAATTGCACTGTATTCATTCAATAAAGATCTTAGAATAAAATAATGGTACTGCTTGATCATTTTAATACATTAATAATAAAATAAAACTACCAACTGGTAGGTTTCACTTTTTATGTTTATTAAAAAGATTCAATCCACAGTAGTTCAAAGTTTAGCAACAGCAATACAAAAACAAGTTAATAAAAAAGTGTACACCCCAAATAGCAGAGCAATATGCCTAAATAAAAAGGGATAAATAAACAAAATGAGAAAAAACTCCAACCATGGAAATGGATATTTCCTTAAAACATTGGCTTTAAAAAAATCCAGATTTAATCTGTTAGCTTTGGTTTATCTGTCTGATGGGTGTTATGTTCTTTACTTCTAAAATAAATCCACACTGCAGATGACAGACCAAAACTGCATTATGAATCCAAAGGCTTTATAATAATAACACCTGGGCAATATAATACAGCTTCCTCAGTAGCAGTGCTCATATTCTAAATATTTAGAAAGCAGAAAAAGCAGTACACTGACCACAGGGACGAATGCATCACACTTAAAGTGTCTCTCTTTTAAAAAATCACTCTTTAAAATGAATCGTATTCCTAATAAGTTTTCACAAAAACTGTCAAAACAGATTCATTTTAGCACACCTATCATATCTATTTGGGTAATAACAGCTACAAAAAGAGTTGGTAAAGTAATTTTAGAGATCAACATTGTATTGCTGTTAAGTTGAATTTTTCCAAGAAACTCTTCTTTTCTGATGATTTAAATACAACAGGAATGATAAAACTAATGTTGCTGACATTGCTATCTGGAAGTACAACTATTAAAAATCATGTAATATCTTTCACTTCAAATATTTTCCTTAAGGCTTTGTTTTGGTCGCAGGAAAATTTGTGGAATGTTTTCTGAAATGAACAGAAGTCCTAATAAAACAGTGAACATACAGAACAGTGAGTGTGTGTGGGTTTATAAAAAAAACAGTATGTTGTTTGAGGTGAGGAAGCAACAAGATTTATACTGTGTTAGTTTAGAAAACTATCAGATGGTGAGATCATGTTTCTGTTGACGGTCGACACTGATGATAAGTCGGGCAGCTCTTTGACGAAGCAGTTTGGAGTTTAAAATTCCTGTTAAGGCACTACACTTTGGTGGGGTGAAAACCTTAAAAGGTACAAATCTGATGGAAACATTGTCTTTTAAATCCAGCACAAGGAGGCGTCCTTCTTGAAGTAATGATACTGTAAGGTGCCTCACTTCCTGTATCCTCCTTTCTTCACTCTTGTGCCTCTTCTACTCCAGCGGGCTGTGAGCATCTGCAAGCAGCTCTGGTCTTAAACATTCAATTGGACACTGGATGTTCTGGAAAAGAGGAGGACAATGACTCTTTAGTTACCGAAGAACTAATAAAATTAAGTCATAGAAAAAAGTTCTGAGATAATACAGTAAAAGGTTTTCAACATTGACATGTTTGCCTTCCAAACTGACATATTTACACAAGTTAATGGCTGTTAAACCAGTATTTCATTACCCTGTCTTTTTTTAAGCATACCACTAGCATCAAAAGCAATGTGAGTATTGTATCATTTCATTTTGATATTTGAAAGGTTGCCTCCTCTGACACTAACTAGTTTACGAAGAGCATTTTCTCTGTAGCGGTCGAAAGCGTCTAAGGGAACAGGCTGCAGCAGGTCAGCTTCCACGTTAATCTCTGCTCCTGGCCTCCTACAGTTCTCACATCGCCAGCCCTTCGGTGAAAAAGGTGAGATAAATACCAACACAATTAACCAAAAAGCCAAAAGCAACCTGACCACAAAATGCAGCTCTGAGTCTTTTTCTATAAATGCCTGATATAATACAAAATAAATGATTCATTATTTATCAGTAATAAAAAAAAACTCTAATAAAGCAAGAAATCATGAGTAATGCAGAGGTGTCTTACCTGTTGTCCTCCATAGCAGGTACAGGTACAAATAGCACCCAAGTATTCCTTCTGCCACTGGTTTCCAACCTGGTACATTTTCCCGTCGTCATAACACGTCGACTCATCTGGAGAATAATGTTTCATCATCAAAAATAACTGGTACACCAATGTATTTAATATAACTATGTATCAATACCGAAGAACAAACCTAGCTCACATAAAGGTATGAACGTGGACGTGCTACATGCTAGACACAAACATACTACACGGAATTAAACATCAATACGTCTTCTTCACTTGTCAGTAAACACAGAAATCAGTTGTTTACTTATGAGTACTTACGTGGTTCACATTTGAACTCTCCTTTTCCATTACCCAGGCACGTGCAGCTCATCATGTGGCCGTTCTCAGCCTGGCGGTCCCACTTTTCTCCAATGCGGTAGTTATTACCGTTGTCATGGCACCACTCTGTAGAAGAAAGTGGAGAACAGAAGAACAGACACAGAATATGAGTTATGAGAATGAAAGTAATTAGAAACGCAAAGACCAGAGAGGACACATTTACGGAAAGATGATGGCGAGACAAGGTGATAGAGAAGGAGTAGGAAAGGAGTTGAATCATAAGAGGAAAAGGGATCATTACTATGTCTGAGGAACACTCAAAACACTATGCACACAGGAGATAGGACTTAATACAGATAGATCAGAGTATTTCCAAAGTGGTGCAAAAAACAAGCACATACAGGTCTTCATCATAGCACACAATACTTAAATACATGATGACATTCTGGTTTAAAAGGCATTAAACATTATTAAATATTCCTTCTTCTCAGTGTGATGTAGTTCAGTTCATCCCAGTGACACTGCATTGACAGAATTTAAATCTAGTAGATCATCTCAGTTCCTGGTGTTGTCTTGTTATAGCTATAGATAATAATGAGCAACACAAGTAACTGAGACTGAGGGTTAGTTGCGCTTTATGCAAAGACAATGCAGAGATTTGTATATGGATAGATTTAAAAAAAACATGAAAAATGTCATTTGTGTGATTAAGTTTCATATGTAGAAATACAATAATTACTGATTGTGCGAGAAAGTGCTGTAAAGTCTGTCCACGCGTAATGTATTTACATACATACACACACACACACACACACACACACACATATATATATATATATATATATATATATATATATATTGTCTTTTATAAATTCCTTTTTAGTAGATCACATAGAATTATTGAATTGAGTTTAATTCTATGGTGGGTGTTACTGGTTGTCTGCAAAGCATGATGGAAAGGGGGTTAATAAGCCACTCACTGGATGAATCACACCTAAAATGCCCACTGCCCAGCCCCAAGCAGCGGCACCACAGCTTGAAGCCCGTCTCTGACATGCGCTCCCACTCTGAGCCGACCTCGTGGTAGGTGTGTGTGAATGTGTCATAGCACACATCCTGGTTGGTGGTAATGGAAATGTCACCTCGAACTAAGGAAAGGACAAAAATACAGATTAAAATAAAACAAGTTGGTGTGGTTTACAAATATAATATCACACAGATGGTTCAACTGATAAACTGTATTTATTAAAAGACAGCATTTATTGCTATTTTATTTATGTGAGGTGATTGAAAATGTGTGCTACTCATGTTCTGGTCTTTTTTTTAGTAGGGCTTCACAATTAATCGTATTTTGATCATGTTAATGATTTTGGTCGCAACAATTAAATGAACCTCATCGTGAATGATATGTACATTCAAAATGCTCCGCCGCAGGCTTCCTTGATCCCACACGTTCACAACCTGTAGCCTAGTCTTCCAACCACCAGGGGGCGATCGCATTAGCAAACCTTTATTAAGCTGCCTAAATAACAAGCGCACACCTTTTAAAGCAAGTTGGTTGGACCGATGAGCGCAAGTCATCTAGAAAATGGGAAATACAGCAGCATCTAGATGTAATGCGAACCGTGGTGGAGTTTGTGCATCCAAATGGGTTGACATTTATTGTATGAACTTATATTTTAGCTTAAGGCTAACGACAATGGAAAATACTATTGATAGGCTAGCGGTTAGTATGCGCGAACGAACTAAAGGGATTCGATTTGGTTCTCAAGGGTTTTTAATATATTTTCCTCGAGTAAAACAATAAAGTAATGCAGTTGAAAATAGCACAATTGTTTTACATTAACATTATTTTGAAATTAGGATTAATTTCTAATGTATTTAGACATACACAGAGTTTATCTTCTTCTGACTGCATGTATAATTTATAGATGAAGATTGTTTGCCTGCATCATTGAATTAAATCAAAGACAAAATTACCGTAGTTTAATTGAATCATGAGGCCTGTGAAGCATTTTTTTTTTGCGTTCTATTTGAATTTCCTTCTGGAATTAATAAATTATTTTTTATTTCGTGAATAAAATAATAAAATACTGATCGGTTTATTAAGAATTATTGCTAGTTGTGTGAAGCTACTTCTTTTAATTAAAGATCTTAAATAGTACCTTTTTTCCTGGTCTTTATTTTAAAATACTTGTTAGCACATTTTTTATATCAAACGTTTTGAATCTGCATCAATCTTATACAGAACATTCTGTTAGTGAACACTACTGTACCGGCGTTGCCAACAGTGACTACTTTCTCCAGGACCCGTTCCTTTGCTTCACCCTTCATAGCCTCTACAAGAACATTATAGGATGCTCCAGATGTCAGTCCAATCAGTTTGGCACTGTTTGAAGTGCCTGGAAGACGCATCTGCACAGAGAAAGAGTAACATCAATGCTGTGACCCTGCATTAGTGTTTGACATAGATGCAGGTTGCAGTGTGTGTGAGTGTGTATACATTGAAGCCTCTCTCCTCCAGATGTGTAATGGGGTTACAGGACACCTCATACTCCGCAGTTTCGGGGATTGGTTGCCAGGAGATGGTTGTGACCGTTTTTGCTTCTTGGGGCAAATCTGTTTCGTTGTCAGGGAAACCAAAAGCAAGACCTGGCAGTTGGCTGTCACTCACCTGCAAGGTCAAGCATGTGTAAGCTGATCACGAAATGTCAAAAATAGTCTTCATGTTACATATCTAAATCATAACATCTAATTCATTAGTACATTTACTGTTCGGCCCCTCTTCATGCACAAAATGTCTTAACAATAAGTATCTTTTTAGCTCTTAACAAACATCTTTCATCACATAATGATAAAACCAGTCTATTTGCTAAAATGTATGCCAGGTCTAAACAAATCCAATGATATATTTCAGGTTTACAGATGTTAATTCAGTCTCACACACCTTGACCAGGGGTACTCTGTTTCCATCAGGACCTGCTACAGGAATATAAATGAGAGGCTCCCTGAGAGTGGGTCTCTGGCCTTCTTTGGGCCCACCGTAGGGGCTGTGAAATCCATTATTGGGGCCCAGGTTCTGATACTCTGTATAAATGTGCTGACCCTGCTGGCCTGGCTGATTCTGGCCACTTGTGCCAGTTAAATGGACGTGGTTGGAATCAAAACTGGACATGGAAAAGATGAACAAATATAATTTTAAGGTGAAAATAGTAATATAAATTTTGGTCTATCCTCATAGACATTGTGAAACTATGATTTAATAATTTTCAGCATGATCATACAGATACTTACATCTTGGCGTTGGAGGTCTCTGGAACATCCAGGATGTCAGTGTTGGGTTGATTTGAAACAGGAAGCTGCGGCAGCTCAGGTATCAGTAGTTGAGGAATAGTGGAAAAGTCTGTAGCTGGCTCTATATACATAGAAGACAAGTTTATAGATGCTTAGGGGGGAATTCAAAGTGAGACGTTTAGTTGATTAATGATAGTAATCTTGGATTTAAAATAGAT
The DNA here is from genome assembly GCA_037177515.1 of Pseudomugil tenellus. NCBI lineage: Eukaryota > Metazoa > Chordata > Actinopteri > Atheriniformes > Pseudomugilidae > Pseudomugil > Pseudomugil tenellus. The sequence goes on from JBAMHX010000014.1 coordinate 21,817,038, forward strand.
TTAAATAATTCTTGAAAAGAAATTTTAACATCACATCTAATGATGAAAGCAGCAATTTATAAAGTGGCTTTTCTTTTACTATCATCATTTTTTAACAATAATTCAGATAAAGGAAGCTGTTATACAAGCTTGAAGCCAGTAGAGGGAGGCACGGTACTGCTATTGCTTTTTTCCCCAGCAAATACCAGTTTTAACTACTACTACTACTATCAAGTATCATGTGTTATTTTTCTTTTTCTCAGGATGAAAACAAAGAAGAGATGCAGATTTATCATATGCAGATGCAAAAATACTTCTTTAAGTTTAGAGAGAAGACAATTTCATTGGCACAATTGATGAAGGTGGTAGATAACAAATGACATCTTATAATGACATCATAGTGAATTTTTCAGGAAGGATTAATACCAGCTTAGATTCTTATTTCACAACATCAGTGGTTATATATACATTAACAACATAATTAATTATTTAAGCTCAAAGAATGATTGGTATACAGTGTGCAGAATAAAAAGAAATACAATCATCAATGACTTCCACACTATGCATTACTATCTAGTTAAAAAAACACAATGAAGTATCTATTGGTTGCACTTACGGGTTCTGGCTTTGCCCACTAGAGGTGTGCTTCTCAGAGTGTTCTGCAGAGCTACAATCTTAATGACATACTCTGTTCCTGGTTTCAGTCCTAAGATCCAAGAACAAGTCAGGAAAAGTTAACATCCTTTGCCACAAATTTTAAAAACATACCTTTATCATTTGGGTGTTTAAGTACTGACCATCAATGGTGGCAAAACTCTGGCCTGCATGTGGTCTAGGAATAACCTCTCTAGGCAAACCTCCAGCCTCCTCATAGGTAACATAATAGCTAGTGATCCTAGGACTACGAGACAGATCCCACATAAACGAAATGCTGGTGGGATTTAGGGAGGTGAAGCGGATATTGGTGGGTGGGATGACCAGTGGTTGTGCTGAAAAACAAACAAAGCGAAAGCTCAGAGCACTAATAGGAAGTTTGCCATGTAATTGTTTTCAGCCCTATTAAGACATTTGTTTCAATACCTGTGTTTAAACTAAGACATCTTATTAGAAAAGCAACAAAGATGTGATCGTGGGTTGTATGTTTAAGTTGGATCCGGACATTCAGACATCTATGGTTTAAGACAGTAGAATTGTAGCTTTGGGTGCACTTGCACTGCGTAGATGATAATGTGCTTCTTTATAAGCTGTAACACTTAAAATAAGGCAGTGTTAAGCAGTGATGGCAGTCTGATGAAGGCTGCACTTTTGTGTCAAAGTTGATGTGTAAATAAAATTGAGCATCAACTGTATCTGTAAGATCTGAGACCAATTAGATTCTGGCATAATATAATAACTGAAAGCATCATTGCTTAATAAGTAATGTAGAAATACCCCATATGGATTAAACTTTGTATCCATTTGCATCATGATACTATACAGTATAAATATTAGTAAAAACAAAAAAGAAGCAGTTTTTTATAACATGTCCGAGCTATGCATTTATAGGACATATGTTCTGAGTGAGATTGCTGGAAGGAGTGTGTTGCATACCTGTGGTGGCAGTGAGTGTGAGAGGTACGCTGCGTCCATTGCCCTTCAATGTATACACACTGATCTTATAAGTGGTGCCAGGCTCCAGACCTTAAACATAGACGGGTATGTCAACTGAACTGCATTCTTTATTTTTAGTTATATCCTTTTACAGCTGCAGTTTTCAATTTAATGTATTTTTGCTTACCTGTAATAGAATATGAGCGTGACTCAGGACCGATTGTCCTTTGAATAGGTATGTAACCTGGAGACAAGGAGGTGGGCGTGGCTTCAATAAAGAAGCCAGAAATGGTGTCCGACTTGGACCGCCAAGTCAGAGTGATAGAGGAATCGTTCACATCGGAGATACGTACACGCCGAGGGGGGCTGATATCTTCAGGTAGAAAAGTGACAGAGAAAAAGAAGGACAGAAGTTACACACTAAAACTATTCATTATCAAAATGACAACGTTTGAGAGCTGAAGACTCACTCTCCAGAGTGGTGACCTCTCCCTGGACTGGCCTGCTGGTCAGAGAGTTCTTTAAAGCGTAAACATGGACTTCATAAGTTGTTGCAATCTAATTGAAAGAAAAAGAAAGTGTTAGACACTCTGCAGAACTCAGACTGAATATCAGAATGAATCTTAAGTTTGTGCATGGGTATTACTTTTTTAAGCAACTCTTTTTGTCTGAGTCTGAGTATTAGCCGAAACAGCCAACATAAAAATGCACCAACATGGAAACTGTTTATTTGTCTATTTATAACCACACATTTAGCCAAATTAATTAATTAATTAATTGCTGCAATTTGCCTGCTTAAATCTGCTTGATTGGATGGGAGATCAATTCCAGGCTCCTTCTGACTACACGATGAAATATCCTTCAGCAAGACACTTAAACCCAACTTGCCCCCAGATGTGCCAATGTGAGTAAGGATGTGAGTGTGTGTGTGAATGGGTGACTGCAATATGTCGTGTAAAGTGCTTTGATTGGCCAAGATGTCTGGAAAAGCGCTATTTAAGTACAAGTCCATTCCCCATTGTTGGGGAAATTTCCTATATTAGCTTAATTACCTTGACCTTAGTAAACCATCTGCAAGGCGAGCGTCCTTCCATCAGGGAAATGTTTAGACGAGACCTTCGATTTTGTTGTCATATCATAAGAACAAGCTCCAGATTGACGCACATAACAAAAGTCTTTAAACTAAGGTGCCTCTAAGTGACTGGGGAGAATAGTTTCAGACTTTTGTGTGACAACAGATCTCTGGTGGGATTCTCCCCAGGTACCATGTCTGTATGTCTTAATGTATGTCTCACTTCATGTTTTAATGTTTAATGCATGTTCAACTTTTTTTATTCTTCATTATTACATTTATATTCTTCTCAATCTAAAGAAACGAGTCTCCTTGTCTTTGACAGGAATAATGGCCATTACACCATTTTTACCATCTTTTTTTTATCTAATTGAGAAGCTAGTCAGGTAAACAGGGATAACATTGTCTGTCTTAGGCCTAATTATGAATTTCAAGTAACTGTGAGTAGATTTTGCTCACACTCACCATGAGTCCAGAGATATGTGCTTCAGTAGTATCTGGAGTCAGGTTGATCTCTTTGGTGGGTCCACTCTTGTTCTTTGGGTTCACCACAACACGGTAACCAGTGAGGCCTGGGAGGCCAGTGATTCGATTTTCCTGACCTGGTGCAGTCCAGTGCATTGAGAAAGATGTGGGACCAACCTGGGAGAACTGGAGGTTAACAGGAGGAGAGATTGCTGGAGGGAAGAAAAGGGGAAAAGAAAGGAACAAAAAAGGTGAATGAGCTTATTCAGATGAATCATACTCAGCTATGAGCTCAGATAGTTTGTATGTTGTACACGAGTAGTCTATTCTGTGTAAAAATAACTTTTTCCTTATGACTCATGATGTAATACTAACATATCAAAAACATGCATACCTGTGGCTTGCGTCCCAACCAGTGGTGTACTAGAAGTGCCATCATGCATGGCAATGACCTTCACGGTGTATTCAGTCCCAGGCTGGAGACCATAGATAATAGCAGACTCAGCATCTCCTCCGGGAGCGGGATGCATTTCTCTTTCACCCTCCTCTGAACTTGAATACAAAACCCGGTAAGATGTGACAATTCCCTCAGGACTGTCCCAAGAGATCCGCAAGGAGGTGGAATCAATGTCTGAGAAGGAAAGGTCCTTCGGACGGTCTACATCTTAAGAGAGGAGATAAAAGGACAATGTGTTATGTTTGTGCGTGTGCTTGTTTAGCAATAAATTTATCTCTAGAAATGTCAAACCCTTACTTGTAACAGCATTCACCACTATTGGGGAGCTTTCACCATCTTGTCCAAGAGCGTACACACTCAGTACATATTCTACTGTTGGCATCAAGCCTGAAAAAGTCACCTCTGTCTGGTCTGGAGAGGAGAGGTGAAGGAAAAATCTTTGAATAACTGAACTCAAAGGTCTACACAAAGAAAATAAATAAATAACAAAAACAAACTACACGGTAAAAACTTTATCATCATACCTGGGGCTACTACTTCAGTGAAAAAAGGTCCCAGTCCATTTCTGGGGACACCAGTCACCCTATATCCCTTGATTGGACCTTGAGCTGGGCTCCATCTCACTGTGACGCTGTTATCGTTCACATCTGCCACCTCCATTTCAGAGGGAGAGCTGACACCTTGTTTAAAAAAACAAAACAGCTGAAGGAATAATATTCAGCACAGTTACAGAAACAGCGTGTGCAGCGTGTGCGTACCAGTTTTGTGCATGACATAAATTGGGATGCTGGATGCGGGACTATCTCCTCTGCCAGTCACAGCGTAGACGGTGATTGTGTAGTCAGTGCCGGGTTTCAAGTTACTGATCGTAGCTGTGGACTGAGAGCCGGGCACAGTGAACTCCTTGGGATTACTGTCACCGCCTGGGAGAAAAGTGAGCCTTTTAATGATTATCATACTAATGATGAATTACAATAACAAAAACAAAGGTAAGGGTTGAACAGCGTTTAGTGAGAACATGTTTTATTTCTAAATCTAAATTGTTTCTAAAAATGACTAGTTGATGAGAAACACAAAAGAATAAGTACTTTTTAAAATATTGGAAACTACAGTCTGTTTATCATGCATTTATTTACCCGACTCTCCATGAGTGATCCTGTAGTAGCGCACAGTGACTGGAGGGGCAGCCCAGCGGACTGTGATACTCGTGGGCGACGAGTCCAACACTTCCAGGTCAGTGGGAGCATCAGAAACTGGAGAGAATAAAATAAAATATTAAAGCATAAACAATATTATGACATTACAGTGATGAGTAAATCCAGTATGAAGCTCTGCATATATACTTGTTTTCTGTTTTCCGCTGAGTGGGAGGCTCTCTTGTGTCCCGCTCACAGTAAAGATGTTAACCAAGTACTCTGTGTCTGAAGTGAGTCCCGTTAGAGTGAAATGGTTTCTGGTTGGGGGCAGTCTCTCATCCTTGGTTCTCCCACCGCTCACCATCTGGTACCGGATGCGGTAACCAGTGAATTTGCTCTGGGGAGCGAACCAATGGATGGTGAAGGAGTTGGTTAAGATTTCAGAGAAACGGAGGCCAACTGGTGAATCAAGAGCTGAAGACAGAGACAGATGGTAATAGGTCAGGGAAAAAAAAGATAAAATAATATTCTGGGCATGGATAATATACTGAGCTCACAAATCACCTGTTTTCATGGTGCCAACAAGAGGTGAGCTCTCTCTCTGCTCATAGACACACACAACACTCACAAGGTACTCTGTGTTAGGCAGCAAATCTGGAGGTGGGAAAGACAATGAAAACACAATTGTAGTGATCTGCGTTTTTATGTTTGTGTGTGTGTGTGTGTGTGTGTGTGTATATACGCTGATATGAATGTGCTGGCAGTCACTCACTCCTCAGCACCACACTGTTAGTCCTTCCTCCTACGCTGGTTTCTGTCATTTCATCTTCATCATCGATAGGGTAATACCTTTTCAATCAAGGCAACAGCTGCATGTTAGGATGTTAACGTTACAGTCCAGTTGAAACACTCTCCAACCTCTGTTATCTTCTTCTCATACCTGATGAGGAAGCTGTTAATATCAGCAGCATTTGGGACTTGAGGAGAAACCCAGGTGACTTCCATGGTGTCCGGTCCGACTTCGCCGAAGGCCAAGTTAGTGGGCGCTGGAACAGCTATTTGAAAAAGAGAGCATAGGGTTTGATTCAGGGTTTATTCAAAAAGCAACATTAGATCAGTAAGACTTTTATAGTAAGGATAGATGAGAGAAACACTGAGATTATCATCCTTGAAAAGGCAAGAGTCTGTGTTTTATGTGTGGGCCTGAAATTTTACAAGATCTTAAAAGTTGAAGAACGAGCCGCATTTGCCCTGGGTGGCAAAATAAGCCTTTGTATGATAAAACCTCTCAACGAAAACCAGATGGTCCACGCGTACACCGAGACGGGGGAGCTCATTAAACTGACAACGCGGCATGCAAAACAATTACATCAACACCAAGAGTTTTTGTTTGAGGATCCTTGTAACGGAGCAACTAAGACACAGATTACATCATTTTGACACACACAATAATATTTGTATTTCCCATCAGAGATCACACCATCAAACTTTGGTGCTCTTGTTTATAAATTCCAGTATTTTCATGACAATGAGGCATACTTAAAAGTCTATAAATTTACTCCAAAATGTACAGAGACTTATGGTGCGGTGGGCCTAATGTTGTATGACTTCAGCAAAGCAGACGTTTGCTCGCCATAGACGTAGGGGAGGACAGCGTGAGAAAAGGAGGAAGTGTGGCACTGGCCACTGTAAGGAAATTAACATGGCCCAACAAGCTTAATAGAAGGAAGAAATGGAATATAAAAAATTATAAAAATTAGTCTGAACAGTGGACTCTTATTTTGGACCTCTGCCAGAAAACACAGATTTCTTGGCAGCAATCCAATGTAAACAACGAGCAGTGCAGCAGGCAGAGATAGACCGGCAGGAACCGCCTGTGCATCGACAAGCTACTGGTAATCAACAAGTTAAATAAAGTTTTAAAAAATTCACAGATCAGAAAAGAAGGCTGGGGCGTATCAGCAATGACCGTCCCAGAAAAAATTCCCATTTTTCACATCTTGAATCCTGATTGTGGTGAACGGAGCTAAACTACCGACACCATCAACTCCGTCGCGGTTGAGTTAAAACTCCTGTCTATGGTGGAAGATACTGTGTAGCTCAAAACTCCAGTAACACTGAATCTGGTGAGCGTTGCTTTCTTCTTATGTTACTCATATGCGACTGGGGGACGGACGGACACTTAAGCGGTCAAACATGCATGTTTTACTGGTATGTTTCAACGTGCCCGCGCCCTATATTCCGCCTTATGTGTGTGTTAAATACAGAAAAAGCGGCCGTAAATGAAACTGTGCCCTATGGTTGTGAAAATACGGTACTGTCTTATTTGTTTTTGGTAAGAACTCTTACATGTTTGCTGGGTCAGAGTGGTGGGTTCACTCTCGCCGCTTTCCGACACAGTCACCACACTAATGTCGTAGTCGATGCCGGGTTCCAGTCCGTAGACTGTGTATTGGCCGGTGGATGGCATGACCATGTCTTCAAAAATGGGGACACTCTCCCCAGCTGCAACAACTGTGATCCTGTAACCAGTGATGGCTGTGGTGTTGAATGGTGACCACCGGAGGCTGATGGTGGTATCACTCACTTCTTCAAAGCTGAGGTCAGTGAGCTGTGGCACCTCTAAATGGGTGGAGAGGGGATTTGGGAGGAAAAAAAGAAAGAAGAAAACAAACAAACAAAGAAGAGGCAAAGGCCGGACACAAAGAAATGGGTTTGGACACAAAGCAGAAGGCGGCAAAAGACACCAAAGAGGCAGTTGTTAGAGTCGAGTTAATAGAAACTGCTTCCAGCAACTATATATATTCAACATATATATATATTCAACCGTGATGGAAGAGTTTCTCCTCATAAATTGTCATTCAGTTAGATTATTCAATGAAATGCCTTCATTGAAAGTTCTTAATATATTAAATCTAATGAAGCATTAGTGTTACAAAGAATCCGATTTAAAGCAGAAAAAGAAACAGGGACAAATCAAACCTGTATAGCTTTTCAACAGTTTTGAATCTTAAAAATTTACCAAAACAACTTGGGATAGCATTTTTATGTTCAGACACACTTTCCACTTACACTGCATTCTCCAGATGACATAAAATAAATTCAACTCTTTCCAACATCTCAAACCTACCGGGTGTGATGATAGTTGACACAGGAGTGCTCTCCATATCATCCTTCACAGTGACAACACTAATGTTGTACTCCACTCCTGGACTGAGATTCTCCAGGGTGCAGGAGTTCTGCCCAGCCTCCACAAATTCCTCCACACTGTTTCCTTCTTGCCCATTGGTGGGTGTGCATGTCACTCTGTAGCCTGTGACATCTTAAAGAGCAGTGATTTGAAGATAATAGTTAATACATAGTTGACAGATGAATTATCTTTGTGTTTGGTGTGCTAATAATTAGTTCCACAGACTCAAGCACATTGAAATGTATTTGATTTTGTACCTGGTTTACCGGCTCCATTCCACTGCACTATGAGCTCACCGGTGCCTGGGTTGGACTCCAGGTTCAGATCAGTAGGAGGAGAGAGAGCTGGAGACGAAACAAAATGATGTTTGTATCAGGAGGAGAGTAAAAAACAGCAAGACAGAGAGGAAGAGAATTGTAGATGAGAATGGATGAGAAAAGAAATGAAGATGACAGTACAGAACTGTACAGATGAATTATACACTCACGTGTGACGACACGGCGGGTGATTGGGGTTCCTTGCTCTTGACCGTTAATGATTGGTTGTACGCTGTAAGTGTACTCTACTCCAGGAGTCAGACCGTTTATGTAAATACTTCCCGAGTCAGAGATGACATCTCTTGGGGCTTCCCCGCCTTGACTGGGCCTTACTGTCAGCTGGAAGATAATATTCGCAGAGTCAGAATAAAAGAGTTATCAGTTAGTCAGTGAAGTCCCTGGTGTGCCATGTTCTGACGATTCAGAAACTCCCCCAGGTCACACAGCGCTTTACAGCTTAATCACAGCCAAAAAGTTAAGAAAGAAAATCTGGTGGACGTGGTGGTCAGCAGTAGTTTTTGGTTAATTCTGGCTTGGCAGTGCTGTGTACGTGGTTTGTACGGGATATGGCCGTCAGCGTCTGTTCCATTGCTAAAGCATTGTCTAGGCATGGCTGACCACATCCTCGTAGTGTCTGTAGCACTGCCGATTTCGTGTTGAGGGCGGACATAAAACGGGAACTCAAATTGCCATAGCATCGTCCAGGGTAACCACGGGTCGGCGTTGTCGGACGCGCAACTTGTTACACATAAAAGCGGCCGCGCAAGGCTGGTCTTCACAGTTGCTGGTCCAGATCTTCTACAGTAACTTCTCTCAGCAATGATGATAATGAGGACATCCCTGCATTGAGGGTTCATTTTTACCCCTTGACATCTAGACTGCAGGTGCCAAGATCTCAGAAAATAAAGTATTTATACGGCGCATTTCAGATGTGATATAAAGTGATTAGGTAGTGATCACTCGTATTTCGCACTTGTTCAAGACATCGTTTAACGGGCTTAGATAGTCCTATGTACTTGGAAAAAATCCATTTGTCAGTAATAAGCCACTAAACGCAGCATTTCTCGTAATGACCAATGACCATGCTCTGCCTGTGACAGACATCTAAACTTTTGCATCTTACTGCATCTCCCCAAGTTTTAATCACTGCCGGAACACGTGTGTTTCACGTGTGTTGCACATCTTTACCACGTCTTTGTTTCACGCGCTGTGTCTCAGTTTACGCACTGCATGCTTCAACGTGCGCTGACGTCATGCTGGCGCGCAAAGTACTGTCCCAGATCTAAGTGTACTTAGGCTCCACACTTCAAATACGCACTTCGTTTTGAGCCGAATTAGCTTAAAATGAGCTGTTCATGCTATGTATCCTTCGGAGTCTCCAGTCACCGAGAAGTCATTGTGCGCCAGATAGACAAGAATTAGCAGCAGTCAAGTATACATATAGCACATATTTGTTCCAGCAGACAAGCTGGGACGGCAGCACCACTGTGTACCATGACCACAAATGAATTTCATTACATACATCTTACCAGGATTATTTTTCCCTCACGATGTTTTAGTTTAGACACACATGTAAATAAAGAATAAATACAATTCAAAGTACTGAGGAAATATCTCATATCTTTGTGTTTTTGTGAACTATTGGGATCAGTAATTGGATAAACAGCATCTGAAGTTGCTCAATAACTGAAATCTGGAGCACATCTGAGATGCTCTTACCCTGGCTGCCTTATCTCAACCGGAGTGTGCACTTTGGAGTGCGCAGACTGCGAAAGACACTTCGTGGCCTCTGCAGTCTGCGTACTTCGGAGCGTGCCGTGCATGAATTGGAGCACAGCCCATGTCTTTACCACGTGTGTCAGCTATGGTTGTCTGCGGTCTAAAATTTTGAGCAGTTCAAAACTTTTTACCACGTCCAACCCTGTTCCAATTTCTCCCTGCGCCCTGCCGCATCTACAAATCAACTTTAGCTCGTCTTAAACTCGACATAAATGTGAACAACATCGTCTATATCACGGGAGACCACATTTGGACAGGTTTTGCCCGTGATTAAGATGTAAAGCACCGTGTGACCGGAACCTTTGGTCTTATATTTCCATGCTGGTTATCTCTAAAGATACAGGAACAAGAAATAACTAGGAAGTAGTTGGAGACAAAAAAGCAGGATTTAAGACATGATACGTTCACATTGGATACAGATGTAAAAATACAACTTGAAAAAGAAAGGTTTTTTTCAGACATAAGATCCCTCAGCATACAATACCTTATATTCAATGCGAGGAACTGGAGTCCAAGAGATTATAATTGAGGTGTCAGTTACATCAGTGTTGAACTGAGGAGCATTGCCCATTGGTGGGTCTGGAGACAGCAGAGACAGCACAGTAAAGATGTCTTCTGGTCTGACTTTTTAAACAGTTTCATACAAATTAGAATAAATCCTTTAGATCCATGCAATGCGGCCACAGAAGTATATGCACCAGATACTCACTAGTGGTAAACACTGTACTCTCTCCAACACTCAATGTATTGTCCTGCTCTGAGTGCAGTGTGACAGTGTACTCAGTATCAGGCTTCAGGTTGAGGAGGGTGTATTGAGAAAGACGGGCAGGCAGACGCAGCTGTATTGGGTTTGAGCCCTCAACAGTGAGGAAGAGACGGTAGCCAGTAATTTTGGCACGGGGTGCATACCACAGCACGACTGCGCTGTCCTCAGTCACGTTGGCAAAATGGATGTCTGTGGGGGCATCTGGCTCTAAAACAGGAGAAGTTCATAAATACTGTCAGATGTGGAGCAGTCTCAATCTAAAACAGCTAAACTTTTCGACTGTAAATGCTGTTTTAGCCTATGTTCAAGTGGTGTCCATTTTCCATAACACAGTGTCTTTCAAAAGTTGAGGCATATGAGATGTTTACATTCTTATTCATCATGCAATACTAGTCTTCTTATCAGTCTCAAAACCATCCTGTACAACTACAAAAGCCCACACAGCCAAAGACATAATAAAAAGCAGGCAACAAAAAGAACAAAGACCCCCATAACAGATGGTAAGACTCTCACATGAGAGTGATCTCAGCATCGAGTAACTGTGGACCTTAAATCCACAGAATAGGGTGACACATTGTCTGTGCTACTAGAAACATCTAAAAGGTCGTTGAGATGATTCTTGTGATGATTATGTCTGTCAACCAGTCTGGTATTCTGAGGACATTTTTCTTACTTACTTGTAGTTTGCTCCCCAGTAAGTGGTAAACTTTCCTCTCCGTTGTGAATGGTGTAGACGCTGAAGCGGTACAATGTGCCAGGCTGCAGGTGAGTCAATTCTATGTAGGAGTTTTGACCAACAGGCAGAGTCATCTCAGTCGGGGTAGAAACAGACTCCTCAACTGGGACCACGGTGACCCGATAACCTGAGACAACACCAGTCGGGCCGGACCAGGACAACACTATTTTCTTATCAGACACTTCGAAGAACTGTAGGTCAGTGGGAGAAGCCACTTCATCTGTGAAAGATAAATACATATACCTTTAGTATTTGGCCACATTTAAAAAAAACATAGGTAGAGCTAAGACAAAATGCTACAACAAATTAACGTAACTAAGAAGAAATAACTTCAAACTTGGCAATTCATTCAGTCTGACTGTGAGAGCAGCTATTTCTCAAGAATAAAATATATGTGGACATAATTCATGTCTATTAATCTCATTTTCTTTTTTATGGTCGAATGAAGCATGCGGTTCAGTAACTTTAATATTAAATGTCAAAGAGACTTCATCTCTGAGTGAAAAGCTGGAATAAGTCTAATGCACCTGTGGGGAATAAAAACTGTTTAATGCAGAGAATTGTGTCAATCACCCATAAATTATAAGATAAGCAATAACAAAGGCTCAGGCAAAAGCATAAAAAGTATTAAATATGTGTCATAGTTTTGAAGTTGTATGGTGTCTAACTTAAAAAGTCTTTCAAGTAAATAAGAATAAACTGTAAATTCCAAAAGAGAAATATATTGTTAGTAACTGCTACAAACTTAATGTTATATGCGTACAAAAGAATGAACAGCAACACAGTTGAGATGGACAAAGAAAAAAAGAAAAGAAACTAAACACATATGTAACTACTGAAAGATCTTTGAAGAAAAAAAAGAAAGAAACAAAAAGAGGGGAAGATAATTAAGGCGGGATGTCCGGACAGATCATCCTTTTGTTATTCTAAATTTGAGCAGATGCTAAATTCAAAGCATGTTAACCACAAAATTCCTTCACTTTAAGGATTTAAAATGTGTTGTTTTTTTTTTCAGAACAGGACCCAGTTCCAATCTGAATCTCATGACTGAAAAGAAAAATAATTGCTCACTGCTGACCTGTCACATGAAATCGGAAATCCAATCAGGTGCTCCTGGTATATTTCCCAGAGTTTGTTAGCATTTTTATACAGTGTTACTAGCTGAGCATTAGCATCACTTTTGTGTTAGTTGTTCATTTAAAGGCACCAGAGGCTTCAAATGTTAATCCGAAGATGACACAACTCTAAACTAGGCCACACATCTTTAGTCCATCACACAAAATGGACAAACAATCATTCACAAACTTCTCCTAACATCTGCAAGACTGGCTCCACTGTTCGATTTGGCAGACTGATAAGTTTTATGTAACTCTAGTTGAATAGAATAAGAGCGGAACAGCTGTGAACTCAGTGACTTTACCTTCCACTGAATAAAAGAAGAGAATCGTATCCTTGTGTGTGTGTGTGTGTGTGTACATGTCACACATTTAAAGGGTGACATAATAATGATCAAAATAAGATCTTCTTACAAAAAATAAATAAATAAATAAAAAATAGACACTATTGATATTAATAATGATATGATTAGTGATATTGGTATTAGTATCTTTCATGTTTGAAAACCAGATCAGCACAGCCTTATTGGCAAGTTTCAACCACTACCATATGAAGAAACTACGCTGTTGTTTGAGCTGATGTAAACCACGCACATCTAAAGATTTCTGATAATATCGGCATACCACTCTTATCTGACATATCAGTATCAAAAGTGATATTGGAAATGATCAATATAGGGTTTTTTATGGAATTTTACACAATTTGTACTTATAAAACTCTTCGGTTAAGTCTCTTCTTACTCAAATGACCAAAAAGACGAGATATCATGTTTTAGTTTCCAGATATTTTTGTTTGTTTGTTTGTTTGGCACAAGGGCTGCACGTACCACAGCAGTGTGGCAAGAAAGTAGCTGGTTCAAGCCTCAGCTCAGGCGGTGGCATGTTTGCATGTTCTCTCTGTGTTAATGTGGGTTCGTTCTGGGTACTCTGGCTTCCTCACACCATTCAAAAACATGCAGGTCTCAACCACAGAGGGAAGTAGTGTGGTCTCGCCTAGGTTAATTGGTCATTCTTAATTGTCCTTAGGAGTTAATGTGTCTTGTTGTTTGACTCTCTGTGTTTCCCGGTGATGGACTGGTGACCAGTCCAGGGTGTGCTGGCTCCAGCTACCTGTGATCCTGATTTGGATGTTTAAAATCCAATTGAACCATCTTTGAACCATAAGAAACTGAAATTTGAAATTATTTTAAAGTGTCTGCAGTGGTTACGTTTATCTACCTGTTTTTTTGTTTTTTGTTTTCTTTTTAAAATATCGCATCTGTGTTGTCATGGAGAGTGTTGAGTGCTTACCAGGTAGTGGCTCTCCAGAGGTGTTGACTTGGACAAAGATAGGTTCACTCTCCAGGCTATGTTCCACTGCATAGATACTGATGTTGTATGCCTTTCCAGGGAGAAGGTCACTAAGAGTCAGAGATGTTGTTGTATTTGGCAGAATCAGCTCTGTGCTTTCGCCTTCTACTGATGGTGTGTAGACTACACGATACCCTGCATGGAGAGATAATATAATGGTTTTATTTGTGGATGAACCATCAAAGATATTTTGTTATGACTATCAAGATCACTGCCACATACCAGTAATGGGAGCCAGTGGTCTTTCCCAGCTGATCACAATAGAGGTATCTCCTACCTCCTCCACTTCGTGTTCCTTAGGAGCATCAGGTGCTAAAGAACAATTAACATACAAATATAAAGAGGTCATTTATAGCAACTATTTGTTTACTTCTTCACTTTCTCTAACGCTCTGGCCCCTGAACTCTGTTATTATGAAGGATATGGAGTCTACTTGTGGTTTGTGGATTAATAAAAATCCCATCAGATGAGAGGGAATGATGTGAAGTGTGTACCAGTGTCCACTCACCGGTTTTTGATGAAGTAGAGAGAATAAGTAAGTCTTCTCCATTTGTCACCTCATATACATTAACATTGTATTTTCTCCCAGGCAGAAGCTCATTAATATTCACTGAGGTCGCTGTACGCGGCAAGTCTAGCAAGAAAAAAAATGTATTTAGATGTATAGCATAAAATTACAATGAAAAACTTAGAACTCTCATAAATAATCAAACAGTTAAGTGTGTCGGCACTTACCTAAAACAATGGGCTCCCCAGTGCCCTGTCCCTGTTCAGTGAGCTCATACTCCACCCTGAAACCAGAAACCGTGTCAGAGGCAGAAACCCACGAGACGACGAAGCTGCTGGAAGTAATTTCTGTCACTGATTCCGAGGTGTCAACCACAGGAGGAAGTGGTGTGGTCTCGCCTTGGGAAGTGGCCACTACAAGAGAAATTAAGAAAAAATATTTGTAACACTCAGAGTTGTCATATTTTTTTTAAGTGTAGTTTTATTAAACTCACATGATCCATAAGTGGTGGTAAAGTCAAAACGCGTGGCCTCTCTGTGTCCAAACCGCAGGACGCTGATCAGCTGACCCTCATATGTGATGCCTGGTTTCAGACCTGAGATGGTATAGGAGTTTAGATGGCCAGGAATGATCGCTTCCCTCCATGCACTGTGGGAATCTTTCTGTGATAAGATGTGAGAGGGTTTAAAAGTTAAACAAATGTTTGACAAGCTAGTAGAAAAATTTAAATCAATGAATTAGAGGCAGATTCCTATGAATGTTTTCAGAAGTCTTACCACTCTCCATTTAAGGATGTACTGGGTTATGTGAGCAGACGGTGGGGCATTCCACTGGATAGGATGGGAGTTCGGCTGATCTCCAGATTCTGTTATGATCACCTGAACAGGACGATGACCACCTGGGAGAATATGAGAACACAGACAGGAGTAAACACAGCCGCACCCACAATATGCTTTATATATTTCAAGCCATGATGTGATATTACAAATGGACACTGATTAGATCAATGCATATTATCAATCATTATAAACGTATAAAAACAAAATATTTTAAAGAAATTTTCTTCTTTATTACACAGTCTGAGAAATAAAAGTCTTTGCTTTACAAAATCCATTTGAACAGTGGCTGAATTTCCATGAACAGAAAAGAGATAGTGGGGAAGAAGTAGCAGGTCCATGTGACATTCCAGCACAGATCTCTATCCCTGGAGGGACTTTTCTAAAAAAAACTTTCACCTTTCTAGTTTTACTTTCTTATGCTGGATAATTATTCCTTCCCTTTTGATTAGCAGATGTAGCATGAAGTTATAGTTATGTGATAACACAGTGAGAAGTGACATTTTATATAAAGGTTTTTAGTTTCCTATATTTTTCCATTAATTAATTAATTTCTTCATTAATTTATTTTGATCTTTCTGTATCCTACACCAGATACATTCCTTCATTATGAATAGTAGACTTTATGGAAGAAAAAAGTAAATAATCAGAACAATCCAATAAGCTGGTAAATTTAGGAAGTAAATAAATAGCATCTGATAGCTATGTCCTTAAGGAATAGAAACAGAATCCAGCAAAGGCCTGATGTAAGACATCAGAGATCTATCTGGACCCTGAACTGAACTGTTTCGTGTCGGCTGAAGCCTCATCAGAAATGGTCTCAATGGAAGGCTGGCTGTCAAGGCTGCCCTTCTTAAAGAAGAGAAACAAGGAGCAAATGTGAAGGTATACTAAATGATACAACGTATAAGCTAAAAATCACTATTGAGAGATTGTATGGAGAGCTGAATCTTTACAAAAGACTAACTTGTTGTAAAATGTTGTAAATGTTGTAAAAATATTTCTCTGACCAAATACATAAAATGAGAAGATGGAAAACAGCCAAAATACACATTTTAAATATCTTTAAAAAATATGTTAAGGAAGCTGAAACAAAAAAGAAAAAAAAAAGAGGAGGGAAACTGTGATTAAAAAGCCAAGAACTGAATTGGTGTGTCGGAAATATTTTTCCATCTAACAAACATGGACTTTACTGCTTCATTTGCATTCTTAATTCACCCTAAATGGTGCTAAACAACATTTTAATCGCTGCCAAATCCACTTCGAGCATGTTAGTAGACTGCTTGGGAAGCTTTCCAGGTGAGTTCTGCTACTCCATCTGACACTCCATCTGGCTTGTGGTCTGCATCACAACACACAGCAGCCAAGGCTAAAGTGTACAAATCTTCCAAATACTCCCAATAACACACAAGTTGACAGAGCAGCTCAGCAAAAAAACAAGACACGATCTGAACAAAATGTTTTATAATGATTTAAATACTATTCTTAAAGCATATCAAGCTGTATTTAATGTAAACAGAAGTCACATGGTGAGCAAACTCCTGCAGATGCACTGAAAGAAACTGGTAGCTTCTATAAAGAACTGAGGTTTTCTAACCACTATTCCAAATAGCAGACCTCTAATCAAAGTTTCTGAGCAAGTGGCTCGGTTAACCAGAAGTTGCGAGCAGATACGCAAACCTCAAAAACAATCTGGGACCAATTACCGCCTATTACAGACCCAAAGGCCACTGGGTAACGGTAAGGGTTATGTAGAATCATACGTAGGAGGAGCATGAAAACAGATGCACACTTGCAGTGGTTATGCATACACTCTCCCTCTCTTTGAGCGTTGCTTGCACACAGATCTTGCACACAACCACCCCTACTTTAGACACATAGACATAACATACACCTCTAACATTCAGACAGATGCACAGTTAAGATTGACATTAAAGGAAGGTAATAATGAAAGTCATGCCCAAAAAGATAACATTAAAGCACATGCAAAGAGAGATAAGTGCAGATAACAGACAAGAGGACAGCATTTTTTTTTTTTTTTACATAAGATCCTATCAGTGCATGTACTCCGTCTCAGGCTTGTAAAAACTTGTAAAAAATAAGAAAAAAAAAGCTTAACTTTGGTTTCCATTTCCATCTTTTATGGTGTTTTCCTGTTTAAGCCAACTGAGCTCACGTCTGGATCCTCTTGTTGCCTTTAAATCTTTGTATGCTGTATTTTGTATGCGCAAGCACACACATACACACACTGCAAGTTCACAGATGGTTGCTATTATAGCCACTTACAGCAGAGAGTGCTCTATATTTTCTATCTCGTCAACCTGCTTCAGCAAACAAGTAACAGGTCAAATGTTTCTTTACATAAGGTCTGACAACCTGATTCCACTTGCAAAACTTTGCAGCCTCACTTGAAATTTCACTGTCATATTTTTTATGCCGTGGGAGTTTAAAATGCTTTCCACCCTCAAATTACCAAATCTGTACCACAATAGCTCATCATTCATGTGTGTTCACACTTAGGGGGAAACATGAAGCAATAGAAACACATTACATCCATATTGCTGTATTGACATATACCACCTGAACACAGCACAACAAACTGAAAATTCACAAAAAGGTAAACTATAACTAAAGAAAAACAGAGTAAAATGTTGCTGGTGTGCTGTTGTTACCTGCAATTCAAAATTTATCATTCATAAAACTGCAGTTGTTCAATGAGCTTTGCTGGCAGCAAATTTGTCAAAAGCTTGTTCTGGAGATGCAGCTGTGGCAACAACACAGGAGATGTGCCACATGCTGGCAGGAACAAAGGTTTAATGTGGGGGGGGGTGTGCTTGCAAAAGAGGAAATCACACCCCTCCCCCTCTCTGTCTGTTTCACATCAAAGTCAAGGGCTTCTTTTTCAAGGCGACTTAAACAAATATTATTTCAAGTCAGAAAAAAGTTTGTGAAGTCCTCAACCTGAAAAGGACACTGCAAAGACTTTACCAAACGGGATATAAAAAAAAGGAAAGTCAAGATTTTTTGACAGACAAACTGAAAAAAAGCTTAACGAAGCCGTGGATGTGTTGACCACATCGCAATATCTCACATCCCCATGACATGATACACTAAAATATCCCTCCAAAAATTTCTGATCCATCTGACTGTATCATTAAAATATATAAATAACTTACCAGGGTAGGACTGTTGGGGTTCACAGCTGAGTTCTCCAACACCATTTCCATAGCAATAGCACTTGTACATGATTCCATGCAGAACTTTATCCCAAGATTCACCGATCTGATAGAAAATTCTAGTCTCTGGCTCCTGGCACTGGTCTGAACGCAGAAGATGGAAGATAAATTATTGAACGCTTGTGTGAAACATGTGTGTTTCCTAAAACTTTGACATATTTTGCTGTCACAATGGCCCCGTTTACATGGGACTTTAAATTCCCCTTTTAATTCCCCTTTTTACAAATAAAAGGTAATTCTGCTTTAAACAGACGAAAAGTAACCATGTAAACACTTACTTCCGAGCAGAATTGTTCATTCGGAATTAAACTTATTTCCGAATAAACTGACTGGTTTATTGTCATTTCAAAGCAAAATTGAGTAATTCCAGTCTCATGTAAAACCTTAATTCCTCTCGTGGTTAATTCCGGTCGTTCTGCGTATGCTTACCGCTGCAATGACGCACATGCGCATTCTTCTGCCTCCCGTCTTGCTGTTTGGTAAACGCAGTAAAGTTGTTGTTTTTTTTGTTTTGTTTTTTTAAAAAACTTTCTCCTAGCATCTTCAATATATTCAGTCTATTTTTCTTCTCCCCAGCTGCTCAATACGGTTAAGTCGTATACTTGTGATAGGCTAGCACTTCAAAAATTGACTCAAAATTGAAGCTAAAATGGTTTATATTAGATAGTTTTCCATGTAGCCGCTAAGCTAAAAACAAGGAAAAGAGTTGCTGCATGATTACATCACTTCCGCCATCACGTCGGAATTAAGAGATCAGAAAAAACGTGATGCCATGTAAACATTTTATCCGGAATTAAAAGTATCATGTAACCAAACCCAGTATATATGTTGAACTATAAATTAACTGCACAACTTGTGTAAATTAAACAACGGGAGTGGAGTCTAAATCCAGTAATGTTGATTTAAATCAAAGTTGCAGCACATTGCAATGTAAATGTGTAAACTGTTGAACCCACCAATAGCATCACACTTCCAGCGACCACGCCCCTGCCCAAAGCAAGTGCAGTTCATCATGTATCCCTCCTCATGTTGTTTGGTGAAGGTCTGGTTAACTTCATAGGTCAGTCCATCCACACTGCACTGGTCTGCAACAAACAGAGATGCATAAATGCAACGTAACACGCAAAGATCTCTATTTGAGCAAAGATTGGAGGGTTTTTGTTGTTTTCTGTTCCAATTGTCTAAATTCTTTCACCTTTAGCTTTCAAAATTATGTTATTAAATGCTCGTATTGCAAATTTAGACAAGGCCATGTAAAGTGCAGGTGTGCAGCTCATGCTTGGCTTTCTGTGGGGGAGTAATTACATCAAACATGACCTTCCACCCCTCCTCATTCAAGGAATTCTAATATCAGTGGCTAATTATCATGCCATGTGCGCTGTCACTCTCAATGTGTTATATTTAGTCTTATATACATGCATACCTTTGAGTTGAGAGTAAGCAACACAGCTCCATTCTCCTCGTCCATTGCCAACGCAGGTACACCGCATCATGTGACCGAGCACATCATGCCGTTTATCCCACTGGTCCCCTACACGGTACATCGCCCCTTCAGTTGTTGTACATGCCTCTTCATGGGCTACAACAAATAGAAAAGATTTTTTTTATTCTTCTTGTTTTGTTTATTTAATGATGTTTTGTTGAAGATTCCACATCTAGGGGCAAGACTGTAATAAAATTGTGTGTAATGTTTCCATGCTCAACTACGTCATACATCCAAACATGTGTTGAATGATTCCCCTGAAAGAGCACTGACTTCCCCCTGTAATTATCACAGAAGGCATGAGAGGATACAAGCAACATAAAACACCTGTACGTAGGAAAGAAAAGTTTGATTAAAAGTTCAAACCAGCTGTGTTGCTTTCTCATGTATGAAAGCTTGTGTGTTCACCATATGTTTTAGGGTAATTAAAAGAGTGAGTGGCTTTTATCAGAGATAGAAAGTTAGCACACGTGGGTGGGACAAGGAGAGACTTGTGTTTATGCAAGTACACGTGTGATGGAAAAAAAGTGGCTTTATTTCAACAGGTTTTAGCCTCTTGTCCTCGTGCTGACCTGTGGTCAATTTGAAGGAACAGGATTGAAGAGCAATGGCATTTTTTATTAAAGCAAACTTAGATGAAATGTCTGCTTTTATTTCACTGCTGGACAGCGGGTGAAGACGCAGAATTAAATGTTTTGAGGACAAACATTTGCTCCTGGACCAAGACTACTTAAAAATACTCCTTGTAGTTCAATGGGACTTTGGTGGCTAAATAAATAATAAATGAAACATTAAATGAAGTCTTGGAGTCCAGAGAGGGCTTTTTTTTCTTGGCATGACTTTTGTCAGACTTCCTGGCTCATGGAAATATAAATTCTTACGACTTGGTTTAGTGGCCGCACGTCAAAGCTGGAGATCATATGAGACAGCCGAGAACCTAATTGGTGGTATGAGGAGCTGCTTCCAGGCTCAGGAATACTCGTAGCCCATTTGATTTTATATTATTCTGTCAGTATAAAAAGTTTCTTTGCATTCTCTTCCTGAGAGAACTGAAAAACTGAATGATAAATAATTTTATGGTTGAAGTTAATAGAAATATTAAGCCACAATTAAAAAAATATATATATTTAAAAAAACTTTCCCCAATACTGGTAAGTGTGTACAGCACATACATGACTTATGTTTAATACTGTTATGTGACATATCTAACATTTTTTGTAGGTTTCTTGTAGGTCTTGTGACACTAAGTTCCACAGGTGGAACATTTTTACACCTTAAAGCTGCTGAAATTGTCATAAACCTTAACCTCAAAGAACACAAAACCCATCTATATAAATACAGACTGTCTGGTCGGGTAAAAAAAAGTTGTCACCATAGAGACAGGTCACACATAAATATTTTTTGGACCATGTTTAGCTTCACATTTGCTGTGATATTATTTCAATAAGCTTCTGTAATTTTTTTTAATCAAGCTCTTGGATCACATCTATGGATGACGTGAGAGTCTAACCCTAGTACAAAGACTTTTCAAGCATATCCAGAAGATTCTCTGTGGAGTTCAGGTCTGGACTATGGTTGCTAATCCGTGTGTAAAAATAATGTCTCGTGCTCCCAGAACCAGTCTTTCACAATTTGAGTCCAAGGAATTCTGGCATGGTCATTTTGGAATATGCCCATACCATCAGGGAAAAAAATATCTATGGATTCAGTATACTGTATTTAAGAAGTCAGCTGACCTCATCATTTACACACTGAACCTACCTAACCAACTGCAGCAATCCCAGATCGTGGCACTGACCCTACTGGATTATTCTGTAGGCACTAGGCATGATGCCTGTATCGCTTTATCTGCCTGTCTTCTATCCCGGATTCCCGCATCACTTTGGAACAGGGTAAATCTGTATTCATCAAACCTGACATGACCTTCATTGCTCCAGTCTAATCTTGATGTTTCCTCACAAAAATTAAAGCCTTTATCTCCATTTAGCCTCACTGATTAAAGGGTTTTCTTATGACTACACAGCTGTTCAACCCCGATTTCTTGAGTTCTCTTCTGTTTGTCCAAATGTTCTTACTTTCACTATTAGTCATAGTCCCAAGTTCTACTGTTGTTTTTCTTCCATTTGATTTCAGCAAACATTGAAGTAATCACCATACACCATTATTCTGAATGTTCTGCAAACACATTTCGTCCATTGAAAGCGATATTTCTCCACTATCAGGATTTCTAATGCTCTGGACAGTTCTTATTTCAATTGTAGTAGTTTCTGGAATCTTCTTAGATATTTTGTCTGCTTCATGGATGCCATTTATTTGACCCTTCTAAAACAGAGAAATAGCTTTTCCACAATCACGAGATGTCTTTGATATATTTAAGAGCGAGAAGCAACTCATTGCATCAGCTGGGGTTAAATAACTTCTTGCCAGCTAAAAGAAAGTTGCCATGTGGCAATCATCATATGGGAGGGCTGTGCCCATTTACTTATTTAATTCCAGCTCGTTACTTTTGTTTATGACACAGCAGTTTATATCTTCATTTAAGAATACTTCTTGGTGGTTATTTAATCTCTTGTTAAATCAGATTAGAATAATTGTTATTGCAAAATAAGTTAGTTTATACATACCAGGATTTAAGCGTTACTGGCTGTGTTGCTTGTGTTGAAGATAAATCTGACTCTGATCTCACTCACTCAGAAACTTGAGGCACAGAACCAAGAGATAGCTCCAAGGGATTTTGAACTTCCCAGTTTTTTTAGTGATTCAATCATGGGAGTAAATTATGTAAATGATTCAATTTGCATAACAGAATTGAATTTTGTATGTGGAGTCACGTCTGGAGACTGCTACTTGACCATCCCAAGCTTCATGAAGATGAGCTTTTCTTTAAAAGCTTTGAAGAAGATTGCCACTCGTGAAGGAGCAAGCAGGGGCTCCAGACCTTGTTTAAACATCACTGTTAACATTTCAACAACAGTGTTTGTTTAGGCAATGACTGTGAAGTAATTAATGTCAATAGAAGGACCGCCCACCCCTTTCACTGAAGGGACAGCGTTTACCAGACACAAACAATTGCTACCAGTTGTTAAAACATGACAGGGTAGATGTAACAACAGGGTGTCAGCCAAACGGTGGTCCCTGTAGTGAATTTTAAGGGACCCTAGTCTATTATTGTTCCACCCGTCTACTCATGATTGTGTAAGATAAAAACATATGGATGAAATAGATTTAATTAATTTAGAGCACCATTCAACAGTGTGACTTATTGATGGACTACAATTAAAACTGTTGTGACTGTGGTAGCAGACTGGCAGATTCACTTAACATATATCAGCACAGAGATTTAAATCATTTGTGTGAAGCCTTAATTTACATTCTTTATTTCACAGCATGATGGCATTATTGCTGTCATTTAATCATTGCCTCCCCAACGTTAGTGCAGTGTCAATAAACCCCTGTGGTTCAATTGGCATCATTCTCTTTTGTTACTTGCTAAGACCCAACTGACCCCCAGACAACACATCACAAGGAACTGATGACGACAATGTGAATTTAGCGATGCAGTGAATAAAAGGTGATAGAACTGTAAATGAGACTCTGCATCATCAGCTCTGACTACTTTGCAACATCTCAGACAATGTGATGCAGCCCCGGGTGGAGATACAGTTTACATCAAGAATGTGGGAGATGTTATAATTAGCTGTCCTGATTGCATTAGACTTTGAGCAAAGACAAGATTTTAAACACCCTAAAGCATTTTTCATGGAGCAAACAGGTTATTTAAGCCATGGATCTTTTGCATTTCCACTCAGGTGTGTCAAAGTGACAGCGAGTTGAGGTGTGAAGTGTCTCTTCTTGCTGTACATCAGAGCCACAAGTCAGAGAAGTTCAATGTAGAAGTATGGCTCAGCTTTATTACCTCAAAAGTCTGTTAAATTTATGCTATTTCATGGGGTGTGATGGCTTTTAATTCATTCATCAAAATGATAAAACAATCACCTCAAAAAGTTTGCTGCTCTTTTAAACTGCTTTGTTCCATGACACTCTCATCATACATGTCCTCACTCACTGAGATCAGATGCCTGATGTGAAATGTTGGGTTTACCAACAGTGGCATTTATTCTTATTATAAAACTTAAATTGGAATTGAGACTGAATGTAACCAAGTCTGAAAGAAAAAATACTGTTTGAATTTTTGAATAGTTCAACAACTTCAAGCCCCACTAGAAAGTACCAGATTATCAAGCACCATCTCCCACCAGAGCAGTTTTCAGGGTAATATTTTCCAGAAATCCATTCAGCCCCATTGACAATGCACTGCTCAGCCCATTAACCATTACAACTCTGCCTAGCACTTATCCTTCTCTAATCCCTAACCATAATCAAAGCAAAGACTTGCCCCTGGTGGGGCAAATTGTTTGTCCCAACATCTACAGAAAGTTGTGTACAGTCAGGTCAGGTTTAAGTCCCTCACTATGTAAAAACAAGTACAAACACACAGAAAAACAGACTAAACACACAAACATAAACCCACCGAAATAATCCTCCAACACACACACACGTACCTGCCATAGGACAGAAACCAAAAAGTTGTTCTGCATCATAGTCTGTTGTGGTGCCACACCATTTCATGCCATCCCGTCGTCCATCTGCTGTACAGTCTGTATAGTTTTGGCCATTGTAGAGGAAGGGGAACTGACACAGAGCCCCGTTTGAATTACCACCTCGTGTCATCACAACCACTGTCAAAAATAACAAATCAGAAATTTTTCATTATGGCGACTTATTTAAGCCCCAATGTAGCCTCCAAATTTTTTAACTATGCAATATAGACAAGGAAGCATCCACAATAGCTGTGTTTCCTGTTGGTGACCGGCTATGCTTTCTCTAAACCACCATAGAGCTACAGGTAGTGAAAAGTAACTCGATGCTTTTATCTTTGATGAAATATTTCAGAGATACTGAAACATTTACTTTGTACCTGCTTTAACACCCAGATACATAATGAAAAAGTTAGCAAAGTCAAATTAGACATGTTATATATCATGCTAATTTTATTAGAGAAATAAAAAACTACTGTTGCCATTTTTGTCCTTTGAAAAGAAAAATTCTACTTTCAGTCTTTCCTGCTATTAAGAAGAAAATAGTAAACACACTACTATTTAGATATTAACTCAAACAGACAAGCACATCAGAGCCACAGCTGTGTTAGGTTACTAAGATTCTTCAGAAAGGTTAAACTACAGTCAAAAACCAACATAGCAAACGCCAAAAGTTCCTCTATTTAGGATTACCAATACATTTACTTACCATTCTTCTCTGTACAGAAAGAATATTTCTGGTCTGTCTCGTAGTTGGAAGAGGTGGAACACCACAGCTGTCCGTCATTGCGGCCATCAGAAGTGCAAGAGTGGTAGGTCTTGCCCTTGTATACGAACGGGAACACGCAGGGCTGACCCCCTGAGTTGCCACCATACACTGGAGGCGGCCCATCTGGATGAGAACATAAAACCGTACAATATCAGCTTAATTCAAATTTTAACTGTATTGATTATTTACCATTACTATATACAAATCAACATGTACATTCAAGTTTACAGGAGAATCGCTGTTGTTCTAGGTTTTCTGTACCCAGAACTCCTCTGAGGGCTCTAAATCTGCCAAAAGAAGGGAGAAGAAGAACAAGTCTCACCCCATTGGTCACAGCTTATTCCATTGCCAAGACAGGTACAGATCATCTGCTTATTCCCCTGGTTTTTAATCCAGCGTTGGCCATCAAAGAACGTAAGTCCTGTGTCGGTCCTGCAGGTTCCCTCCTTCAGAAGGTTGGGTACAGGGATGGGCTTATAGAGGTCAGGTTGGATGTTGGTGATCACACGAGACCCAGTGCCTGGAATTTAACATGTGGCTCAAATCAAATGCTTAATT
>JBAMHX010000014.1:21864192-21885598 GCA_037177515.1 Pseudomugil tenellus
ATAATAATAATAATAATAATAATAATAATAATAATAATAATAATAATAATAATAATAATAATAATAATAATAACAAATATCTTCTCTTTCTTTAGTTCTTGCCATAAAGATTTCTCTGTATATTTTGTGAGCCTGCCACATGTCATCTGTCAACTAAAGCTGCATAAAATCCAGTTCTGTGCTTTGCAGCCCGTATGGACAGATGCATGAATCAGTGAGGTGGCCATTTCTAGCTTTTCAGCAGTAGCGTTGGCCTTATTCTTTCTGATAAATACTCTTTTCTTAGTCTGTGAGTATCGGTTGATGGCCAGATATGAACAGATATGCTTTGGTGCCATACTCATTTTTATTTGTCATGACTGAACTGGCGCTCCTTTTCAGAGTTTATGCATCTTTTGTTAAAACGTTTAAGAGATATAATTTTGGGTCTTTGCAAAGGGTAAATGCATTGCTGCTTTTTACAGACATTCCATTTTTGTCATGTTTTTTGTCATGTTTTTGTCATGATTTACTAATTTAAATGTGTCTTAAAACATTCATTCATTCACCTCACAAGCCTGAAACCTCAAATTACTCTTATGTAGCATAAAAATGTGAAAGCAAAAGAGAGGGGGATATGGACAAGTATCTTAATCTTTCACAACTTTAAAACTGTTAAGTCATCTGTTGCATAGAAGTGTTCTGTACAATAAATGCTCACGTTTACAAGCCACTACATCACATATCTCTAACCAAGTAAACAGTCCTGATGGACGTCATTGGGTTAGAACATGGAAGGATGTTAAACAGATAATAAATCAGAAGTTCTACTAATTGTACAACATTTAGGAATTTTTATGACAAAATCCTGTTTTGGAGAACAGTGTAGCTGTTTTATGTTCCAATATGGTGTGTTTGCTTTCTGTCATTACAAAGCCAATGATTAAGTAAAACCAACACAGTTACAGAAAATCTGACCAAAATATTACTCACTAGTGGAATTTATTTAAGCCTCTGATTTTCCCATCAGATATTTCCTACTCAGTTTTTTTGTTTTGTTTTTTCCAACACGAATTAGACTTTTTTCCCTCTTTTTCTTTCTAATGTTGCAAACCAATAGTAAACTTTTAAGTTTTCTTAAGAAGGGCTTGTTGCTGGAAATGTTCCAACACTAAATTAAATCCTAGACGGAAATCCTTTCAAAATGTTACTTTTTCAGCACTTTTCATTCAAAACGTAGCACAAAATGCTTTCCCATTGTTTTTACCCAACATTTTTGCATAGACACAAACACACAACCTGTTACCACAACCATCTATATCCCCAATCCTATTTTACACTTTAACCTCCTAGTTTTGTCTCTTTAACTGAATACAAATAATGTAATAAACATCTATTGTAACTCAGTTTACTGTTTTATCCAGGAGCCATTCTGGTGATTTATTAGATGTGCACATCTTCATTTTGGGGTATCATGCTGCTGTGTGGATTATGCAGGAATATGTGAGAAGTTATTCTAGTGTAAATTAAAGGCAGTACGGTTCCAAGAAAAGTTCTGCTGTAATATAAACAAAAACCTCAGAGAGATGCATTTAAAGTGTGCATGGAAAAGAGGCAAGTGATAGCTTGGGTTATATATGTTGTGTAATATGAGGGGGTCAAACTTTTGATATTTTTTAGGCTGTGGGTCTGAGTTTATTCAGTGTCCCGTAGCCTTATTATGGCTTTGGTTCTGTAGAGTCTTCCAATAAGAACTATACATCTGGCTTTGGTGGTTGAGTGGGAAGAACTTTAGACGCGTGCTCTGGCAACAACTTTTCCAACAAACATGTCCAATACTTCAAAAAGTTTTCAGTGCAATGATTCCCTTATTCTTGTCATATTTTTCTTGCAGGTTTCGGTTCATAGTTCTTTTCATTTATATCATCCAGGCTTTCCAACAAACAAAACGCAGAAAATAAAAAAGGGTTAATGACACGTCATCCCATTGCAAGCTGTCACTGACACGGTCAAAAACTGTTTCCCCTCCCATACCAACAGTTCTGGCTCACCTATATGCTTTTCCAGTGTTAGGCACCTCCTACTCATCAACATAAATACGTCATATTAAAATATGGTAATAAACATCATGAAACAAAATAAATAAACACAAAAGAAAACAAGAAACAAAAAGTTGGATTATGGCTCCAACAGGTTCAATGAGCTCTTTCATTTGAGGTTTTCATGAAACTGCAGCTCTGTTTTTTTTTTTTCTGAATTTAAGCGTTACATCATAACCTGCATGAGTCCACTAGATCTGAGTGGAAACCAGAAACTGGAGACAGACGGGGAAATACATATGGGCACACAGGTTTCCAGATGTTGTGTGCAGCCACTCTGACAGCATGGGAAAGAAATCTGTTGGCTTGACAGAATTACCGATGAGCCAGACAAGTGTGCGTTCATGCTGATGTAACGGTGAGATTATTATATAATGAATCAAATACAAACATATTTATATACATCATATATCTTTATATGTTGATACATTTTTGTCATTCCTAAACAAAAATGCTAGTGAACATTAGTGTTTGGTTACTTTAGCAGACATCTGGGTCTTCAATAAACAGTAATAAAGTCTTTGTGTGGTAAGAGGAGGAAAGAATGACAGATAATGATGACAAAAAAGCATAAAATGAAGGAAAATAAATGGTAATGGAAGGACTGAAATTCTAAATTATGTAATGACTGGATGAAGATTATTCAGATAAATATGCTCATTTTTAATTGTGTTAAAACAGTATTTAAGTTTGAATTCCTCTGTGGTCAGACCTCGGCCGAAGAGGAGGATCCAGCTGTACAGGCACTACAAAAAAAGGCGTCTGGGG
The DNA here is from genome assembly GCA_037177515.1 of Pseudomugil tenellus. Classification (NCBI taxonomy): domain Eukaryota; kingdom Metazoa; phylum Chordata; class Actinopteri; order Atheriniformes; family Pseudomugilidae; genus Pseudomugil; species Pseudomugil tenellus. The sequence continues at coordinate 21,867,039 of JBAMHX010000014.1, forward strand.
ATCATTTCGTGTCATTAGTGACTGCAGAGACGGTCTTTGCGACCTGTCCACTGAACCAAGATGTATAAATCAGGACAAGTCTTTTGATGTGTTATGAGCGGCTCCCACATTTCTGCTCAGCTATTCAAACAGAAGAGCTACTGTTTAACTTGCAGCATACAGCCCATCCTCCTGAAGGGCTTTATTAATCTCGATAATAATTGATGGTGCAGAAAGACAAGAAAATGAGAAGGGACAAATGCCAAAGCAGAGTTGGCGTGGATCTCTGAATCTGCTAAATTACAACATCAGAGCAGGAGTCAAATCCAGCTGTTCAACTTTGCAGTCACTTTATTCTCTTAAACATAATAAATAGTCCTTTTTGTCACTTTCACAGAACAATTTGAAACAGTTTTCCTCATAGTTATTTTTTTATGTTTCCATTTTCTCTATAAAAAATCCAGTGTTTTTTATTTTCTATGAATGAATATGTCGAGTAGAAAAAATACAGAATGATAACATTCAGTTACATCCAATTAAAGTATCAGTGGACTAAAGCAAATGCATTAATGTTGGGATTTATTTTGATTTGTCTGTTAGAATTATGTGTGGACAGGATAATTGTTCTCCTTTTTTAGTTACCTTGAAATGAACATTGCTGCATAACTTTGAGGAAAAGGGACATCTGTGTTGCATTTGATTTGCTTTACCGGAAAATGGAAAAGCAGGAAAAGCAGTAGGCTGTAGCTCAGGGGGTGAGAGCAGTTGCCTGTCAACCTGAAAGTTGATGGTTTGATTCAGAAGTTCCCCTGCTTACATGCTGAAGTGTCCTTTAAATAAAGAAGCTGAAACCCACATCACAAATGTAAGTCGCGTTGGATAAAAGCGTCTGCTAAATGACAGTAGAGTAAATTCTGAGTCCTATAAAAAACATTAGATGCACATGGCGATGATTTGATTATCAGTTTTAATATCTAGTTAAGTTAAATGCATCTAAAAAATAATACAAATTACTAAAAGCCAAGTCAAGACATTAACCTGCACTAAAAATGCAACTTTGCTGTTATAAAATATATAGAATACAGGAAGCTGTAAAACCCTGAAAAAAGTTGTACAACTGCACCTGACCTGTTTGAGCATCCTGGACATTTTTAGTTTAAAAGTGTTATGCTTCATAACCTGATCATAAACGTGACATCAGTTTTTATTTTTGAACTTTTAGTTGTCTTAAAATATATCCTTCACTTTTTTTCATGTATAATAAAAAAGGATCTGAAGTTAGCTCTTTTTAGAATATCAAACATCCTGCTGTATCTGTGAGTTGTTCACTTTCATTTTGTGGGTCTGATTCAGGTTACAGCATGTTCGTCTGCATGTTTAGTTTTAACATTATTGACAGAGTAACTTGGGTTTGTTTACTCGTCTTGCTGCTGTTTCTGTGATGAAACAGCTGATGTGCGTGCTTCCGTGATGTTATCCAATCAGAAGCGTGCATTCTCTTTCTGCTTTTTTCAATCAGAGACCCACAGCGAGGTTCAATAAGATGAAAAAAAAGAGTTTGGGGAAAATGTATGCCCTTCTGGACTCGCAAAACAAAACAATTTCGCCTAAAATAAGCACAATAGAGCCGCTTTATACTTAAAGTAGCAATTGGAAGCTAGAATAACTGTTAGAAAAAACAGTGAGCTGAAAGATTACTTTTATGAAAAACATTTAGAAATCAAAACTACGTCCTCAAGAACAAGAATATTTTTTTAACCTATTCTCCCCATGCTGCTTTACTGAAAATTTAAAATGCAAAACCACCAATAACTTGCCAATTTTTAGATTAACACAACAATTTACTTTCTTTACTTGTGTGCACATTTTGGTAACATTTTGATGGACTGGCTACTCCTGTCATTTGTGTGTAAGGATGCCTTAGACATTGCATTAACACTGGCTTTAAATAACACCAGTGCATTGTAAAATGACACTTATTCAAAACAAACTACTCACTTTGTCCAACATCTATGGTTTCTCAAACCCCTTAACCAATGTAAAAACCCAATGGTAAAAACACACAACCACAGTCCCTTGCTGTAGTTCAAGCAAGCAGTAAATTCTAGGGGGTTTAACAAAATCTCTTCTTCGGCAGCCTTAAAATAGACAACAAAAAACATTGTAGTATTGAATAAACTGAATAAACAGTTCCAGTAATCCTTGTGTGGTTTATTTTAATAATAGAGATAAAAGAAATACTTCATATGAAACAAAAGTGAAAGAATCATAATAAAAAAAACAGAAAGCAATTCATAAAATCTTGTACTCTTACAGTGACCTCACCACACTGTACCAGGAACAAGTTCTCATAGTAAGATGATGAAGATCAGACTGGCAGCAAATACAGCAGAAGCACAAAGACTCAAATGTATCCTGCTGTACCAGCTATTAATTATGTAACACACTCTTTTTCATTGGGGAAATTCTCACTCTGCTGTTTGCAGGCCAGATTCCCATGCCATGCTCAAATGGTTTCTCACACACAGATTTTCAACCCAAATTCCCTTTTTCTCCTTCCTTTTGCACTGGCACTCACTTGCACAGCTCTCTACCATCAAATCCAATCATGTCAGTGGTAGAAAAATATGCAAGATTTAAAGTGATATAAAACTACTCCAGAATAATGAGAAACCTTCATCTTTCTGACAACCTCAAGCTGCAGCTCCACATATTTAAAGTTACAGGGTGAATTTTCCTTTGTAATGATGCCAAAACTTTTGTTTTTGTTCTCATTTAATTAAAAATTCTCTCTTCTTGCTTCCCATTTTAATCCAAATATCTTTTTTATTCTACTTTTCTGTTCATTTCTCCACCTCTTTTTCTGTCCATTGTGTCTCCTGCTTGTCTGAAATCATTTCTGTCTTCACTCGGCGTGGATGACCAGAATTGATCTGACAGCTCCAGTGTTTAATTCATGATTCAGCTTAAACCTCTAATCATGCAAATTGCCTGACAGTCAGTATAAAAAGAGATTCTCTTTGTGGATGCAAACAGTTTGTGTGTGTGTGTGTATGTGTGTGGTTGGGTGTTTCTCAATGCTTGTATGCTTTGTGTGTGTGTAAACCGTAACTATCTCTGCAGTCTGCAGGCTACACCCAGATAACTCATCATGATAACAACAGCATGGGGTCCATATGTGTGCTTGTGCGAATGTTTGGCATAGGAAAACCATCACCTCACGAGTTGGGCATTGCCACTAAAAGATAAGCACTTAATTAACTTTCTACTGGGGTTGCTAGGCAGAAAACATATTTCCCTTTAGAGTATTTTAACTTCAAAGAAAACCAATGCTGTCCTAATTTATCATGTTTTATCTTCTGCGTCCCTTTTAATCTATTTGCCTCCTCCCCTCCGCTCCAGATTTCTCATTCTGTTGCTTCATCTTCTCTTCTATAAACAAAGACAATCTCCTTCCGCAACCAGGCATCTTTCTAGTTCAAACATAAAATAAAAGAGTCTGTTGTGAACTGTCAAGAAAATAAACTGAAATAGTCACATGCAAAGAAAATATTGAACTTAGTGAAAACATAGAAATGGATGCTTACTATGCCAAGTGAAGATCTTATTCAGTTATCCTGAAACTTGTTCTGTTTTTTTTTCTGCAGAGCAGAATGATAATTACCAGGAAATAGACAAACTGATCACTTTTCTGTAAAAGCAAAAAGCAGTTATGACCCAGAGCCTGGTTTTCCCCCTTGAATAAAAACTGGAAGTCTGCCAGGTTGTGTCCACAACTGGAGACTCCCACCTTCTTATAACCATTTTTCATATGCTTCACTTCCTCCTCCTCTCAGTTTCCTTTTTCAGACATATCTTATCCCCAGTCTCTTCCTCTGCCCCCACATCCTCCCTCTCCTCCTTACTACATCCATCTTTATCTTCTCCGTTTTCACCTTCTGCCTGCCCACATCGCTATCTCGTCACTGACCTATTCCTCCACACTAGTCTTTCAAGGATAATGTCCATCAAATTAGGCGTCCAAGCTTTTGTTAGATTGCAAAATATTCTGTTTTGCAAAAAAAAGATAAAAATAAATAAATATATAAATACCAAAACAGTTTTCAAGAAATATGAAGATTATTGCAGAGCTTGGCCAAACATGCCAGATGGAAAGACAACTTCCTGCTTTATGTGTATCATTTGGAAGTCTGACTCTCTTGCAAACAACACAAAAGAAGCTCCAGAGGACAGAAACAAATTAAACTCCCTTCAGGTTTAGACGGTTAATCATAACTGAGCTGAAAACAACTTTGATACTGTAAAATTAAAACATCGCAAAACATGTAGGGGACCAAACACCAGCAATATGAAGCTTTAAACTCAGTCCAAACTGAATCACCGAGACGTGAATTCAAGCTGCTGCCTTTTCAATCTAAATGATGTAGTTTTGTTTCACTTCTAGCTTTTTATGTAAACTTTATCTCCTCTAGTCCAACATGATGTCAGTGAGAATGTGAGATCCTTGCTAAAGGTCTGGAGTCAGTCACAGTTCATTTATGATGCTAAATGCCTTATGAATCATAGCCAGAAATAACAAACCAAAGACTCCCTTGCTGTGTTGCCTTAAACACTCCGATCCCTTTGTGGGTCATTACGGAGAAGGGGAGCAGGGAGTGGGGGGTCACATATGCAAGTTTTGTGTCAACACTGACTTGGCTTCTTACATGGTGGAGAGAAAGAAGAAAGAAAACAGAGGTTAGGTAAAAGTGGATTTCACAGGTATCAAAAGGGTCTAAAAGCAGTGTTTGCTTCTGCAGCATGAAAACTTGAAATAAAACCTGCCAGTCTGCACAAAAGAAACAACATACTCCTTTCAGTTGCAGGAAACATTGAATTTGGGGGAGTCAGATGAGCCATCATGAGGTTTTCACATGACAGCAGAATTTACTTGCTTAAAAAGGAAACATGATGAATAGAAGAGCTCCTTCTTTTCTACCTACAACTATTCAACTCTTCTTCTCTGCTTTGCGTCGTTCTGCCCTCATGTCCAAACAGCTGACTCTACTTTCCGTTTTGCCCTTGATTCCCCTGCTTAACCACTGCTGAGCTCATGCTCTATCATTTACCCATACCACACTGGGAAAAACCTTCCTTTTGATGGGTCCACCTCTGTCTGAGTCTAATGTGTTTCTCCCGGAGGGAAGGGAGGAGCATCACTTTGACTCAGATAGGACCTTGAGGCATCTGAAATGCCTGTAAAGAAGCAAGCACACACAAACACCCACTCTAGTGTACAAGCTTACAATGGAAAGAAAATCCACACAACCAAACAACAGCAACCAAGTTTTCCACTTTAACCAACACAGACTCCCGATTTCCTTTTTTTACTCTGACACTGAACACGATAAGTATTAGCAAAATACTATTTAAAATTCATTGACGTTGATGAACATAAAGACTAGCAGTGTACTGTGATTGAAACACTAATAGCCTAGATAGGTAGATGTGACATCTCTTGCATCCTGTGCACAGATAATGGTACAAAGTACACTGCAGTAGGGTTCAAAGACTTTTATCCACCACTTTCCAGGAGGATAACCTTGCCCATGATGCACTACGTAAAATTATGCGGAAGTCAGTTTCCCCCTTCGGGCTACGTTAGCAATAACGATTAACTAGTACAGTTTTAAAACACAATACAACTTCAGAAAAAACTTAAAAATAACATTTTCATTACTCAAAAAATCTCAAAGATGGATACAGGGGTGGCATTATTTATCAAAAGAAGACAGAACAAAGAGACTGCCCCATCCATCTACTCTAAGAGAATGGGTAGATGACATAAAATGTAAACATCTGGCGTGGGTAATGACGAGAGAGAATGTTATCGAAACCATGACCTGTTTCTGCATGATTTTTTTAAAAAGTACAAAATAAAAGATATAGCCCAGATATAAGCCCAGATATTATTCTGGATCTGGATGTTGCTCTGTCGGTTTATGAACAATGAAATAATAAGAGCAGACAAAGACCCTTTTGAATGGGTGTTTTAACTTCAGCCATTGTTGTGAAATTGCCTCATGTCTCTGCATCATCTTGCGAGTGACTTTATGGTCGTAACATGCTCCATTCATAAAATATTTTTGTTTCTGTGAGTTGTATCCAACAGTAGCCCATGTTGTCCTCAAAAACCTTTCTGTGAAAGTATCAAATTAAATCACACTTCTAAAATACACTCTTATGTATGCTAGTTAGTGAAGACTGGAAGTGAACATTCGAGCTTCCCGGGGGACCAGGTGTCATGGCGACAACTGGTGTCATAAAAGGAAAGTGGTTGAAAAGAGTTATGGTATCTCACAGACAACCTTATCACCACAAACTTCTCACCAGAAGATGATGGAGATGGAGAACCTGAATGAACCTTGCAGACAGTCAAAATACTGTTACACAAAACAGCGGACAAACATCGAGCGCTGCTGGATTACATAACCACCTACAATGTAGTCGTTTGCTTCCAGGACCTACATTGTGGACTATGATAGACAGTAGCTTTGTCACAACAGCTATCTATGCAAGAGATCAGCTATGCTGGTATGGGAGTAACATATGGTAGACCTGATTCACACATGTATATAACTCACATTGGGTCTAATGACAGACAACATTGTATGTTAACACAAGTGAGTGTGTGTGTGTAATGTAGGACACCAAGACCAGAAGGATCAGTTAACAGATTTATTAACAATGTCAAAGATCTGAACTGAAAAGGAAAATGCAGAGTTTGGTGTCCGTTTAGCCAGGCGTGGGTCAAAACCAGGAAGTCAAGTCGAGCGGGATCCAGGCGTGGGTCAGAGCCGTGGAAACAAGCTGAGGATAATCCAGTAACAGGCATCGGTCAGAATCAAGAAATAACGCTGAGCAAAATCCAGGAACAGGTGTAAGTCAAAACAAAGGAATCAGGTGGAGGGCAAGCCAGAGTGGAATTGAGGTTCGGGCGAGAGAGTAATCCAAAGAGGCAAGCCACAATGCAGGTAGCTTAGTTGGAGCTAGGGAAGGGAAACAGGATGAGGAGCTGAGGATGGGAAAAGTCTGAGAGTGTAGATAATGTCAGATGGGGAATGACTAGAGCAATGCAGGGAATATTGCTGTGAGGGAATGAGACGCAGGTGCAGGTGATCAGACATGACGAATCTGGTGGCAGGAGGAGGTGATTGGGGCTGATTAGGTCTCGAGCTGGGGTGTGGCAGAGGCAAGGCATGACAGTGTGTGTGTGTGTGCGCGTGCCTGCATGTGTGTGTGTGTGAGTGAGAGAATATCGGTGACTGTATACATACTGGACAGTGCATACATCACGTTACCCATAGGTTTCTGAAGAGAGGATCTGAAGCCAGTAGGCGGGTCCTACCGTCGCCATCTTGGTGTTTCGTCATTACCAGAAAATCCTAAAATGGATGAAAAGTTAGAGCTGAGAGGACTCGGTCATGAGAGGACTGTCACTGTAGAGCCAGCAGGAAGTACGCTGCTGTAACCAGTGATAGCGCTCTAACACACATCAATCAAAAGGACACACCTCTAAATTTAAGATTAAAATAAAATCGAAACCAAAGCGTTAGAAAATTGGACCTATTCAACCAAAAAAATGTTTTTGGAGCAACTCTGTAAACATGTTTATTTCAGCTGTGAAATCTTACATTTTAAAAAGGGAGTCTATGGGCATTGCTCACTATTGCAGCCAGTCATCTAGCGGTCAGGGGTGAACTACAATTATTTCCATTTCCGTATTGGCGTCACCATCGGCAGCTAGAGATTGCCGCCTGATGAATATATTTACCAAAAACAGTAAAAGAACTGGTCAGGCTCTGGTTTCAGTACAACAATGCTAAGCATCGTGGGGAAGTCCTCTGAAAGCCTGGACTTATTATCCGCATAAATGTCTTGTTAAGGACAGTCAATGTGTTGATGTGTTACACAGATAACTTAAGTTAGAGTCATTGTGTTTAGAACCTCTGGCTCTACTTTTGGTATTCATTCTAGATTAAATCATGCAAAAAAACCACAAAGGAGACCTGGTTGAGACACACACACACACACTTACTCACTGACTTTCACAGACTTTCTGCCAGAGCCGAGTGTACTCTTAAAATTAGGCTTAAAGCTACAAAAGCAAGATCAAAGCACTACTAAAACACAACTCATAATTAAAAGAGGGTGTTAAGTACCACAGGGTGTGTATAGGTAAAGCGTAGAAAAAGAGTCAGATAAGGAGACAAGCAGCCTGTGAGACACTTCTTGGCTTTCCCCCTCATTTGACCCTTATGAGCTGATGGCAGCTGTTTTTCAATGAGCTCATAATAGTGGAAGCCCAGAATTTGTCATGTCTGCTTTATGTGTGTACGTGTAGACCCACCGGAGTGGATGTCTGAGCAGTGAGTCACAGAAAGTGGAGATTGCATAGTCAGGCGGATACATATCCAAGTATCCCAAAGGAAAATACACCCCCTATCCTATACGCACAGAGAAAAAGGCCAAACTCACCTCTGACCAATACTACTATGTACCAGCCTCCCACTCATATCACCTAAAATATACCCTGGTAATTATGCTGTATTAAGACATTTTAAAATATTACAACCGTTAATAACATGATATATTGCTTGTTTGTTCATCGGAACATGTGCTTCTAATAGGTTCAAAGAAAATTTGATCATACATTAAAGAGTCCTTTCAGATCGAGACACCGGCAAAATTGCTGTACAAGAAAACCATTTTGTCAGCATTCGAAACCTGCAGCTAAACTCCAGACTACTGGTGAAGTCAGCTAAAAAACCTATGAGTACCTCTTCCAGACCTTCGTAGATAGACATCGGCATAGAAGAACCAGTAGAAACATGCTGAATGAAGCTGAAACAGCCAGTATCAAAGCCTATGTATTGCAAAGCTTTTGAGATAGAGAAACTGTTTTATAAAAATGAAAAGTAACACATCAGTAAAAACTAATATATTTCAAACTTAACCCTTGGAAACAAACAAAAAAAACTGCATAGAAAACATATGCTGCTTTTTGGTGCAGGTTTCAGTCAAAAAGCAACAATATTAGCAATGTTAAGTCTTCCCTGCTTTCTGAGTGATAACAAGAGGAGAATTATTGGATGAAAGCCTGTGGATTAACAAAAACCTTCCGAAGAATCCAGTTGTTGACACTTCTTGCTTGATGCGCTCCAGTCATTTGTTGACCACAGCTGCCAAAAAGGATAACAGGGTCAGTTATAAACCATGCAGATAAAAGCCACCTCCCATTCCAATAATTTCTTTTCTCAAAACGTCCAAATAATAGTGGACGTCGTAATGTTATTGAACTGGATAATTCAGTTTAAGTTTCTAAGAAGTTCAGCATTAAGCATGTCTAAAAATACTTTAATAACAATATAATACTGTTCTTAGTGATACTTGCAACAGTACAGTGAGAAATAAAAGGTGTGTAATAAAGGTTCTTTCTCAAAGGTTTGTAATAAAAGGTGAGAAGTATTTAGCATCATCTAAACTCAGATACATTTACATATACATCCCAAATGCAAGCGTCAACATGCTGCGACAGGAAACAAAGTTACTACATGTGTAGTGTTTAACCGAACGTATATCAAAGAACCAGTTGGAGTATTTCAGTCCTTCATCTTCTCCCTATTTTACTTCTTCTTCTTCTTCTCCCAGTTACATCTCCCTGCATCTCCCATGCAGTTGTATAGTGCCGTCTCTTGGTTCACATCCATATAACAGAACACAACAACATCCTGACAGTGGTAATTATTAAACTTGACCAAACAAGTCCAAAATATTGACAGTACAGGTGGAGTAGGAAGTTATTTGAAGCTCAAATACATTTCTGCGTATTGTCGTTCTGGAAAACGGTCAATAAGTCAGCGCTTAAGATGCTACAATTCAAATTTGGAGCTTTAATTCTTTTACGAAAAAGTCTTAATCCTGTTTAAGTAATATCTGCAAACAGTTTCCATCCCTACTGCTACCAAACTCTATTTCTTCAGATGAGAACCATGTGTTTGTCTTAATGACATGAGTAAATGCTTTTGGTCACCTCTCATTTCAGTATAGTTGGAGCTTAAGAGTGCCTTAAGAGTTGGCAGTCACAATATTTGTTGAAAGGTGAACTTGTTGTACTTGATAGTACTTTACTCCCTTAGTGAACTTCCATTAGCCTTTTCAGTTCATTGCATTAGTGCAAAAGCCCTTTGTTGGAAACTGAGTTTCAAAAAACAGACATAAAATATGAAGTCACCACTTGGATTTGACAAGTTAGTTTTACAGCACTGTTTCTACGTACAGTATCCTCCCATTCACTTCCATGTGAGACACACACAGACACACAAGTGAACACAAATAGCGATGATGTCTTAAACACAGGATGTAAAAGGATTGAACTATTTCAAGGTATGAACACCATATATTTATGCTGTGCAGAGAGCACACCTATGTTTGTACTGTATCTATGCTCCCAGCTTGCTTGTATTCGTATTTCACCATTTTGATAAACAAAGCCAGAGCTGCCCATTAGTCAAGACACAACAAAACAGAGGTTCTGGTCTTATTTAGTCAGCCTGTATCCAACTAATACGTACTTAGCAAGGCTCTGATTCATATCAGAGGAACAGTGAACGTGTGTCACAGTTGAGAGTCTGTATTGTGGTTATGTCTGCAGGCCATGTAGTTTGGGTGAACATCAGATGAGGGTTGACAGACATCTCAGTCAGGTGAATGAATCACTGTCTCGTTCTGCTCTGGAAAAGCTGATGATAAGAAGAAGAACCTGAGGAAGAGTTTTATAGTCACCGTTATCTTCTTGTCTTTGTTCCTGCTTCTACTATTATGTATCTTAGTGTCCCCTAACCCAAGGGAATCCAAAACATTTAAATTACTAAAGCTGATGCCAAAAAAGTAGCTGCTCAAATCTCTGACTGGAGATTTGAGCAAGTTTAATATTTGTTTCCCAGGTTTCAGTATAATACCTAGTGCTAATTAGAGATGGAAGAAACCAATGCAGATTGGAAAATGTGTGCAATGGTTTCCATGCACACTGTGTAATTACTTTAGCATCACTATTTTTGTAATAGGGACAATTTTAAATAGACATTATTGCCTGGTAACAGTTGCTGTGGAGAAAAAAGGGAAAGCACACTGCATCTACCTAAAACAAACGCAGAAAATATAAAAATACAATGGAAAAAGTTTAAAGCAAACTTCCACATAAGGCCACATTTTTTTCATTGTGCCAACCTTAATTTTCTTTAATTTGTTTATGTTTTATTATCTTTTTAAGCCAGGAAGAGGAGTTTTTACTTTCTATGAGGGCTTGTTCTTGACCAACCTGTCCTATTTCCTTGGTGGCCTAGGCTTTTTTTGAGGAATCACAACTTTGTCATTTCATCCAATTAAAATGGGGAACATTAGCTTTCAAACACGAAATAAAGGATAATGCCAGACGACGTGTCATCATCAGGAATTTATGGAGGAAATGGAGGTGTGAACTGTCCTCCGCTTCATTTCCAACGGTTCATGGACGTCATCCAATTATTTCTGATAATGAACACCTCGAAGGGCATTATATTGGTTATACCATGGTCACTTATGAAAGAAATAAATATTAAATTAATTATAATATGTTATTGTTGTTTTTTTACAGCTAAAATCTTGGGTTTTTCACAAGAAGCGGCTGAGTGGAATATTTAACATTCATAATTGTGACACGTTGCCTAAGTAACTGGCTCTGACTACTAAAACTACAGCTAAGATTATGCCTCTGTCATCCATTAATTTGAGACAATGGACAACCCGTAGGGCATTATTCCTTACTTATTCATGCTGCATAGCTAAAATATAAAAAGATTTTCCAAATTGTGGTAGATTTAAGAACTTGGGGAGGACAGAAACAGAATAGCCCCAGCATGGGCTGTTTCTGAGATTGTTATAGCAACACAACTGTGCTGAGTTCCCTGTTAATGCAGTAAGGGTGCCATTCCATTAGTATCTATTCAGCTCTACTCGATCAGCTCAACTGCTAAACATCTTGTCCACATTAGAAATTTTTCATTTCTGCTCCTAAATGCAGTCCAGAGTGCAGCGAATTTGAGGAGAGGCTCACTTAAATTACTATATAATATGGTGACTCAATCACTTAACATTCACTGGATCATTTATTAACGCCTGGAGTAAATTCCAAAACTATGTAGCACCAAAAAACATACAATCCAAACTGGGGAATGGGTCTGGTGTCGGTTTGAAAGCAGAGTGATCGATGCTGTAGAGAGTAGATGCTGGTGTTGGTTCCTAAGCTGCCAGCATTGACTAGTGTGTGGACTTGCTTTATAAGCGATTATAGATGCTGAAAAGAGAAGTTTTGCATATCTGATCAAATGAACATGTCTAAACATGTTAAAGTGTCTGCTTGGCAGTCTTGGGGAAGGGCATTGCCTTAACAGCTGTGAGATCACATAAATATCCTAAACCACATCAGAGAATGCTGCAACATGCATACAAACACACTAATAGCACATTTTCACAGCTGCATCTATTAATCTTTTATTCCCATGTTAACACAGACAATTGGCCCAAACAAGGACCCATCTCATGGCAATGAAATGTTTAAGCCCTCACCAGCTGCCTTAGAAAGCGACTTAACTGAACTAATATCAAAACCTTAAACAGATTCAAACACATGCAAAGCTGTGGACCCAGTGCAGTTAGCACAGCAACAACATGTATGCTTCAGCCTTAAAGTTAGCGTTATCTCATTTAATTATGTTTGATTTGTGTGTAATAAATCAAGATATTTCAAGCACATTCATGGACTCATGTAATTACTCCACCATTGATGACCACAAACATGCTGTACACACCCTGCCATGCCCAAAAGACTTGTGTGTAAATGTGTCTATGAATGTTTGTACTGCATCATTTTCTGCCTTAACTAATAAGCTAAGAATATTCAGAGTGGCGTGCTTTCCATGACACATGTCAGCAAAATATTTCATCTGTTTTTAAGCAATATTCCAGTTGATAAATCCATTTAAAATAGCTTTCATTAGGATAGTGAGTAATTAAGTGCTATTTAAGTGATGCATACAATATGCCAGATCATAAGGGAAATTAAAAACATGAATTTTATGTATGATTTATATAGCCTTTTCCTCTCAGATGGTATAGATTAACACCAAGTCTGAGTCACCTCATTTTTGTTAACAGTGTTAAATCTGCATCAGTTAGGCCTGATTTGCAAGCAACACAATCATTTTGCCAATCCTGAGCAGACTCCTGACTTCTGACCTCCTGTCTGAGGTCACAGAGGTCAGCACATATTGCTCTCGTTTATTTTGTCCAGTTTTCTAAACATCCGTTACAAATTACTGAGTGTGTGTGTGCACTTATCTATATGCCTGTCCCGTTCATGTTTGTGTGCATGGGTGTAACACTATCTTTTCAGAAATTTCCTTCAGAGATAAACAATGGAAGCTTTTGGAAAGTAAGGGGGGAGGTTGAAACCAAGGCATCTGGGAAGCGAGCGTCTGGTCCAGCACAAATAAGGACAAAAAAATTTAACCTGTAGGAGTCCAATTTCTGTTGCAGGGAATCAGTTAAATTTAGCTCTCCACCAGGCCATACTTCTATGGGAAAATAAATTAGATCAGAAGTGCATGAAAATGCTTTTGAACACATATCTTTCTTTAGGTTCAATGAACAATTTTAGGTTTTTAATCTACATTTTTAAACTGAAATAATTACATAAATTAATGACACAATATCATTATAATTTTAGTTGTTATTTAGAATCAAACTTAAAATGAGCTGAAAACCCCTGTTAACAAATAAAAGTAAAAAATTCCAATAATATAGCAGTTTACATCAAGTGACCTATTATTTCTAGTATCATTGCATAGTATTTGTTATGAATGCATGTTTATGGTATGTATAATGGCTAAAAATATGATTCATCAAAGTACACAGAAGTGGTGGAATTTAATCTTTGATTTTTTTCTGGATATGCCATAGTTAAGGTTATGTTATCTGTTTTTCTGTCTGTCTGTCTTTCTTTTTGTCTGTCTGTGTACAACATAACTCAAGAAGTTATGGACGGATTCTCATGAAATTTTCAGGATATATCCAAAACGGGAAGATGAAGAACTCATTACATTTTGAAGGCTCATCGTTTAGATCCAGGAAGGTTTTGAAAGAGTCTTTAAGACACTCGAGATAGACACTCTTTATGGCAGCTGATGCCTCCTACAGGCCATTTCTGTCTGCTGTTTTTCACTCTGACAAAGATCATGTGTAACTGAGCTCTGAAAGATGAACATGCAAGTGTTGACATGTCTATATAATTTTATCCCGAATGCCCACATTGCTTGCCAAAACGTTACAGCATATGGTTTAAATCAGGGTTCAGTAACGCTTGTCTCTACAACCACATGCAGCTCTATAGTGCCCCCCTTCCCTGGAGCATTTTTTTACAGTGTGCGAATGGTAAAAATGGGGGAGATTTAGTGGCGTTGCCAGCCGCTTTTCTGTGGGCTTTTGCCGTGGATGTTTTGACTCAAGCCCAAGTAACCAAAACCAATAAAAGCAAGTCTAATGTGGGCTATTAACCAGACAATCTTAGCTGCATGTTTGGTTTTTTTATGTGGGCAAACTGTGCTGCTTGGCAAAGGTTTGCGTTCTCTGAAAGCCTTTTCGTTTATTTTTGTTGCCTTTATTGTATTATTGTCAACTATCAAAAAACCCCTATCTAATGTTCATTCATGTTGATTTCTAAAGCTTGGAATCTACTCTGTCTTTGCGTCATAAGCCAAATTATAATGACACAAGGGACACTCTCTTCAATTTAACTTGCAATTTTGCTTGGAGTTGTGTGATCCTCCAGATCCAGCTGATACAGCAGAAAAATGTCAAAAATATCAATGAGTACTTGAACGCAATCCAATTCGTTGAATTCATCCACTGTGCCTACTCTCATACATCTGATGAAGATGATGGTTTTCATGCTTCTGAGTCACTCTGGTTGTTCCTCAGAATCAAACGGCACATCGTGATGCATTTCAAACTGACATTTACTGTTTAAACCATTAGTCACTGCAGGAAAGTGCTTTGTATGTTGGCCTCATGCGTCATGGCTCTTTTTCATGACTAATTTTTAATTCAATGCAAGACATGACCTTACTTAAGGATTGCACTGTCTATGTTTATTGGTGAACACAGATACACACACACACTTTAAGAAAAGAAGCTGAGAAGTGGAAGGAATAAGATCAAAACCCTCATCAGTTGCATGAATATTGCAGCCTTGTTCTAAGGAAAAAACAAACAGGCAAACAAAAATCCTACCAACAAATAACCAAACAAAGAAAAAACTAAAATACAACTTTATGATGTTATAAACAAATAAGATGAAATAGAAAGTCTTTTGAAGATTACTAAGTATTATAACTCCAACTTCAAATTAATCTACATCACCTGTGACCCCTCATCCAATAAAAACTAAGTTAAAATGCAGAAAATATGAGATCCACTCCATCAATAAGGATCTCACCAGGTCTGAACCTCCTGGGCCCGTGTTCCATGTATGACTTTGGAACATATTGCTGTACAGAGGCCTTCATGGGTGATTCAATGTCCAGGTCCAAGTCCAAATTACCCCCTTCCTCCATTGTGATTTACAGTGTTTGGTTTTCTGCAAACATGCTGATGTACATTATGACCAAAGATCTCCAATTTGATTTGTTTTGTCAAAAGGCCACTGGACCTCATTTATCTATGTCTACTCACTAATCTTAAATGTTGTGTAGGTTGTATTTAAGTCTTTTTATAAAACCCCTCCCTTTGATTCACAAACAGCTTCATAGACTAAAGTTAATGATATTATGTACAAATTGTGAAGTAATAACTACAAAACAGAGTGCAGCCTAGCATCCTTGTAATGTACTGGCTAAAGGGGAAAGTACTTCTTCGTATTTTGTACCTGAACAGATTTACTTGTAAAAATATTAAACGACCAAAGAGATGCCAAAAGCTCCTATTTTTTTTTTTTTAATAAAGTTTCTTACCCCTTTTATGATTAGTAAATCAGGAGCTTTTTATCATCAGCATCTGGTTGCTTCTTATTCTTTCCATTTCTGAAGGTTTGTAAATTTCTGTTGTCCCAATAGGAACCAAAAAAATTAAGTTGATAAAATAAAGAAATGTGAAAGGCAGAATTAAGACATCATCTCGGTAAATACCTAAAGCTATCCCAAAATAAACAAGGCCTATGCTGTCAAAAGCGACGGCTAGGGATATTTCCCTGAAAGCCCCTAATTCTCCTATTACCCAATCCTCAAATAGACACAATACCATAATATAAAGACGCTTCAAACTTCAAATAATATAAAGCGCTGGTTCAAAGTTTCCTGAGGTCATGACCATTTATTTGTACTTGATTTGATCAATGAGAGAAACAGTTCCAGAAATATACCAAAAAATCAGATTTTTATGAATAAAGCGCCACTCGGTGGCGAAATCATAAATCTGATAATCGTGAAATTCGATACAGATCGTCCTCTTGGGGACCTAAACTGGTATACTAAGTATGAAAATCCAATTATAAATAGTTCCAGAGATATAGGCAAAAATGTGATTTTTCGTGCATAAAGTGCCACCTAGTGAGGAAACCATAAATCCCTAAATGCTAAAACTCGATGCAAGTCGTCCCTTTGAGGACCTAAATAGGTACACTGAGTATCAAAATCCAATTGTGAAAACGTTGTGAAACCATTATATCCCTGACACTCCGCGTTCAGGGATATAATAATTGAATTAAACTTTCTGCTCATTGTGTTTGTATTAAGGATCATGAATGCTGTCTGCTGCCATAATGTTTCTTCGGCGGCTTTTATACAACACATAAAAGAGCAGACACATGCAGTCATACTGGCAGATGAGCAATATTTTCTAAGATCCATCTGGTGAATGCATACAGCAGTCAGGATAGTCAAGTCTCTAAAGATTCAGTCACATTAATGTTCGTTACTGAAATATTGTTTTACTCGCTGTCATTGAGTGGAATTTGTGTGTGTGTGTGTGTGTGTGTGTGTGTGTGTGTGGCAAACAATGCTTCAGTGAAAGTCTGAAAAATGATGTAAGGACTACACACACGGTATGCACACACACTGGTTTAATGAGAAAAAGGTGCCTGGAGTACAACAGCTTTCGAGAATGCCATTTCAGACTGCTACCCTCCCCCAAAGCGGACCCCCCCCCCCCCCCCTCCCATCCCAACCCCCTTCCATCCTAGTTCCACATCTGTTTCCCAAACTTGGAAAGGGGCCTTGGAGAGAACAATATCTGGGTCAGAGTAAATTCTCTCTTCCTGGGTATATACAGACAAGAAAGCATGAATTTGTGTGCACGTTCATCATCTTTCATTTGGTGTGTGTTTGAATGTTGGCATGCAGTTTAAATTACAATTACTGAGTTATTGAGAAAATTTGATTTGTTAAAAAGTCAAGATGATCTTCATGCTCCATAATTTTTGCAGAAGGGGAAGCTCAGAAGATGGTGGAAGGAAAGTTTCAATTCCCCTGGGCAGACTGCACCAGATAGAGTTGCAAGATTTTGTTTTGCTTTTTCTCCCTTAAAAAAAGAGATGCTTCAACAATGTTGTCAGATGTTTGGGAATGAAAAACATTTTGAAGTGGTTCCTCTTAAAGATGTGACTGTATTGAAATGTGACTGCATGCTGCCCCCTGTTGGGCAAAACTGCTATTTCACTCTATAAATAAATCAAGTTCAGGGTGAGTAAATATACAGAAGAGGATACAATTTAAAAAGAGAAACAATAACTCAAAGACCAAACACAAAAAACAAATTAGATGTCATCATTGTGATAATAAACAAAACCAAATTGTATAAAATGGCCTTCATCAAACTGCTTTAAGGTTTAAATGTTGATGTGGAGTAAAGAAAGTGCCCAAAGAACAGATGAATGAATTGTTTTATAGGAATGTTGCAGAAACATTGTAAAGATAGACTTTAATTTTTTAAAGTAAAAAGATTATAATAAACTATGTCACATAAAATTATGTCTACTTCTCAGCAACTTCCGAGTCAATATCTGGTGTGAAAATCTTAATTCTTCAGCGTCTTAATTCTCTTATAGAAAAGTGTTTTATCATTTCTTTAAAGTGTCTCCAGACACAGTTTGAGACTTTTTGAAAGACTTTCCAAGGTTTATTTGTAAATAAAACAGGAATTTTACAGCAACTAAGGAAATGGTAAGATGTTCTAAACTGTAGTCATTCAGAAGATGCTTTTTCTAATGCATTCAGTTTGGAAAAATGTTATATGTGACATAAGATAAATTCCAAACATGGTTACCAAAATGATGGTAAGAAAGAAATTTGATGATCTATAAAATGAAAATGATTACTCATAAGGAGGGGATTGAAAAAGAGTAAAACCTTAAAAAAAGTTGATAAAATAAAATAAAAACATGGTTACCAAAATGATGGTAAGAAAGAAATTTGATGATCTATAAAATGAAAATGATTACTCATAAGGAGGGG
>JBAMHX010000014.1:21917424-21934507 GCA_037177515.1 Pseudomugil tenellus
TATATAGGCTATAATGCATTTTAGAGAATTATTCTAAAAAATACACCATTGTCACGATTCCGGTACAAACCTACTTTCACACTCTGTATTAGCTGAATTTCCATTATTTTGTTGTTTTTTGGTTCCATATGTTCCAGGTATAAATCTTTTCTGCAGCTTTCCTTGGTGGAGTAATCATGTTCCTCTTGTTCCTCAGTGGGGTTCTATTAGATATTCCAACTTCTTTCATAAATCATACCAAAATAGTTTACTGATGATTATGAAAGGACTGCAGGAGTAAGCATGTTTTTATTTATTTGTATTCATATACATATATATATATATATATTTTCTTTTATGAGTGATAGGCTTGTGACTTGTCCAGCATGCACCCTGCCTTTTGCCCAGTGACAACTCAGGTGAAACCACTCTGATGAAGATAAACCACAAAGAAAACGAATAAATCAAACCAGTCAGTGGAAATGTCAGACTGTTTCTCGTTCGTAGCTTGTCAAAAGATTACTGCAGACATATTAGACTCCTAGGAAGAAACCTTTTCTTTTTAGTCAGTAAAGTAAAGGGGTAATTTTAGTTATTTAAAAATATTTAGCTTTAAGAACTCTATATTTTGCCTTTTACAAAGAGGCACAAAAGAAATCCTGCTCATTTTTGTATTCAGGTTTCAGTCCTTGCATTTACTTGACATCTACAAAACATCCTGATCTTTCTTTAATGGGGGAGAACCTATATTGATAAACACTACAGGCACGGAGCTTGTGAGGTTGCACCACTAAAATAATAAGAAGACTGTGGGGGTGTGAAGTCTTGCAAACTAATTACCGAGTGATGAATTTGCCTTGGAACAACAAGCAGCATCTGAATGCTGCCTTGTCTCCTTGACTGATTACACCGAACAACGTCCTGCTTCATCCATCATACATCTTTATAGTATCTTCGGGGAATAGTTTGTGAACGTGCACAGTTCTTGTTCGATTTGTGTGCTTGCATGAGCACACAATGGTTGTTACACTCATGTGCATGGAAGCGGGTGGTTGAGTGCATGTTGCAGTGTGTCAGGAGAGGTGTGGTCAGACAATTAACCAGCTGTGCTAACGATCATCTCGCTGCAGAATCACACAATGTTTTACAGCGCCAGCCTGCATTTTACTGCCTTTGTTGTCAGGGTGATGTAGTATTCCCAACTATAAAGTGCTGATGCTGGGTGATTGTTTTGTCCTCTTCAGGCTTTCCCCTGTACATGCTTGCTAACACATATATACACACACAGGCAAACTCAACCGATGCTAATTCAGTCAGTCTGTTCTTTACTCACACAAACACACACACATATACACACATTACCAGTGTTTTATGGGTTGTGTGTTTTTTATGGCAAGTGTCTACTGTTCTGCCCTGGGACCAATTTCAGGACATAGATCTGCCTTATCATAAAATGAGTGTGGTGGGGAGTAACACTGGGGTGACCGTGCTAGAAAAATTCTCCATCTCCTCTGCAGATAGCTTCCATTATAGTAATGCCAACAACTCGATCTTATTCATGCTAATGTGGGCAGCTTGGCAACAAAAAGGGAAGTAAATCCAGATGTGAAAAACAACTGTCAACGAGTCAGAAACAAGTTAGTTGTTGAGGTTGACAGGTGGCTTTTTTTTCTGCTTTTTAAAAATGAAAATAAGCAGCAGAGATAATAAAATACAGAATAGTACCAACCATATCACCAGGGGAAAATACACAACATCCTTACTTTTACAGTACTTATGAGACTATATGAGTAATCAATGGAAACTGATGTCAAAGACCAACTGAGAAATATGGTAAATATACACAGTCAATTTGATGTAAGATACAGTGTGTGTTATTCCTGCTTGAAAAGGTGCATAAAGGAAATGACACTGATACGGAGCCTTCCAGGAGTTAGGGTTAAAAAAAAACGGTCAAAATCTGTGTACGGATTATTAAACCGTGGTCCTGAGAGGAGTGTAGAGGAGGCTGGCTGGAGGAGTGGACTGGTGGAGCAGATTGCTGAGGTATTATAACCAGAGATCCAGAAGTCTGGATTATACAGAAGCGTTGAATGATCCTCAGGTGTGTACAGCCTCTTTTTAAGTCACGTGCACCTGCAGCATTAATGTTGTTCTCCTTGGTGCTAAAATAAGCGCTGTGCCAGTTTCCAAAGTTTGATAATTCATGTGTACGAACTCCAAAACCGTGCTTTTAAAAATTGGTGCTTATGGATTGAAAAAGTAATCTGGATAGGTTAATAATCCACCTGGATGTATTTTGACCTTTTTTGTTGTCTACTCTGACCCCAGGTGGGCTGTTTACATGAATATCTCTATGGGTGAAAAAGCAGTTTGAAAGAAATGTAAGTGAAGAAGGACATCTATCCACACATTTGAGACCCATGTCATGGATTTTGTATCTACCCTAAAATATAAAGTGGTGACTTTTAAAAAAATAACTAATATAATTCAAAAGCATTCCCACTAATAAATGAATGGCTGGCTGGACTTTTTTTCTGGACAGATTTTAATATTTTGCTGTATGTAATTAATCAGGATCTGTTTAAATACGTGTAGTTTTAATTGGAGTCAGTCACATTTGTGCGTGAGAGCACAAAAGGATGAAGCCTTCAGAGTGACATCATCTGTTTGCTCCATCTCTGGTCAACTCACAATAAAGTCACCTTTCTGAAGCGCTTGTGTTATAGTTCCCATTTTGATTTTAAAACTCAGTTGTGTATGCCTCGAGAACTCGTAATCCTCTCTCACAGAAGTGTGTTCACACATAAAGACACTGGACCCCCAAAAGCAACAGATGCAGCCTCTTAACAAACCATTACTGCGGCATGAGCATCGCCATAAACAAACCCTCATGGTGACATCAAGAAAAGTTTGCTGACAGCGAGCTCATTAATGTTGTTTGTTGACTTCTTGTTGATGCAGCTCCTCTCATTCTGCAACGGATCTGCAGCACAAATGAAAAGTTTTGTGTCAAATTATTCCCCCTTTCTCCCCTCCCCTCA
Organism: Pseudomugil tenellus; assembly: GCA_037177515.1. Lineage (NCBI taxonomy): Eukaryota > Metazoa > Chordata > Actinopteri > Atheriniformes > Pseudomugilidae > Pseudomugil > Pseudomugil tenellus. The sequence goes on from JBAMHX010000014.1 coordinate 21,920,448, forward strand.
GTCCCCAGTCAGGAGCAGCTTGTGGATCATGTTGTGTGTTTACGCATGCGGTTGTGTATTTTGCAAGTGTGAAAGAGACTCATGGCATTTTGTCTATATGTATTTGTAATGTTCCAGGGTGTGCGCTGTGGTGTGTGGATTCATGTGTGCTTTTCTGCCTGAATCTGAGTGTGTGTTTTTCAAGAGTGGGCTGCATGGGGTCTTAATTAATCTCTGTCGTTAATAATTTAATCATGGCTTTTTGTTTAATAAACAGTTTGGCAGTGATGGATTGCGGCTGGGTCAGGTAATTTGATTGGCGGTGGAAATGAGCTGGGTATGCATATGTCTCTCTCTCTCTCTCTCTCTCTCTCTCTGTCTATCCCAGAGATATTACTGCTGGCATTCAGGATCGGCGAGTGTGCACACTCAACAGGGGGAGGGCAATTACGCTAAGATGCCATAATGATCGGTGATGGATGTAGAGAGAGCAAATTTCAGCTAATGGAATAACACTGTTGGAGGAAAAAAAAAATAGCAAAGAAAATTTCCAGAATTACTTTATATCACAAAGTACATTTCCATCAATGTCTCCTCAACTGTTATTAAGGAAACCAATATGGGGTTATATGCCCCCTTTTTCCCCCAAAGGGAGCTCCCTGTTCTGGCCCAGTACATACACTGAACCCTAGTGGATCTCTGAGAAGAGTTTGAGCATTTCCTGTCATCAACACTAGATGGCACTCTTGATTAGTTTCCCCAATGGTACAGCATATTATGAGAGTTGTTTTCTTCTTTTCTTACTTAATCCTTTCAATACTTTCATCATTCCTCTTTTACAATTTAGTTTCACCCACCTTTATCCAGTGTGCTTAATCACCAACAACATGAAAACAGTATGAATGCCACGGGATGCAAGTCTGCTTGATTCATCTTGCATTTCCTGTTTGAATAAGTAACTAAAATCACATTTATAGGAAAGCAAAACAAACCAGTTTTATTGCTCCAGAGTGATTAAAGCATCAGTCAGATGCTTGTCACTGAGCTCTGGTGTGTGTGTGTGTGTGTGTAACAGCCTATCCCAGCATAACCACTACGTTCCATGAAGGAGACAAGCATGTAGCCGCATTGTTTGGTCTCTTTACCTGTTCGGGCTGCAGATCTGTCGAGTATTTTGGCAACTGTACAGATTTTTCTTTGTGAAAGCTTGTATGAGTGCATAACCTGTGCTGTGTGAATGTTAATGCAAAGACAACAAGGAGGAAACTTGTGTAAAAGGATTAGTGTTGATTGCTCTGCTAACAGTCGTCAATATGCACAATATGTGTCATGGAAGCAGAAAAAAGTGAACATAAGCCCTACCATGTTTGTATTTGCTATTGTTCCACAAGAAGTATTAGCAATATATCTAATTGTTACTCTTGTAAATCCCGGGGGCACATGGAAAGTAGTAAGTATGCAATATTAGTTAAAAACACGTGAACTGTTAAACTGATGCAGCATTGTTGGGAGTGCAGGGCTGATGTGCATTCTGTGTTGTAGTTCACACTATTGATTCTACATGGGGTTCAGACCCACAGGACATCCTTTATGTGAGCACAATATAATAATGGATTTATGGTTTCCCCACCAGGTGGCGCGTTATGCACGAAAAAACAGATTTTTGGCTATATTTCTGTAACTATTTCTCTCATTGACCTCAAATCAAGTGCAAATAAAAGGTCATGACCTCAGGATGCATCCTGTCCAGATCCCGTACTGGGCTGGTTCAAAGTTTCAACACCAGGTGTAACTTTGTGACTGAACATGTGTGTCTTGTGTCATGTGTGACTTTATATTATTGTATTGTGTCTATTTGAGGACTGGGGAATTGGAGGATTGGGGATATATCCCTAGCTGTCGCTTCCGACGGCATAGGCCTTTTTTAAATATAATATTTACATGACCTAATTTTAGCAAAATGCCCGACATCGGAATGTTCTTGGGCTCTATTTGTTTACAACATATAATTTAAGTAACGAATGTGTCCTGTGTCCCCTACAAATATATTTTAAAGGTATCATTCTGTCTTTATAATCATCAGCTCTTTGAATGGTCAGCAGTTTGATCTCTAATTTCCTCAGTTCACATATCAAAGTTGCCTATCTTATTACCTCTTATGTGCTCATTGGTTCGTAAGGGTGCTTAGACAGACAAATATGTGAGTGTTTAGGTGAATAAGTGAATATGACTAAAAAAAAAACGAGCAAAAATTCAGCCACCAAAAAGTTACATGCTCTCAACTGACCCCAGTTTTAAATTCAAATTAAATTAAAAATACTTCATTTATCCCAGGAGTGCATTTAAAAGATTTTTTTTAATCAAGTTGTAATAAGATTAATGAAAGAAACAATGACTGGTGTAGCAAAAATGGACAAGAAACTCAGCAGTCAGACATCAATTTCCTTCAACCTGCCGGGTCAGTCACTTGATCTCAAGTCAAACGTGTTGTTCTCCAGTTGATTTAACTGGAACGAAGACTTCCAGATAAGTTTAGTCACATATAAATTGAGTCCTATATCGCATTAACCTTCTAAATATGTATTAGCTGGAACTTTTTAGTATTTAAAAACTTAACACGATGAAAATATGAGCAGTGATTGAATAATGAGAATTTGAGTGACAAGCAGAAATACAAAGAACAAAAGAAAACTGGTGTTGTAAAAGTCTTGGACTTAAGACTTGGTCTTTTCAGTAAACTCTCCTGACACAGCAGGAATTTTAATTGAATCCAACAACAACAAACACACATAAACTATAGATCAATTGCCACTGCAATCGTTGAAAATCTCTCATTTGGATCCATACATCCCTCAAAAGCATGTTTGCATTAGCAGAAGCAAGACAGTGAAACTAGTGTATCTTTATGTAGCATTAAATCCTGTCTTGGTTGACCTTGATTCCTTTAGTGTTCGCTTTTAGAGGCTGCTTTATGAATCATGTTAAACCGGTGACATCATCAAGGTACTTTAAGTATGACACCATCATGTAGGCCACAAATCAAGCACTGAAGCTTGAGCTGTACCTCAGTTTAGTTAGCTTGGAACTTTATATACCCGCTATGGGAAAATATTAAAATTCCTGTTGGCTGACTTTGAGCAAATCAGTAAGTATTTGTGAGGTTAAACCAAGGAAATATCTTTGCAAACCAAAACTTTGTTCATTTACTCCAAACTTAAACATAGTTAATGAAAACCCTGGAGGCATCTTACAAAAAGTTTGGTTTAAACAACCAAATCTGATGATGCATGTGAATGATAAGTTTAGAAAACCCATTGATTTTCAAAAGACCAGTGTCCTTTTACGCCCGGGACAGGTCACCAGTTCATTGCAGCTCAATAAATTAATCAGGAAGCACCACTGAGGATCTGTCAGAACGAATCCCTAAACGTTACCGTCAGTCTCATGGCTTATATGTTTCTTTATGTTAGTCTGAGACTGATTAGACACGCAGAGCCAATAATGAAAGCTACGAATCTGGTCCCTCGCCCTCATAAATAGCAGTTATAACAATACACATCCGCAATGATTACAAAAAGAGCAACAAAACTTAATAAAAGCAAGGGCAATGATTATTAATAACTTACTTCATTTTAAAGGCAGTGTGTGAAGCGCAAACTGTGTCCAAAAACTATAGAACAATTTCAGAAAATAGTCCACATTGTTAAATTGTGAATACTTCATCAGCATCTATATTGTATAATGTCATGATTCAAAGAATCTGTCTGGATGGGACAAACTTACACACTGGATCCACATGGTCTTTGGGTCTTTAGGTGGGTCTCCATTACAAAGAGACCTGATTCTCTAGTGGAAATCATTATCTGTGTTCAAAAGCATTCCAGAAACCACTGCTGAAACACTGCTTACTAAGAAAAACACAGAAGAAACCATGTGGGAAGCATCCCCGGACAGCAGCATGGGCTCTTTAAACATTTATGAAGACTCCAACAAATTCCAAAAATGTACATAAAGGTTTTGCGAACAATATATAGTTTCATTCAGAAAATAAAGCTTTTAGAGAAGACCTTGCATATTTCAGCAAGTTAATGCAAAACCACATACAACATCCATCACAACACAACACAACAGTTCCTTATTAACCAAACATCGAATGATACGAAATGTTGTCATTACAAAAAAATCTCCATGAGGACAGAGCCTTTATTGTTACTTAATAAAGTATAGTTTTTTTTTTTTGTCTCTTCCATATTACTCATAGGATTACAGGATTTTTGTATATGGTTTTATAAACTTTCACCAATTTATCTTTACATGTGCCCATGTCATGAGGCAAAAGAGCCCCAAACTAGTGTTTCCATATAAACATATAAGGAAACGTAAGTCACTTTGTCTAAAAGTATATGTTACACATTTAAAAATTGTGAAAATCTCCCCAGCGCTGGACTTAAAAAGAGCCCCGAACTAATCCTAACATGCAGTGGCGCACCCCCGGTGATGCTCCGACTCTGTTCGCTACCTTAACACACCCTTCAGGTGGCGCTCTGGTGGGAGGGGTGAACCTGTGTGGGAAACAGGCGATCAATAGGCTGGGCAGACAATGCTAAGCTGATTGACAAGGCGTGGAAATAAATGCCATCAGTGGGAAGAAAGGGGAACAAATAACTGAGAAGAGGTGGGTTGTCAAATTTTCCCCCACCATTGTTCTGCAAATGCATCACTCTCACTGTCTGCTACAGCAAGCATAGCGGCTCTACTTCAACATAGACATAAAAACAATCCCTATTGTTTATTAGTTGTTCAGAATAACAAATTTATATATTTATTTAATTGTTTATAATCTGTGTGCATCTCTTGCCATCTTCTTTTGTTCAATACACACATGAAGAGTTTAATACATTCATAAAATGTACAGTCACTTGGATATTTGATACTTTTTCCTCAATTTATCTTGTTGGTCTAATTTTTGTCAGGTTTTTGATACCATTGATGTATTTTTCGCTTCTCTTAATGTAAGCCACATTTTCTTTATGAGGCTTTCTTAGAATCTTGACTCCAATGCACAATGTTTTGTATAATTGTATGTCTTTTTTTTCTGCAGAAATAAAAACGAATTAAATGAGAAGATGGAATTTATTTACTGGACTGTCACATATGAACCAGCTACATTTAGATATAGGATTAAACTGGAATACACATATTCACCTACATAAAATGAAAAGCTACACAAACAAAAGCCCTCAGCTGGTGTCTTTGTGTCTGCATACACTTATAAAAAAATATTAAGGGCAATCTTTTTTTCTTTTCTTGTCACAGTTGAACAGATTAAGTGACACATTTTTCCCCTGAGATAGTTGATTGCTTTGTTGAACAAGTGATTAATAAGACGCATGGAGCCAGAGTTTTAGGTTTGATGGTGCCGGTGATGCAGAGAACTCGCTGTTCATGAAGTTATATGTCATATTTTTTCCACAATGGGTATGTTTTCTAATCCTTAAGGGAATTATACATGCATAAAATTACTTGGAAAGGTGTGTCTCTGTGTACAGGATGTTATGTTGTGTTTTAGCTGAGCTCTCTGTGTATGATGTGTGTAAATGACAACATGTGTGTGTTTGTGCCTGTGTGACTGTCAGAAAGGCTCATTAGCTGATGGAATCACAGCAGTAGGTGCGGTGAGGGTCCACTGTCCCCCTAGAGTGAATAACTAAACAGCTGTTTACTGGAGGGAAGAAATTGTACAACAAAGTAGACATGAAACTGACAACAGACATTCACACGCCTGCACACAACAGAAACATGAACTCAAAACCAGACACTGACACATGTGGTGACATATAAAACAGAAGGTCCCACTGAGCATTGTAGTGTGAGCTGCCACACACACACACATACATTCACAATAACACACAACATCTGCACACTTGGCTTTAAAAAGATTTTTAACAGCTGACTTCAAAACTATTGATTATCAGCACACACTACATTTTGGTTTATGATGAGAATGATAAAAACAAAATACGTCTTTGTTCGGTGCACAAACAAAAACACATCTCATTTTTATTGTGTGTGTTTGCATTGATGGATTTTGGACATATTTTCCATTATGGTGTAGTTTTTTAGAATGGATATTATTATGTTGGACCCAGGTAGAAAAGCAGCAGGAATGAGCTGTAGCCAACAGGGATCCATAGCAAACATGAACATAATGTAATAAAACATGATCATGTGTGGGTTTTACCATAAACACAGAAGGAAGGAAGTGGTCAAGGCAGTCATATGTCTTAGTCCCCCAAATTTAAAAAATCAAATTTATTCAAGCAAAGCAAAATTAAACTATAAAAGCAGAGCTACCTGTAATGCACAACTGTCTTCAGACAGAGAGAAAGTCAATAGTTACTTTTTATAACCTGTACCTGTACTTTCTGCCTGGTCTAACCTAGCTCATGTGAAACATGGCCATTCACACCGTCACATTGTGGGGGACACAGTTTGGTTGGGTGAGGAATAACCACACTGCAGACTAAGCCACCTGAGCAACATCATGCAGTTACAAAAGCTGCTCGGTAAGGACACTCCTCCCCAAAATGAACACTGTTTCCTGTATAAGTGCTCCAATATGATCATGCTTGTTGTCACCACCTCCACTTTGTTCAGTCAGCTTTGATTACATTCACCTGTTTCACCTGTTTTCCTTACCAGCAGGAGTTTCCCACCAGCGCTTTGGCAGATTGTCTGCCACTTGCCTGTAAGTGAGTAACTTTCCAGAAGTCTATTAACGACACCTTGTCTTATCAAACCTGTTTGGACTTGACCCTGTTTTCTTCCTACTTCCTACTTGATACATGAGTTTTCATGGCCTCTGACCCCTGCCTGTTTTAGACCAAGATCATTGCTATTGTGAACTCAGATTACCTGCCTGGTTCTAACCTTGGACTCAATTATTAGATCTTCTACTTAGACATGGGCAGATAAGACCCGGTGAAGCTTTTGAGTCATTTCCCCAGTTATTTGAAAAATAAGATTTGAAGCATCAAATCCTCAAAGACATATGACATCTAGGGGTCAACTGGAGCTGCTGCAGCCACAAAATACCTAAGTATTCCCACATTTTAGTTCAATTTACATCCAACACAAAGCCATGACTGTAGTCTCAAGCAGTCTTCATTTGGAGTCATTGTTCAGTTTAGCAAATGTTGCATTTTTATTTGCATAAAATTTGTATTTTTAATTGTGTTTGATATGTGTAAATGTGTTGTCTATACTTAAAGTGACTCAAAAGATTATTTACATGAAAACAGGTTTTCCCTTTAAGATGAGAGATGATAGGTATTTTAACATCAGTATTTTAGAGGTATGACTGTAATATAATCCTAATTAGTGGACAAAAAGCTACTTTTGTCAAAAACAACTTTCCACAATGTATTCCTTTTTTTGCAACAATTTAATTCTTATATCAGTTGCAGGAAGACAATTGGTGAAACCGCATATAATAATACATCTACTTTTGTGGGAGAGACAAGATCAAAATGTTCCCATGCTGGAATTGTTTTCTCCATCTTTATAGTTAAATCTCAATTAAAGGTTTCTTAGAAGGAATTAAACTTAAATAAGGAATCTTACCTGTGGTGTTTCATTGGGATAAAGCCTACAATGTCTGTGGTCACATGATCACAGATAGTAGAAGTCTTGACATGGTGATTTAAACTAATCTGCTTCAATAAAATGAAACAGGTTTCAGAGTCTTAAAGTGGAATGTCCCATTTATTCTTCTCCTGTATTTTTGGGTAAATTTCATGTCTTCTGGATTTGGATTATACTCTGGAGATCAATATTCTAGAATTGGTAACTTCTGGTAACCATTTATTATCGTTGAGTTTGCCACCCATATGTTGGCTCACCTGTTTTTCCCAGATTTAGACTCTAACACATCTGCTCACTGGCTTAGTGCTGCTACCTCATTCAAAATCCTTGGTTCTGCTTCACACAACTCTTCCTGTGAGTCTCATACATTCATTAAAGAAATGCATCATGTGTGAGAAAATCCAGCTTACCTGCCTCTGTCTCTCTTTAGTTGATTCCAAAGCTGGCTTCAAATTCACCAAGCCAGTCTGCAAGTCTACAGTACTAAACTTCTACTTGTTTCTGTTGCTGGTCCTTTTGAGTCATCACTAAAACCACTAGACTGACAAAGAAATTGCAACTCATTGGTTGGCCAAGATAAAAAATTGCAATGAAACAATGGTGCAACAAAAGCTTTATGCAATCTAGGTTTCTTTTTACTTATTCAAACCAATTACAGTCACAAGAATCTATCCAGTATGAGCAGCAAGTGAGGCAGCATCAACAGGCCTGTTTGCTTTCACACTGTGAGCAAACAGCTCTGTGGTTCATTTTCAAATGAACCAAGACACTCACTTTTCAAGATGACCAGAGTTCAATTTTTTGGTCTTGTTGGGGAAATTTCATATATTAGCTTAATTACCTTGACCTTAGTAAACCATCTGCAAGGCCAGCGTCCTTCCATCAGAGAAATGTTTAGGCGAGACCTCGGTTTTGGTGTCAGAACATGGGGACAGATTGATGCACTTAACCAAAGTCTTTAAACAAGGGTGCCTCTGGTGTACTGGGGCAAAATAGTTCCAGATTTCTGTGTGATGACAGATCTCTGGAGGGATTCTACCCAGGTTATAACCTTGTACCATGTCTGTATGTCCTTATGTATTGTCTCCTTCTAGTTTTAATGTTTAATGTATGTTCAACTTCTTTTATTCCTCATTAATAAATTTATATTCTTCTCAATCTAAAGAAACCAGTCTCCTCATCCTTGACAGGAATAACAGTCATCTACAGTCTGCATGAGGGTACCACTGTGTATTCACACTAAAAACGAACTTTCAGTCAAGCCAAGATTTGCTTCAAGTGGCAACAAACAGGGAGTGACGTCGCTTATGCGCCATTTATTTCCTAAGGGAACCTCCGTGATGAGGCCAAAATCGCTGTCGTTTTCCAGGCAAGCAAAATTTTGCTCTCGTTTACCTACCCATACACACGGAGGCTTTTGACGCGACAAAAAAAAGTTGAAAAATGTTCAGCTTTTGTAGTGTGGCACTACAACCAATCAGTGACGATTTCAGACTGAGCAGTGCCAGTACTGTCTACTCTGTAACAAGTTTCAGCAATGGTAAAAAAAACAAAACCATCATTTTAACTGTGCCTGAGTTTTTTTCCCTATAGTTCACGGATTGTAGGTTTGTCATTTTCTTCTGTTGAGTAAAGTTAGCAGCAAGATTTCAGTTACTTCCCACAAAATCTCCTGAATCGTCATCTGTGACGCCTGGGTCAGTCTCTTTTATATACACAGTTTTGCTTTGAAAATGCCGCAGTTCCTCCAAACATAATAACCAAACTTCTCGGAGACAAGCGATCTGACAGCATGATATGCAACATTTCTGCTGTTGTTTGTCGCTCCCCGTGTGTCGAGCCCATTAGTGTGAATGCAGTAGTAATGCTAGTAATAGCATAACCCAAAGGTGTGTAACTCTGGTCCTTGAGGTCCAGAATCCTAGAGGTTTTTCATGTATCCCTGATCCAGCACATATGATTCAAATCAAATGGATCCAACAGCTTATATAGATCTGCACAGTTGGAACAGGAAGACATGTAAAACTCTCAGGACTAGAGACAAGTTTCCCCACCTCTGCCTAATCTGTTGTTGAGCTTTTTGTCTTATTGGGTAATGAAAACTTGACTCAAGTGTAACCATACTGTTTCTATCTTTTCCAACACAATCTATAACACTAGCAGGTGTTGAGCTACATTATGCAGAAGTCAGAGCAAGTCAGAAGAACCTGATTTGCCACTAAGCCTTAATTGGTGCAAAGACACAACTAATGATTGCTAAGTGGGAAATAATAGCCCAGAGCTAACTTTTCTCACTCCATAAGGATATGATACATAATTCATGGCTAACAGCTGAGTGAATGAGGACAAAGAAGGAGAAGAAGAGATGAAACAGGCAGAGAGAAAGCGGTCCAAGGAGACTGGAAAATGCTCACAGACAACACGTGCATGTTTGCGTGTGCTGAATGAAGGAAGCCAGTATAATGTGCACATGTGGAAATGTGTGCACTCCATTTATGTTTGTAAACTTTGTCTGTACATGTATGTGCACAATTTGTGTGTGTTGTTTGGCAGGCTGTTCGGTGCATGAAACTATGATTGAGGTGACGGTGAGCCTGTGAGAATCGTTAGCATCCAGCACACACACAAACTCATTCACATAAACACACTCGTGAACACACGAGAACAGCAGCTGTTGCTAATTAAAGATTCATGCTCAAATTCCTGTGAAAACTCAATGTGGCGACGAACACTGGGGACATGACGACATGGAGTGGAAGGAGAGAAACGAGTGACAGACAAAGAAAAAGCCAAAGGGAGATGAGAAAAACATAAGATGATGGAGACCAACAGGAAAAGTGAATTATTTTCACACACATCCAGAAAGCGCTTTAAGGCTCTGGTCCAGACTGGTCCGGTCTGCAGGTGTTCTTTACACATGAGCCAGAAGAGGAGGAGGAGCAGGATAAATGCTTTCTGTGTGAAATACATTACATAACTGGAAAACCTTCAAAGCATACAAGAGACAGAACATTATGTCAAAAGTACTTTCTTGTAAATGTTGGTGTTTTATTTAAAACATGGCAAGTTTAGCAGGCAAAGGCCAGAAGATGCTGGCATGAGATGTCAACACACACGCAATTTTCTATTATAGTCCTCCCACACCAGCTGCTTCGCAACTTTGAAATGGGGCAGATTTTCCCAGTTTGCTCTCCTGTGTCTCCATTCATGGTATTTAATGGCCTAGACCCCACCTGTTACAACGCCTTCCCAATACTTTGAATAGGGTGTTGTGGTCGTTGTAGTGGTCCTTATGTTGATACTTTCCCTGAGATATTCATTTCTGCTGCTTACTGTTATGCTCACGACAGTCGAATGTGTTTCTGTAATGTTAGAAATTCCTTTGTACTTTATCATAACACTTTGAGACAGAAACCTGCCTTGTTTTAACCTATCCGTCCAGCCATCCATCCATTTTCTACTGCTTATTCCCGAACGGGGTCGCGGGGGGGCTGGAGTCAATCCCAGCTAACAATGGGCGAGTCGCGGGGTACACCCTCGCCAGTCTATCAAAGGGCCAATACACCTAGAAAAACAACCATGCCCACTCACTACCCTCACAGTCACTCCTAAGGGCAATTCAGAGTCTCCAATCAGCCTATCCTCAAGGTGCATGTCTTTGGACTGTGGAAGGAAGCCGGAGTACTCACGCTAACACGGGGAGAACACACACACACGCACGCACACACACACACACCACACACACACACACACACACACACACACACACATATATATATATATATATATATATATATATATATATAACACTGTACATATTTTTGAAGACGTTTTGCTCTCATCCAGGGGAGATTTTTCAGATTGGATGGATTATGGTGGGAGATTTCATTTTCTGGGAAGCCACTAACGTTTTAGAGCCCCATAACCATTAGAGACATAAGAGTAACTACTGTCCATGGCTTCACTTGAGGCTAAGTGTGAATAGGTGCTGTCAATCTCCTTGGGATAACTAAAAGGATATTATTGTAGGTGAGGTAAAGTTCCAGTTGCCTTCCTCTACTAGGTGAAAGTTTCTCTAAATGATCTCTTTCATTCCCCACTCAAACTGATTGTCCAGGTTTTTAGCACAGTAGTCCTCAAAAGTGTGTTTTTATTGTGAAAAATGCAGGAAAAGATCTTAATTCTGGCCTGATGGGTTTGACTCTATACCACTGACTCCCACTATTCCCATCAGAACTGGAAAAGCTCTTCTGGTTGAGTCCTCCAAAAAGACTAAAGTCCAGTTGACTTGATTCACCCTATTGGATACCATAACACGGATTAATGAGAATCTTCAAAGACATTTTGGGACTGGAAAAAATACTGCTCCATTCATTTGCCAGGCAGTGATCTTCAGATTACTTTTAATTTCTCGATATTTTACCTAACAAAATATTTACAACTCAGCGTTGACTCTCAGTGTAATAACTCATATTAACTCCAAATAAGCCTTGTGACTTATAAGTATTAGAAACACTTGATTAGGGTTAATCAATCAACAAAGTGGTTTGGGAAAAAATATTCAATGAACACATTAAATAATAAACATAGTTGCTGGGATGACACTCATAGATGGCTCCAAATTTTTGGAAAGCTGGTGTGTTGGAGAACAAGAGGTGTTGATTTCATTGCTTGTTTGGAAACATCTTAAGCCCCTTTAACATTCTCTTGTCATATGTTGTTAGAAGTCACTGCCCATAAACTCACATCACCATGTGTCCTATATGTTGGTCTGGTTGGTGGGTAATACATGTGTTCAGTTCAGTTCTATTTACATCTGGATGGTCACAGAAAACTGATCTGAATACACATGTAAGGGACACAGAAGATGGATAAACAACTCCATGTAAATGCACATTTAATGTAGAGTACACATGAAGCTTTAGCAAACAATGTGACATGCAGCACAAGAAGGTAATGTTGGTGAATCCTCTCAGTAGACAACATAAAGAGAAACTTGAACAGGGAACATGAGCTGGATTTAGATCGTCATGAGACAGTTTTACCCTATCCACCACTTTCCGAGCAAAACACTGGAGGCCACCATGACACCTTTTCTCCCCTGTTTGGATCTTCAGTTCGACTTTATTCTCGATATTTCGACTTTATTCTCGACATTTTGACTTTATTCTCAATATTTCGACTTTATTCTCAACATTTCCACTTTATTCTCTGGTAAAGAACTGACATATATTTTCCAGTGTTTGTTTAGTTGTTTTTTCTCTTGATGTTTTTTTTTTTTTTTCTCTTGGCCCTAATACTCCGTCATAGATTATTAGTGCAGGTTATTTCATGAAGTATCTTTTATTTCATACTGTATTTTCATGACCATAGGGCGGACTTACATTTGTAATGTGTTGTTGTGTGACTTTGAGAAAGGGCTGTAGGAGAGGACCGAATGACAACATGAGAGAAGTTTGGCGCAGTGAAGTAAAGTGAAGTGAAGTAAATGAACACGGACCAACAGCTTAATCAAAAGGAATAAATTGACTATAAAACCATAAATACTCTGCAGCAGGCTCCTATTTACATTGGATCCCTGCCAGAAACACTGACTTTTTGTCAGCTTGTCAAAGTAAATATCGAGCCTGCAGACAGCAGCAGAGGCTGTAGCTAGCTGTCACATCGACTAGCTAAAGAAAATAATTTAGGTTTAAAAAGATTTCAGTGAAACAGAAAAGGAAGCTGGGACATTGAAGCAACAATAGACCCAAAAGAAACCCACATTTTTAACATCCTGAATCCTGATCGAGGTGAACGGAGCTAAACAACCGGAGCTCTGAACTGTCATCTAGCCATTCTGTTAGAGTAGACGGATGGGACACTAATCTCTCCATTCTGTCTTCTTTTGATTAAAATGTGATCCGTGTATCCATCTTTGAGATTTGGCCATTGCTTGAGTAATGAAAATGTTATTTTTAAGTTTTTTTCTGAAGCAGTATTACCTTTTAAAACAGTACTACTTTATCATTATTGTTAATGTAGCCAGAAGAACAAATTTCGGCATAATTTTACGCAATGGATTATGGGAATGGGGTCCGCCAAGAAAGTGGTGGATATAGAGGATGTGTTGTTGCAACAAGGTCAAATTCTGGTGTGCAGAGATGTTTTCAGTGACATGTTCAGGATTACCTACTTCTTTTCCCTCCATTGCTGTTTGCGGTCTTTGATTGGCTGTAGGGTATGAAACCTATGAAAAACTAGATCAATTTTCCTAATCCTCTAAATACAAATACAAATATAAAAACATTCAGGTATAAACTTATTATGTGACACATTTTCAGGTCATGACCTTTCATTTGCACTTGATTTGAGGTCAATCAGTAGATAGATAGATAGATAGATAGATAGATAGATAGATAGATAGATAGATAGATAGATAGATAGATAGATAGATA
>JBAMHX010000014.1:21954633-21970530 GCA_037177515.1 Pseudomugil tenellus
TATTTCATGGTCATATATTTATTTCAAAATGTTGTATTCATTTATTTAATTATGAATCATACGGGTCTCCATACATTTAGACCAGAAATAGACTTAAATGTTTTTCCATAAACCGTTTTAGCTTCTTGAAGTATAATTTATTTTACATTTCAACCTTTCAAATTTCATATGCCTGTTCTCTGAAATGAAAAATGTATTCAGTTCTCATTTTCTATACCACCACCAAATAATGCAAATTCCACACAGAAAGATCACTGTTTCAAACCTCTCCCCACCTCACACCAGCAGATACCTGGTTCACGTTCTGCCTGGGGCTCGTACCAGCAACCTATTTGTTATGAGACTCCTGTACTAACTACCACACCACCATGCAGCAAATTCTAAAACTGTTTTTCCTTTTCTAGCAACTAACCATTTTGCTGTAGATCAGCCTGAATTGACAAGAGATTTTTTTTTCCAAAATGGTGGCTGCGAGCGAAATGGCTTCTGGTAAACTGAGTCGTGATTCAATACCCTCCATGAAGCATGAGTACCATAAATAGCTGAAATATCAGTCATTACTACATTAAATGCAGAAGTTTCCCTGTTTATGTAACAGTATGGTACTTTCCCTGATTGATCATGCACACTGGCTTGTTGGCCACAGAGATATCATTTAGGTTGACTGGTCAGCCCATGTGACTCATCCAGAGGGGGTACATTCAATCCTTACCCAGGTCCTCCTTCAACCTGCTCCATCTATTTTCCCAAGGGTTAGGTACAAAGTACAGTTCAGTACACAAACTGATTCTCTGAAAAATTCTCCTAATCCTTGGCACGAAGAGTTTTACATCTCACTCAAGGTAGTAGCTGTAGCAAAGAGCTCCTCTTTTCTAAACGCTATGCTGCTTCACAAATCCGCATGCATCCTCTGGACAAGAGCATCAAGACATATTTCAACAAAACTCTGGTGAATGAGTTGTAACACAGGCAAAGCAGACATGCTTGTGTGAATTAAGCTGTTGTGTCTGCAATGACCACACAAATTCATTCATTATTCAGGTCCAGGAAATTCCTCATACAGCGCATATATGTTCCTTAGTTCAGATTTTCCACCATCCATGTTTTTTAAACCCTGACTAAAATTTGCAGCTCCAATCAATACATGCAGATGATGCACTGAAAACTTCAAATTCCATAAATACCAAATTTGAAAGGACCTATTTGTTGATTATAGTTTATTTTGCATAGTATAACATGGGTAAAATGGGTAAAACATGGCTCAATTTAATCCACTTTTCCCCGAGTTGAACAGCTTGGACATAAATGTAATTACATTTTAATATTATTATTGATAAAAATGTTTTCCTCTTCCTGTCAAAGGAAATGTAATCCCACACTATCAATTTCTGAATGACATTTATGATTAACCAGCTAAATAATTTCCAAAAATGTGATTTAATACAGGATAACATGTGCACATTTAGTCAAAAAAGATTTTATAACCCAAGAACATCTTTTCTCCACATGTACAGCTTTGGGTCAATTTAATTTAATTTAGTCTCTTTATTTAAAAATGTATGTGTAATAGTGATACTTGGAAATATATATGCACAAGTGTAACCATATGTAAATTTCCCAGTTATCAGTATAGAGTGTTTACACGTGACGTCATCAAAACGGAATCGGCCATATTGGCGGCAATGAAGAGTAAACAAAAGAGCTGACGGCATAGATAGCAGATTGTCTTTCTGCACTGTTCTGTTTTTTAAAACCACAGAAATTGTAAATTATTGTCGAGTTTTAGGCTGTATCAATAGATTGGATCGAGAGTCTCACCATGAATATTATCGGCTAGGTTATCACAAACCAGGGAGTAGAAAGTCCGAAGTTATCTGAAGAAAGGAGACGCATATGGCTGGTGAAGTTAGATCAAGATGTGACGGGGAAAAATCTGGACAAAATTTGTGTGTGTTCTGCTCATTTTATTACGGGTACTTGATTTTTTTTTCTTTTTGTAAATATTGTTTTTCCAATACTGCCTGATATAATTAAAACAGACTTGCTTACCGAATCATATGCCACAACATTTCATTTCAATTCAGATAATATTATTGCTCTAATATTTTTTGTGGGCTGTGAAACCAGCTATGCAGTTTTGTAAGCACAGATTTAGTGTGACCGGTGCACTTCTGCGTTGTGTTTATTGTTGGCGTAATGACGACCCATGAGACAACAGCACCGATCGGAGGCGCTCTCCATTTAATTGATCTGACACGGTGACGAAAACAGAGTTAGCACTAGCAATACAAATATAACAGTTCGCTTTAGCATACCCATATTATAAGTCTTTTCAGTCATCACTTTGTAATACATAAATTAAATGATAAAAAGACAAACTAATTCAAGTAATTGACGATATCAGGATAGGTCAGTGCTGGAAGAAGTTCATCATCTTCACTCCGTACTGCTACCGGCAATTCATACGGACCAACTCCACAAATTATTTGTTTTTTTTTTCTTCATAACAGGCTCTCACATTTGGTTAAAGTCCATTCCTGCAGCTTCTTCTTTCTATTGCCACCATTAACAGGAGGCATCGTGAAATAGATGGCAGGACTTCCGGTATTTGCCTCATTAACATACTCCTGTAAAAACACTCTATATTATTGTGTGTCAGATACAGAAATGTAGATGTACATTGTATTGAGTTGCAACCATTATGAGTTCGAGCAGAAATTCTATATAGTCTGAGGAGAACACACTTTTTTAAGCATGATGGTAAATATGCAATTGTCCCGCCCTGGGCCATCACCAAATGCTCCAACCGGCAATCAACAAGCAATGCAGGTGCTTCGCGCTTCGCCTGCAAGATCTGAGCGAAAAGCCGCAGTTACAGATGACGTCAGGGATTATGACTGGCTTGTACGATGGTCCCACATTTTATGCGTTGTAACTCGGTCAGGACGTCTTCGGAAACAGAAGAGGCAGAAGAAGTGGCGTTGGACAGTTAACCGACAGAGCAACAGGTAGAGATACGTAAGTAAGGTTTTCATTTGTAATCCAAAACGTGTGTTTGACTGAATTTAGGTGCTATCTTGCTAACATTAGCGCGCTAAAGTCATTAATGCTAATCGATAATGCAACGCTAAGTCTCAGTGTGTCCGTTAGGTTTTGAATTGTGACTCTGCTTTAGGGAGCTAGTGTGCTCCTCCCGTGCATTTTGGTCAGAGAAAAGTTTAATTTATTCTCAAAATGCATTATTTATTCTAGATGTGACACTTGGGATGGTTTATTACTATAAGTTGCACATTTTTTCTACCAAGGGGGTTTGCTAGGGCTTAGGCCTAGAGCTTTTCCACTTTGAACCACTAATTTTGCAAGCGATTTTTTTTATGTTGAGGTTTTCCCCTGTTGTTTTGCGCATGTGCTGTGAAAGGAGTGGTGGGCAATATTCTTCTTTACTTTTCAACTGTCAATGAAAAATGTAAAAAACTGAAAAATGGCATATTTTGTAATTTTTCGATTTAAAACAAAAAAGAAAAAAAAAAGTAAATGGAAAAAGGGACATGACCCAGAATGCATTAAAGTGCATTAACACTTTTTTGAACCATATATTTTCCATGTTTTTATAAAGCAAATCCTCCGTCCATATGAACAAAAAAGCGCGCTTGCATAAGTTTGAAAACCGCATCCATTCTTCTTTCTAAACAGACGGTGACGTCCCATGGCGCTTGTTTAGGCTGTCACTTTTCTTTACAGGAGGAGAGCAGACTGATGTATAGGTCCACTATGTGACTGTTCTGTAAATGCTGGGAATCAGCTTCTGTAAAATAATTCAATTGAATTAATTGCCTCAATAGCCACTGGACACCCGCCTGGTGTTTTCTTTTTCTCTGTGGGCCCAGCAATCACCTAGTCAGCAGTCACTATGCAGAAACAAACAATTAATGGTATTGGAATGCACACCAAGAATTGGGCACACTCCAAAATCTCTGAGAAATGTTCTAGTATTGGACATTCATTTGGTGGCACATTCAACTCTAAGTAAATGATGCTGTTAAAAGCATGCAAATGCTATTAAAAAGCTATAGAAAAAGTTTTACATGAATGCAATTTATCTCAAAATGTGGTGAATTAAACATAACCTCCTTTTATTTTCGCAGTGCAACTCCAAAGAACAAAAGGATTTCAACTTCCAAGTTCAAGTTCAGACCGGATTTTGTTTTCAGGAACATATTGCAAACTAAGAAGTTCACAAGAATAAATGTTTTATTGGTACTTTTGTGAATTGTCTATTTTTGCAAGGGTAAAGGCTTGTCTTAAATTCATGATTAGGGTAATTCTTTTGTCATATCATTTATTCATAATAAATGGGGATACAATAGATATAACTGTTATTTTACTGTGAAAATTATTTTTACATTACAAGCTTAATTTGGATAACCAAATGGAGGCAGCTTTTTTACTTTTCAACCAAACTAAGACGGCAGAAGGACGTCTACATAGAGATGTCTTTGCAACGTCTGTAAATGACGGCTTTCACTTTTTAACCAAATTAAGACGTTGTTTAAACGCATGGGAGTTCTGTCGTTTAAACGTCTTTTCAACCAAATTTTGCTGGGTGGGATATATACATTTATATAAATTTATACATTTGTTCAATCTGCATTTTAAAAAAAGGGGAGAAAAAACGAAAAATGTAAACATGAGACAAAAAGCAAAAGCGAGAGTAAAAAGAAGAAACAAAGGGGACAAGTACCAGACCGAGATATAGAAATCAACACTATGAAACACTCCATCCAAACTAGACAACCAGCAGCTACACCCGTAAGGAAACAGAAAACTACCTGCAACATCTTCAAGAAAACAAAACTGATAAAAGAGAGAAGCTGAGGAAACAAGTTCATCACAACAAAAATCCTCATAAAGAAGTAAATATGATCTGTCCTTTGTCATTAAACCCACAGGACGACACAATAACTGGATCAGCATGCTAGTTAGTAAATGTGGGAGCAAAATATCAGGAAAGATCAGAGGCAGTACTTTATTTTTGCATGATCCTAAGAAACGCTTGAAAAGGAGTTTATCATTTGCATACGAGGAGCACACGATGGCCGAGTGTTTGCTATTACTGCTATTTCTAAGACAGCTTAGGACTTTCCACACTTACAGTACTGTAGGTGGATATCTATTAGTGCATAACGGTATTTTCCAAAGCTTAAGGGCATCATCACATTGCATTCAGCACCACATTCTTTGAAGTGCTTGGGGATTAATCCAGAGCAGGAGTCTGTGTCAATCTCCACAATTATTCGTGATGACAATGTCGGAATGAACAAAGCAGGCCAAGACATTTCCAGTAAGATGGTGTGTTTAACATAACAAAAGGATGTTTTTCCTCTGCATCTTATTCTCCTCTGTGAAAAACCTTGATTTCATTCAGGCAGGCACTCACTTTGCTATCATCCATTCTTTTCTTTGCCTTCTTTAAGCCACCACAAGCTCCGATCTCTTTCACAGACTCGCAGCATTCCTTGGTTTCTTTCTTTCTTCTTATATACCTTCTCGCTTTGCTTATCTCTTTGTTTCTCTTTTTCCTCTCTGAGGATTTGTCCCAGACATCATTTATTTATTTCTGTTTGATTTTGCATATTCAATTATGTATTCATTTGTTTCTCATTTGCATGAGTGTACGATGGGCAATGGTGTGCATGTGCGTTAGAAAGGAGGGCCTGGATAAGAGAGGTCAAAGTATGAGGATGATGTGGTTATGGGATTGGAATTAATGAATTTACATAAGGTAATAGGGAATGTTTGGCTGGCAAAATGCTGCTCCCGAATGGGAACAAGTCTGACCTCTGACAAATGGAGTGATCACAGGAGCAAAAGGAGAGAGACAGGGAGATTGACCTGAGAGAAAACAGAGGGTTCACCCACTTAATTTCAGAGATACTCATTTACAGACGTTTTCATAGGAGAGAGCGCAAAGGGAAAGAGATTAAATTGCTTCATGCATTGATAATATCTTATATTTGGTATTAGATGGAGACGGTACCGAGCCAAAGAGAGATATACAGACTGACCAATCTTCTGATCTTCTTAATTTCACAAGCATTTTTATAGAGGAGAGAGACATTAAATTGCTTTATGCATTGAAAATGTCATATTTTTTATACAAGAGTGAGGAAGGAGATAGAGGGCGTGAACCGGCTGGTCTCTGGGTCAGCTATTCCTCTGAATCCAATTCAGAGGTGGCCCGCTTCCCATTCCTTTGCCTTATTCATCAGTTCATATCAAATTCTCACTAAAATGAAAAAGCTGATATAAGCATGCATCAACCTCATTTTACAGATGACAGATATTCAATTCATTTCATTCATATTCCATCTTTTTTGTTGTTGTTGTCAGTATGGGAATAGTGAAACCAGCGATGATGTTATTTTACCATTGATATTATGATTAGGTTTTTTTTTTATTTAAATGTATTTTCTCCCTAACTTTGTAAACTTACATGTATCTGATATGGATGTGTGGAGATAAGAGTGGATCAGAGACCACCTCCATCAGGTAAAATATTCTATGCAGTGCAAACATGGTGTTACCTGGGGAGAGGGTTAGACATGGATGAATGTACGTATACCTTACTAACTATAGTCTCCTTTAAAGCTTGTATTTACCTGGAAAACTGCTGTTCCCATTAGTCAAAGTATCGGCCAGACTTGGTCCTGCATTGTTTATTTTGACAGAACATATGGAATTTTAATTGGTGCTTGGACTGAATTGTTATTTAGCTGTTATAATTATGTCATGTAAAGTTTTCATTACTCATTTTTTTTCTGAAGTCAAAATGGAAAGGTTACATAAATTATTATATCCTCGAACGCAGTGTGTGGGTGTATAAAGGTTTAAACACGACAACTGTCCTGTCCACCGCCGAAAATCTGTGTAAGCACGATAACTCGAACAGTTTTCACAATTGGAATTTGATAATTGGTGTACCTGTTTAGGTCCTCAAAGGCGCGACCTGCATTGAATTTCAGCATTTTGGGGTTTATGGTTTCCTCATCAGGTGATGTTTTATGCACAAAAAATCCCATTTTCCTATATCTCAGGAACTATTTACAGTAGGATTTTCATACTCAGTGTACCTGTTAATGTCCCCAAGAGGACGATCTGTGCTGAGTTATTATCAGATTTATTGTTTCCCCACCAGGTGGCGCTTTATTCATGAAAATCTCAGTTTTTCCGGCATCTCTAGAACTATTTTTTTCATTGACCTTAATCAAGTGCAAATAAAAGGTCATGACCTCAGGATGCATCCTATCCTGATATTATACCGGGCTGGTTCAAAGTTTCAACACCAGGTGGAGCTTTGTGCGGCTTTATATTATTATATTGTGTCTATTCGAGGGTTGGGGCGTTTGGGATATACCTTTATGCCGACAGCATAAGCCTTGTTTTCTAATGCTCATAAAAAAAGACAATAAAATCAACTGTGCTTTCCAAGTAACACTTCTCAGATGTGTTAATGTGTTCCAGTAAGTGGTTGACTTGTGTTTCAGATTCAGATTCTTTAACTAGTAATAATACCATGTCAGCTGTAGAATCTTTGAGTTTGCAGCTTTGCATAAGCACCTGTAGCTCATGATATATAAACGTCAGCGTGTATTGCAGGTATTTCAGAGTAGTAGCTGATTTTGCTTTACATTGATTATTTTCATCAGTGACAGGTGTTTTACTTTATAACAAATGTGTCCTTTTGTTTGCTCTTCTCTTTCTACCAGGTGTTGACATTTTGTTGTATTAGATTTGTGGGAGAACATTAAAGTTGTGTTTTTAAGGATGGACTCAAGCTATGAACGGGTCATTTGCTAAGATTTAGGGAGGAATGTAAAGAGATGAGGAACAAAACTTCCAGTTCAATGGACTGGCAGCTTCTTTGTTAGAGAGATGCAGGTGCAGGTGAAGACAGAGAACAAGCTGAGCAAGACAGGAAATGCAACAATACCAGAGACAATTAGAGCACATTTGTATCAGCTTCCTGGGTTTTGATCAAATATGTGTGCTTTCCATATACACAGAATAAATCTGATTAGATCTCCTTCTAACTTTACCACACAACTAAATTGGGTTTGATTGGATGTATTCTCTGCTGAGCGACTTTTAGTGGAGCTCTAAAGTAAATGTGTGGTGACTTATTCCATCGCCACCCCTCCTCCACTTAGTGGGGTAGGGGTGTTCTGCCAACAGTATCTCACTGCCATAAATTGTGTGGAAAGAGGACCCAAAAGCATGATGAGAAAGGGCACACTGATGTCCAACAAGATTGAACTATAACGAATCCTACAAAAAGAAAAATCAAACGCCAAGACTGGAAAAGAAAACAGGAATTGGGGACAAATGGATTGATGACAAACTAGCAAAGCAACAAGAAAACAAGGAATATACACATGTGGGACTCAACAGATGTACCCAAAGGAAGGATGGTGTCTCACAAAAACCTTACAAAGAACACAAATGAAATAAAATAATACAAAAGGGAGTAAATAAGCCACACAACAACCCACAGACATGACCCCTCACTGTATGATGTAAGATTAGAGCCCCTTGAATGAACATTTACACTAGTTTTCTTATTATTAATAAAATAATGAACAAATTGGTCATGAGCTGTGTGTAGTGACCGAAAGAACAGGATTGCAAATAAAGGCATTCAAAATGAGTTTCTTTCACTTCCGGGTCGTCTAAGAGGGACTCAGACTCGAAGGGAGGAGCCAGATGAGGTGGCTCGGGCACCTGGTTAGGATGTCTCCTGGTCGCCTCCTTGGTGAAGTGTTCCAGGCACGTCCCTGTGGTAGGAGACGCTAGGGGAGACGCTGGAGAGATTATATCACTCAGCTGGACTGGGAACACCTCCGATGAGCTGGCAGATGTGGATGGGGAAAGGGAAATCTGGGCTTACCTATTGGGCTGCTGCCCCTGTGACCCCACCCCGGATAAGCAGCAGAAGACAGACAGACAAATTGAATTTATCAGGAATCTTATCTGATTAACGGACACGATTCATTCTCACTTAGTGACACAGTGAGTGAAGTGGATGCAGGAATGATCAGCAGATTGACACAGTTGCCTTTTCTGACCGCAGCGGCACCTGCTATCATCTAAAAAGTTCAATGTATGTTCAGAGATACAATTCTTGGTTATAACCAATGACTTGTTGATCTCCAATCTGTCTACCTCTCACATCAACAAGACATTTTGGTCCAGACAACTGCTGCTTACTGGTTATTTTCACGTTTCCAGATCATTAAATGCCGGACATGCTTGTTTGTAAAAAATCCTAGTACATCACCAGTTTCTCAAGATAACCATGACACTTTCAAAGTCATTCAAATCTCTTTTTTTCCTTATTCTGATGCTCTGATGTTTGGTGATGTTTACATGGCTAGATGCATTAAGTTATCACCATGAGATTTGTAATTATTCTATTTGTGGTAACAAACAATTCAACCTAATAAAGTGGCCCATAGCATATTTTTCATTGTGCCATGTTTTATTGCCACATGATGGTAAATGGAAACATCATAACACAGAGACATGTTAGATTACACTCATGCCACCTTACCCTCCACACACATATTCTCCATCTCTACAACTAATATGTTTCAGAAGCTAATAATAATTCTCTGCTTATTACATACACATAATTAGTTTTTGAAGTAGCTTTCATGAATATACTATCAATTACCACCTCTCACTTTGTCATCTTCCCCTGGAGACATGTGGATTTATTTGGTTCACATTTGGTGACACGACAGCGTGTTAATTGAGCTATTAGTTTTAGATATGTGACTTGGTGTGAAAGAGGAGAGAAAAAAGTTGCAATCTCAGGCGTGAACACTTTATTTATATGCATGCATCGTCGCAGGTGTTAGGCCTCATTTAGTCTCTCTGGTATTTAATTTAGTTTTCTGCTGCTTTGAACGATGAAACTAATTTCATTGTTTGATCTATATGTTAGAAGCTAAATGCTGTAGGGCATGTTGTTCTGCAGTTTCATCCCAAAATTTAGGAAGTTAAATTTAGCATTAAACTAAGAGGGCAAAGATCCAAATATGTGCTTTTGGCCAAACTCCACCTTTCCATCAGGTTTGAAAAGAACTGGTCTGAATGATAAAACACATTAAATTATTCTGTTTTGATTTGTTGCTTTTTTTTCCAAACTGTATCACTTCCCTTCGGGTGATAACTAACATAGAAGTACACTATCTTAGCTGACTCATGCTTACCCAATCTTTGCTTCTTGCTTTTTGTCTTTATTAATCAGAAATAAAGACACATCTTCACATATTTGGCAATCTTGATATGAAGAAAATTGCAATGTTCATACTGGAGGTATTTAGGAATGCACGAATGTTCTATGGTAGAATAATCAAGAAATGAGCTTTTTAATCTTTTGCAAACTGTCTGCTTAGCTAAGACACCAGGAATGAAAAAAAACTTTTGCCACAGTTCTGGAATTCTGGTCCTTGGCACCAGACAAAGAGGTATTTTTAAGTGATTCCTCTGCTCGTACACTGTTACTTTAAATACATTGATGCACTTTTTTAAAAAGTGTTGCATTTTAATCAAATGTGGTTTCTATTGGTTTGGAATTGATGAGACCCTGTTACCAAGGCCTATGCCGTTGGAAGCGACGGCTAGGGGTATATTCCTGAACAACCCCAA
The DNA here is from genome assembly GCA_037177515.1 of Pseudomugil tenellus. NCBI lineage: Eukaryota > Metazoa > Chordata > Actinopteri > Atheriniformes > Pseudomugilidae > Pseudomugil > Pseudomugil tenellus. The sequence goes on from JBAMHX010000014.1 coordinate 21,965,344, forward strand.
TCCTCCAATTCCCCAATCCTTGAATAGACACAATGCAATAATATAAAGACGCACATGTTCAGTCACAAAGCTCCAAGTTCTCTCCATATTTAAACCAGTTTTATGAGCATTACTGAATCCCTTCACCAAACTTCCAGTGTGGGATTTGACCCCTGTTGACCTCTAGAGGCCTATATGATGTAGGAAAATCCACATTAAGATTCTGGACCAAATGTGACCATGCAAACCTGCCCTTCTGGTTGCCTGTTGCTTTAGCAAGGGGGAAATTATAGACTATTTTGCTTTCAGACGTGTTAAAGTGGTGATGAGCGTTTTTTTATTCTTTCTTTATTCAGCCGCCAGTCACCATCTAATACGATTAGCTTCTCTTTATTTCAACTTGTCAGTAATATTCATGCCGTTTGCTCATGTTTTTTTACACCTGGACACAGACTGATTTTCTTTGAACTGTCTTGGATTTGTTGCAGATTTCAAGATAATTGTTCAAATTAATCCCAGCCTCAGGCATAAAAAGCATTTTTCTAATTTGAGTCTTTTAATCCAATTTTTTAGCTGAATAAATAATTACTTCAATATCAGCTTTGTAAATCAGTTGTGAGAAAACAACAACCTTAAAGGACAGTGTGTGAAAGAAAACTGAAACTGAAAGAAATGAAGAGTGACAAGAAAATGAGATGAAGAAAAAAAGAAAGAACCGCAAAACTCACAAGTTACCACCTCAAACTGGTTTGGAAGTCATCTCTCATAAATTTATGTCCTGTAACTTTCCACCACTTCCCTTCCAGACAATTTTTTTCTCTTTTTTGATGATGTTTATGACACTCCTGAACAGACTTGGAGCATTTGCAGCTGGCATCTAATGGTGCAGCTCTTGCTTCAGAGCATCAACCAATCATTAGAACGACTTTCTGTCCTTTTTTTAAAGACAAAGGATCTCAAATCTTGCATATTAACCCTTTGCTAAACATACTACAACACAGATGGTCACACTGATCCGAACAACTGCTGCACACACGTTTTCCTGCCATGTTCTCTTCAGTATCTTAACATGAACACACGTCTCATTGTTCTTCAGCGCGATAACAATATATTTAAAAAAAAGTGCACTAACAAGAAATACTCTTTTAATTATGGATCGCAGACAAGGCTGCTAATCAATAGACACTACTCTGTGTAGTCCGTGGTAAGCAGCATTAGCTGTTATGCTGCAAACAAGTGGAACAAACTGCCAGTAGAGATAAAACTTTCATCAAATGTAGAAATGTTTCAATCCAGGTCAAAAACTTATCTTTTCTCTTCTAGCTACAAATAAACTCTGCACGGTAACTTTTTAATTGTTCTTCTTAATGATTTTAATTTACTTTATTATTTTATTATGATTCTTGCTGTTTTTATTTTCTTTTTTATTTCTGTTTCAACATCTGTAATACTTTTAATGTTTTATGTAAAGCACTTTGAACTGTTGTGTACATGAAAGGTGCTATACGAATAAACTTGCCTTGCCTTGCCTAATGTGAGGACTTAAATCTCTTACACATACTTTACACATTATGGGGACGTGTGCTTTTATTTGGGACAAAAAGCAATTCTTAGTGAGAAGAATCAGTCAGTTTAAAAGTGAAGACAGGATTTAAGGTTAGAATGAAGTTAAAGTTTCAGACGTAGTAATTATTAGCCAGTAATTATTAGTGTAAATCCTCTGCAGTAGTGGTGAGACAATATGTTTTTCAAAGCGTGTGTGTGTGTGTGTGTTAGAGCATGTAGTGAGGAAGTCTATTGATAGCATGCTATTCTTTCCACTGTTCAATGTGATGTGGTGTTTGACCATTTGTGTGGATATGTGTGTGGGACTTAGGGGTGTGGACATAGTGTGACTGATCGAAATCTCCCTGCTGACAAGTGCTAGTATTGATCAGTCTTTATCTGTACTCCCATCACACTCACACAAGCGCTCACGTACAACACCCAACAGCAGGATATAGGAAAAATCTTTCAGTAACATAAAACATGGTGAGCACCAGGTCAGGCAATTTATTTTCTTATAATTCATTGACGAGATGGTGATTTTCCATGTGACACCTCATGCACGGTAATGTGGACTGGAATAAAAATGTGCCACACAAATGAGAGGACATTATTATTTATTGTTATTGAAAAGATTGATATTCACATATAACCATTAGACATAAACAGTTTTGCACGGTCAAATTCATCACCTTATTTCCACAATGGATTTTTCTGGAACCCTGACTGGATTACATGTCCAGATTAAAACTGGAGCCGGATGAATTGAAGAAATAAAAAACTTGGTATGATAATCTACCTGCACTGTTTTTGAACACGTTGCAGTTCACAAATACAAGAAACATATTTCATTCAATTCACTTCAGTTCAACTTTATTTGTATAGCGTCATTTTACACAAGGCGCTTCACAGAGATCGGCCAAAGCCTATATAGGGAACCAGCAAGACTGCATTGAATTTTGACTTCAATTAGGCAAAAGGGACGAGGCGGAAATTTCCCCTGTAATTGTATGTTCACTTGCTAACTTTTCTTTTTTCCTTTTGCCATATGAATTACTATTTGTCAAAATGGGCTAATTCTACTCTCATGTTTGGCCTCCACGATGATATTGAGAGGGTTATGCTTTCAAATGTTGCAAATTTTCTTTTATTTGTTATCAAACTGTAATTCTCCCTCTGTTTTTTATTATGATCTATTTAATAAGTACTCCACCAGTTACGGATAGGCTCCTTTATTATTTCATTTAGGGAAACACCAGAACCTGGCTGATTTTGGCTGGTACTGTTTAATGCAGGTAATTCTGACCGGAAACAATGTTTGAAGTGCCTGCTGGCTGATTTGCCTCTAATAGCTGAGCAAACATATCAGACAGAAGTTGCATTGTGTTCAAACCAGCATTAAAGTGTCTTTGCATGACACAATAACTTGAAATAATTGTTTTTGATTCCAAGAAATGCTGTTCTCTGGGAAAGCACTGTATCCGCACAGTAAATATGTTTGAACTTCAGCTTAGATATATGCAGTGAAGAATGGGTGATTGTGTGTAAATGTGCAGGCAACTCCATTGTTTTGTGCTGGATGAGCTTCTGTCTCCTCCTCTCAGTGGATACATTGATCTGTAGCTGCAGAAAATGTTTCTGAGAGACTGAATATTATAACCAGTGATATAATAGCAGATTGGTGGAGAACACTGAAATGTATAAGGACAAAAAAATAATGTGTCTGTGCAATCAGGTGCTTCAACAACTAATACTTAGTCCTACTGCACGTGTAGCTTGTAAAGACTGGTGTGTGTGTGTATTACCGTCCTGCATCCATTATGCCAGCATCTTATAACATTAGAGTCTTCCCCGCTGTGCCCTTGTCATCGTCTCTTTTTGTTTCCTTTATAGCAGAGCATGTTCTACCACATGGATTGTTCGTCAGAGAGGGGATGCACCTGGCCTCGCGGCAGGGGACCATTCACATCTTAGCATGTTCAGTGTGGCTCCTAACAGCTCGTAATAGAGGAGGCATGACATCGAACACTGCTGGGGTAAGGCTTTTGCCATATGGTGTAAGGAAGGTGCAATTATGGAAAGGCTGAATAGAACGATGAGAAGAAAGAAGCAACATCAAAGTGAGGCCCTCTAGATTGGGATGAGAAAATAATGGAGATTGTAAAGAAACTGCAGCTAAATCAGTACATCCAACACTTACAACAATACTCTTGTTACTGCTTGTGTGTATAAAGGTTTCTCTCTTTTGTTTTATTCTGTTGTCACAGTTTATATTTGCCAATCGTTCAATTTGATCTCCTGAGACAGAATCAGTTACATCGCTGTGAACATAATTAAAATTATCACAAAAAGTAAAGAAATATGCGTTTGATCAGTTATTTCTCCTCTTTATTATTGTCAGTTGGTGCTATAATACATATTTGCAAAGCAATGATGGAGTCCCATGTTGCTTTGAGTTTCTTGGTACAAAGGATGAGGACCTGTTCATGTCATCCATACATCCATCCATCCATCCATCCATCCATCCATCCATCCATCCATCCCTTTATTTTTTATATTTTTATTTATTATTTGCATCATACTAGAATTTCTAAGTTACAACATAGAGGTTTATTGTATTGTATCACATTGATCTGATTCTCCATGAAAAACAAGAATAAGCATCATAATAAAAAAAAATTAACTGAACTCCATGGGATTCCTTGCAGGCATTTTAAACATATATTTTCATATAACTCGGGGGTTATTTTTTTATTGTAATATTTTAGTTGATTATCTAAAAGTAAGAAGCCCAAATAAATAAATATCATACATAAGAAAGCTAATGTAAACATGCATTACTGTGTTTGTAGAATGAACAGAAGAAGTAAGAGAATATTTTTTCACCATACCCCCAACTTCTAAGTGAATTTAAAATTAATTTCCAAAATGATTATTCAAGAGTACTTCTAACTTTAAAAAACTTCCATCAGAGGAGAAAATGCCTGCATGCACAATGCTCCTGCCCCCCTGGGGTTCATTAGTAGCAATGGAATTCAGTGACCCAGAAACTAAACCTAGCCCAGCTGAATTAGCAGTCATACACATGCATACATTTCAGCTGCTAATTACAAAGTCTAACTCCTCCTCACAGGGAGGGATTTCCTCTTTGAAGATGATCCAAACAGTGAAAAGCCAAAATGTTTCGTAAATACAGCTTTAAAATGTTGAAATTTTGCCAACCACTCCAACGTGTTCAATGGCTTGATTAGGTTTCAAAATCAGTGAAAAATTCATTAATAGTCTAAAGCATTCATGTGGATTTATAAAGTATTATCACTGTGACAAATGAATAAATTTTAATAATCTAGTCAAACTATAAAACCATGATGACAAATAACATTTCTAACAAAAATTTATCAAATTTGTTTATGCATTATTGTAATATTATCTTAATTTTATATTTTGTTTTACTTTTCTCCTCAAATTTGATACCAGTGTTACCTGCTGATATTAATAAAAATTCAGATGTTAAACATTTACAAATACATGATAAATAAATGATAATAACTAAAAGACAATGAGAACAATGTGGGCCCTTCAAAACTATGGAGACCCGTATGATTCATAATTAAATAAATGAATACAACATTTTGAAATAAATATATGACAATGAAATCATGA
>JBAMHX010000014.1:21984599-22004081 GCA_037177515.1 Pseudomugil tenellus
TTATTGTGTAAATGTGTATGTATGTGTAAAGGAGTGCATTACATGTGTGTATCCTGTAATTTCATTAGCAGGGGGAGTAATGCTGATGAAGCATAGTCAGACAAGCTATTAAAATTGAATAACAACCTCGCTACATGCCAGAGCATAGGTAATTATTCCTGGGAATGTGGGAGAGGCAGGGAGGATCTGCGTGCCCCTTTACGGTAAACTGATGACAGGAATGTGTTGATTTTGCTGCTATGTTTTGGTCTGTTTACATTGCACTAGTATGTCCGACAGATAGTGGCACACATGCTCTTTCAAATGAACCGACCAGGATTTCATTATTTAGTGAATAACTGTGTCTCTAAATTGCCTAAAACAGCTTTTTACTTTTAAAGTTTGAACAGTGAAGGACTGGCGACCTGTCCAGGGTGTCCCTTGCCTCTGCCTGCCAGCTAATAACTGAAATTGGCTCCAGCTTCCCCGCCAACCTGAAATGGATTTGGTGGTATAGAAAATGACCCTAAATTTACAGAGCCAGAAAGGTGTTGCAGAAGTGGAGTTTCCAAAAGCTTAAACCAACTAATCTATTGTTAGCTTATCAGTGATTTTCTTTTATTTTTTAAGCTATAAATAAACTTCTTAGCTTTGCTGATTGCTGATTGAAGAATAGCCTGTGACTGCCTTCTTTGTTTAATTCTGACGTTAACATGATGAAGTATGGTTGTCATGACATTTCTATCACTCTGTTCACAAAAGAGCTTTGTTACTGCAGGGTCACTAGACAGGTCATATGATAATTTATTTTCAGGTTTTGTTGTTTTTTTTCCCCAGAAGAAATGGTCATGAGCAAAAATAATCCAACAGTATTTCATTTCACTGGTAGATTTAATCTTTTTTTTTTTTAATATTGTGATGGATCTACACCGCTCAGTTCTTCTATGGCTGGATATCTGTTAGATGAATCACTTTACATTTACAAATTTCCTTCACACATATTGGGCAATATGAAATAGCCTATTATATCTCGGTTAATGTGTCAGCATGTCTGACAATAAGTCCTGTTCCTGCAAAAACAGAGGTGTTGATGATTAACCAAAGAGAAAATAAACGAGCCCCTGAAATATGTGCAAAGATTTGCATTTAATGTAACGTATAAAGCAAGACATTTGAAATCTGTCTGTGAACAACATAACTCAAAAGCTTATGGACAGATTCTCATGAAAATTTCAGGATATATCCAGAAAGGGAAGATGAAGAAGTGATTACCTTTTGGATGTGATCTGTATCACCTCCTGGATCCAGGAAGGTTTAGAAGGATTCTTCAACATTGTTACATAGGCACTCGTGATGTTAGCTGACACCTCCTACAGACTGTTTCTGTCTGCTGTTTTTCACTCTGACAAAGATCATGTGTAGTTGAGCTCTGAAAGATGTATTTCTCTAAATAAGCGCAAATGTCTTTCAAGTTTAAAAAAAGTGAGGTTTGACATCATTCATCATTTCATTACAATTTTTCATATACGTGATGACACGAAGCTGTACAATTGAAAGTTACAGTGGCATGTGACAGCGCAAGACTGTCTCATCGGACATGGACTTGTCTCAGACATGTCTTTTCAACGAAAAAAAGGTAAGTAATAAGATATGCACTGTTTTGCAATGCTTTTCCTGCGTGGACGTGCAAGTGTTAACATATGTCTATATAACTCTATCACGTATGCCAAAATGCCACTAATCACATTTCCTGCCAAAACGTTACAGCATATAGTCTAAATTTAGGGGTCGTTAACCTGCGGCTCCACAGCCGCATACGGCATATAGTGCCCCCCTTCTCTGGATCATTTTTTTTAAGTGTGAACATTAGAAATGTAATGATGCTTCGTGAATAGGTTTAAATCGATTCAAGCCTATTAAAACATCCATCGATGTAGAAAATAAATGAATCGACCACTAAATACATGTAAATAAACTCCCAGAATAAACTCCCGCAAATTACATAAAGTATGTAAAGTACGTAATCTGGCACGCTTGACCCGAACGTCCTTAATGCGTATTGCATTTGTGAATTGCAGCAGCGCCACTAAACCAGTCTATGCACTAAACACTAAAAGCATGGCGACATCAAGCAACTTTGAAAAAGAAGATGCCTCTGCTACTTTAAAGTCAGCAGTGTGGCAGCATTTTGGCTTTACTGTGTTCACAAGTGAAAATGGTGATAAAACTACAGACGAGACAAAAACGATGTGTAAGTATTGTAGAGACTGATAACGTACACAAACAGTACGACCAATATGTTACCACAGCTAGCTAGCCTAGCCACACACACACCATCGCAGGAGCGAAGAAAAGTAAAGGGACAAATTACATGAACAAACTCTGTCCATCACTGTTTATATGGCAAAAGACATGAGGACTTTTTCAACTGTAGAGAATGAAGGATTTCAATAAATGATTTGAAGTTTAGAGCTGAAGTATTTCATCCCATCATGTCCACACTTCAGTCAGACGGTGATGAGGGGAGTTTTTACTTTCAGATAAGTTCTACTAGATACATAGACATAAATACAAAATATAGAAAAACATCATTTAGTCATAAAAGGATTTGTAGTAATTTCCATATTATGTATAAATATTACTTTGTTTGGTGTTAGGTTCTGTTAGTTAAAGAAGTCAATTTTACTTTAATACGAGGAAAAAAAATGTTCAAATAAAAAAAATACCAAAATAACTTGACCATGAAATAAGAATTTTGTTGAGAATAAAATAGAAAAAAAAAAAAAAAAAATCAAAATCGTCACTTTAGAATCGTGAATCGAATCGTGACTTGAGTATTTCGTTACATCCCTAGTTAAAATGAAAAAAAGATGTTGGAGATTTAGTGGGGTCGCCAGCCGCTTTTCTCTTGGCTTTTGGCCCAAGTATTTTGACTCAAACCCTGGTAACTAAAACCAATATAAGTCAGTGTAATGTGGGCTATTAACCAGACAATCTTAGCTGCATGCTCTGGTTTTTGTATGGGAGGTCTGCGCTCTGCGATGGTCTTTCTAGTTGTTTATGGGAATGAAGTGCCCCAGGTTTCCAAAAAACATAAAATGCTGTTAAATGTTTATCATTTTAATTTTTCTGTTAGATCAGGATATTTACAACTCTTCTTTACTTATAACTATGTGTCCCTCTAGGTTTTAAACCTGCAACACTTTGAGGGAAAGCATACTTGATGCATTATCAAATTAAACCAGTTTTCCCATATCTTTCAAAATGTTCATAATTTTTTATGCATTAACTGAAGTTAGAAATAAAAAGTTTGGAGGTATTGATGAACTAAAAACAGCAGCAGGTCGAACACATTAGTAGGTTGTGATTGTATGACATTAAAAGCAAATTATTTTTGTAGTTTAAACAATTGATACTGCTTTACTACATTATTAATAAGGTCCACTGGTTGACCTTCAACCAATACTCTTTTCATGTGTCAACATGGGAAAAACACAGCAATACCTTTTGTTTTGATATATTACCTGCAAAGTGCAAAAAGATCTACGGGGCCCCTGAAAGCTCCAGGTTAATGACGTGTCAATGATCTGTTTGTTTTTCTGTAATTTGATAAATAGCCTATTAGTTTCATTCCATGTACGTTGGAAATGCACAATGAAGGCAGTGAAAAGCTAGAGGCATCATATGGTCTCATGCAATTTGCACAGATACAGTTCATCTTTCTGTGCAGATGATCAGTTGCTTGACAAATCAAAACATCTACTTTTTGTAGCTGTTCAATGAAGCCTCGGCCAATGGAAGGAAAACTTCTAAACAATTTATGCATTTTTACACTTACATCATCTCCTGGGATTTTAGGCTCATCCTAAACATAATATGGTCTCAAAATTTAAAAGAACTGCTCAAGGCAGCAGAAGATATTTAAAAAGTATGTTGTTAATGCAATGATTTAAGATGGCTCCCAGGTATCGGTTTAGGTGTTTGCTAAGTTAGTGTTATTGAGCCAAACAATAAGTTTAGGTAAGATGGGAGGAGGAGAAAGAAACAATACAACACTATAAACAACTACACGAGTTCTGTTAACAGTGGCTGAATAGCTATTGAAAAGGGCTCTTTTTGTAGCGCAATAGGAACCTAAAGTGGTTTGTGTGAACTTGGGTTTTATTTAACTATGGTTATTTGAAATAAAGCATTATTCAACTACACGCTGTGTATTAGATGTACACGTAATATGGCACCAAGAGAAAGAGAAAAATAACTTAAGCCAGGAGCAAACGCACATAAGTTTTTCTCAGATACCACATCAAAAAGTGATTATGCTATTTGACAGATATGAATAAAATATGGTACCCAAATATGAGCAGGGTTTGGCAGTATAATAGTTCTGACACCAATCAGCACCTACTGCTTCCTGTGTTATTTCCAACCCATTTGGTAGGGCTGAAGGAGTACCTGAGATACATGTAAACACCAATGTTCAAATCAGAACCAGAGAGTCGCAAATAAATGTCACATTTATCTTTCTCCAAGTCATTTTGGATTGATAAACTTGGACGGAAGTGAGTTTAATTATTCTGTTAGTTAAATGTCCAGAGCATGCTCTGTGTGACCCAGCCTTCACAGTGACACCCAGGGACACACGGTGCCTCGTCTCTTCCATGCACCTGACCCTGAAAGAGTGATTTAATGAAGCACCACCCTGTATATGTTTGAACTTGTACCTTTCCTTCAGCTGTGTGTGGCTTTTATACAAGTGTGCGTGGTAGTGTGCTGTTGTTTCAATATGTTGTTAAACAACCCGCTCTGTGTAGTCAGCTGTCCAGTACAGTGTCAGTGTCATTAATCACAGGCCCAACCTGGTGGAGAAAAAAGACTGAGGAGGGAGAGAGAATGGGCCAAGCGAGAGTTGTAATCTGTACAAGGCACCTAGGGAAAGATGGGGAAGATGTGTGGTAAGCAACAAAGGAGAGAGCAGAGATGAGAGAGAAGGGCACTCAACAAGAGACGGCTACATAAATGAAGAGAAGAGAGGCTGGTGAGCAGTATAGAAGGTGTTTGTGGCTTCATCCGGTTTTTTAAGTCTCCATGAAGAAAGAATTTAGTGTTTCTCTGGGTGACTTTATCATCATGTAGTCTATGCACTGCAAAAACTAAAATCTTAGTAAGATTAAACATCTTAAATCAAGGACACAAATGCTTTTTTTTTTTTTAAAAGTAAGATAATTATTGTTACTTAATACTTTTTTCAAGATTTTTTTTATACTTGTTTTAGGAATTCTTGACCAGATTTGTGTTCCTTGAAATAGGATAAATTATCTGCCAACATAACAAGAAAATGTATCTTATTTAAAGGAAAATTAACCCTAATTTTTGTAGTTTTTTTCTTGTTTTTTAAAGCCAGTTTTTCTAGTGTGCCTGTTGAAAAAAAAACCTGCATGTCCAGTTAACATGTAACCTGACTTTTTTACATTTTCTTATATAATGCATTTTTCCACTCTGGATGTTTAGATGAAGATGCATTGTAAGAGTTAGTAATTAGGCTTAAGCCTGGTCATGGATGCTCTTCTTGCAAATATAAGAATATAGAATAGGAGACTATAGTTAAAAATACAAGTCGATTATACATAGAGTGATCATTATAGATGTTTAACCATTATCTTCTTGCTGGGATAGGTCCAGATACTCTGCCACCTTGAATTGGACTAAGCAACATGGAAAATGAATAACTGCATATGTTTTGACACCTTCACTCTTGTTTTAATTTGAACAAGCTTATTAGTGAATCTGCAACCATTCTAGGTGCAGTTCAACCAGATAACAGAAAATGTGCACACTGCACATATAGTTTTAAATGGAGTGTTGTAACACAAATAAAAATGAACTTGATTTGTGTATGACTGATAAATCAACCCCAAAGTCACTCTGTAGACCTTGACTTAAATAAAATTTCCGTTTTATTTGAATGAAATTAACAGGAAACTTTGGGCTGACATGGGCTTACCTATGTTGGGCATAAAGTGAATACTTTGTGGGTTTGGTTGAAACACAATATAAAACTATCAGTCGAAAGACCACTGTTTCTGATTCATCTGATTTGTTAACTCCTCTATCACACAGTCGTATTTGCTTTTAGTTCAGTATTTCTGGGGGATCACAGATCTGTGTGCTCTTTGCTAGAATAATGTGGTATTTATTACCTATCATTTTTAGATGTTTTCCTAAAAATGTATTTGTATTTTTTTTATTTTAATTAATTTCAATTCATCCTATTCATTTTTGTGAAAAGAGAATGCAGACTGCTGCCATGGAGAGGTCTATGTGATTTGTACTTTCCAGTTAACATAAAATAAGATCTGTTGTTAATAATAACTAAACATGATATACATCGATCTGATGCCGTTGACTTTTCAGGATTATGCAGTAATATTTATACTCAGACCTCCCCACTGTCTGAAATTGAGCATCCTAACACAGGAAATCTGTACTTATGCGTCTTTGACGTCTTTTGTAATTGTTTCAGCTTTCAAATGGGTCCAGCTGTCACAAGGCTGTAGACTACAACCATTTTGGTTGCACATCTGACCAAAACTTTATTGAGTGCGACTATCTTTTGTCTTGCTTCATCAAATTTGTCAAATGTTTAACTGTGTGAAGAACTTCCATTCTGTATCCGAATGTCTGTCTGCGTATTCTGTATCCTTTTCCTTTATGCCCGAGCTCAGAAAAGAACACAGTGATTAAAAAGCCTAGAAAAGGGGAGGAGTCTTCACCTCTCATCCACCACCATCTCAGTCTTGTGTACGATTTGGGGATTTTGATCATAAGTCGTTATCTATTATCTTCACTAATCCTCACTAAGAAGTTTTCACCATGTCTGAGCGATAAAATTAAAGATGTATAGATAAGAGAATATCTTGATGCTAATAAAGCCCACAAGGTAATATTGCATCCATTTTAGGCACCAACACTACTCAGAAATCGCTACAGGGACAGTAGATGCAACTAGTTTAGCTCCTCATTCCTGTGATGGACATGACGTTCTCGGCTAAGACTGGAGAATTTTTGGCGGGTTGTTTTCATAAGAAATACTCTGGCTTCTCCTTGCTGGACTGCAAATTCTTTCATATTCAACTTCATGGGAAAATAAAGAAAACATATATTTTTTTCTGATTTTCAACTGGTTGGCATGTTTTGATGCGCACTTCCTGTCTTCTGACAGAAGTGTGGTTACCTGTGTGTGTGCATGGATAATGGTTGCAGCATTATCTTAGGGTGAAACTCAGAGCAACACAGAGAGCAACTGTAACATGCTATCAATGTTTTGCTCTTAACACAGTGTCTTTGTGTTGTGATCAAAAGATAATCATTAAAATGTATTAAAATGAGCTGCTGAGCATGGCACTGTAAAGGGTGTGGTGCATCTAAGCTTTTTACTGATGCGTTCAAAATAAAATTCAGCTCTCCAGTGTAATCAATGCATAATGTCAGTCTGAAAACCAGACATGCACTAAAAATGGAGTTAGCAAAGCAAGCATCTGGTTTTAGGTCTTATCACAAGTTGCTTATTGTTTCTGTGTTGTCTGTTTTCAGGAAGGAGAATATCTGGTACGAACTCACCATGTTGAATACTGTGATGGGGGGATTCTGGACCCTGATGACATACTTAGTGATCTGGTAGAAGACAAAGATAAGGTAAGACCCTGCAGAGATAATTTTGTGTTGGTTTGTGTCAGATTTTGATGTGATACTGCAATCAAAAAACTATGGTGTGAGAGATCTATGGCCTCTGATGGAAGTGCAACGATTTTTCCTGAATTAGCAGTAAACCGATAGCACAGATAGCTGTGACTACCAAAATCTTCATTTATTTTCCTTTCAAACAGTGTATTATTATTATATTAGTATTAGACTATTAGTATATTGTATTTTGTGTCTTATACCGTACCATCTTCTGATACTTATCTGGGGTCAGGTTGCGGGGGCAGCAGCCTAAGGAGGGAAGCCCAGACTTCCTTTTCCCCAGCCACTTTTGCCAGTGGTCCAAGGGTAATACCAAGGGGTTCCCAGACCAGCCTTGAGATATAATCTCTCCAGTGTGTCCTGGGTCTCCCCCGGCATCTCCTCCCACAGGGACGTGCCCAGAACACCTCACCAGGGAGGTGTCCAGGAGACATCCTAACCAGATGCCCCGAGCCACCTCATCTGGCTCCTCCTGATGTGGAGGAGAAGCGAGTCCCTCCCAGATGACTGAGCTGCTCACTCAATATCTAGGGGAGAGGCCGGTCACCCTGCGGAGAAAACTCATTTTGGCCACCTCTATTCGTAATCTCATTGTTACGGTCACTACTCACAGCTTCTCCTTCTGGCTCAGCTCCTTCCTCACCACGACAGACCGGCGCAGAGTCCGCATTACTGCATACGGCACAGCGATCCGCCTGTCGATCTCACGCTCCATCTTTCCCTCACTAGCAAACACGACCCAGCGATACTTGAACTCCTCCACTTGGGGCAGGACCTTATTCCGGGGAGGGCACTTCACCCTTTTCCGACTGAGAACTATTTTGTGTCTTATATTGTCCGTAAATGTTCATATTCTGTAGTTACCATCTTTTACAAGCCATTCTCTTTGACAGAAAATTGCCACTCAAGCAAAATTCAAAGGTAAAGGTTTTAATTTGCCTTCAGCACAAGGAGTTGTCATTAACAATTCACTTTTTGCTAACCCAATCCATATATTAATTGTATCCATCCATAATCTATTTTTATATATTTTCCCCACAGGAATATGTCACTTTTTATTTCACACCTTGGGAACTAGAATCTTTTCTGACTTTGGCAGTGTTCAAATGTCATAACATGGCCTATATAAAGGAGTTTTAGGCCCTTAGTTTAGGACCTTAATTGAATCCCGTTTAGTCTTCTTGTGGCTTTTTAAAAGAAAATAATGTGAACATATTTTAATGAGCCTATATCTTACACTGACCTGAAATTTTAATTTAGTTCACAGCATAGGAAAAAGTTTTAAAAACCTGCTGGCTAGAAAATGTAATGTACAATCTATCTTTGTGTTCCCCGCTCATGTTACATGCCTTTAAGGATGCATAAATACTGCAGCATCTGGGGGAAGTTCTCAGCGTTAATTAATATAAAAGTTGCTGTAGTTGTGAATTTCTCTTAAGGTATTAAGCCCCTTAAGGACAAGCAGCTCTGGCTTTTGTTGACCGGGACTCAATCCTCTCATTCTTTTTTTTCTTTTATAGAGAAAGATATTTCTCTATCTAAATATAATTGTGTGCTTAGGCTTTCATTTTTTGTATCAGTGTTTGTTAAGTAGTGATTATAAAATGCTTCAGTAAACTTTGACCACGACCCATTTTTATTGAAAAGAAACAACATTGGACCAAATGGATCACTGACAAAAACACTGAAAGAGTCAGAACACAAACTTACCCAAAAGATTATTTTTACAAAAGCCTGTTGCCATGGTTTCAGAAAGCAGCAAGAACTGGACCTGCTGTTAGCCAGTTAGTCGCTTGCCCTGTGCCACTGTGTCCTTGTTTGTAATGTTTTTTATGTGAAGGTGTTAAAGTCTGGGGCTGCAGCTGCAAGCAGTCAGTATAGTATAAGGTGTGTACTGCACTAGCTCTGCAGATCTGAAATTGGTATGAAGAAATGTAGAATTATTGGATTTTATTGATTGGCAAAGATTAAAAGTTGCTCTAACATGAGTTTGCTAGACATTTACACTTTACAAGTATTCAGATAAAATGGTAAACTGTTGTCATTGAAAAAAAAGAAAACATCTCAGCTGCTTTCCATATAATGCAATGGTGGAGGGTTTATAGTTGTATTGTGCTGTTGAAAACAGCAGCGTAAATGGCATAATGGTTACATTTTTGCTTTCAAGGAACATATCAGCCAACAGAAACCCTTTTACACATCCAAATCCAGTTCTTAAAGGAAGATTTAGCTTGAAAAGATAAAAAGATATAATAAAAATAAATGCTTTATCTTTTATTCTGAGTGAATTTAGTTAGTGGTTGATTTAGAAAATAATCTATTTGGTAAAAACATCTGGAAATGTTCATTTTAATTTGAGTAATATATCCAGACATTAAACTGGTCCAACAGGTTTCTGTAAAATATTACAGATGACTATAAATGCATGACTGTGAGCTCTCTGAATGTAAATGCTATCACTATTAACATCAGTTTTATTTATTTATTTATTTTTAACCCACCTTTGGCTCTATCCACAAGGAGATACGCTCAATTAAATCTGTTTTAGCTTTTTATCATTAGAATGTTTTGTTGACAAGAAACTAGTGTTTTGGGGGCTTGACAAAGCAAGTTTTTGAAAATCTGGTCCCATAGTAAGATAAATCTCAAAATTCCACTGTCTCATATCCATTTTACAACTTATATGCATCTTTCCTGAATCACTGACATCATAACCCCAGCTCCTCTTTGAAGGTCCCACATAATGTTAAATCATCTTTTATAAGCTTTTAACCTTCCATTAGTGTTAATTGTACCCTAAAACAACCTGGAAGTAGTTTTATTTTTCAGCCATGTGTTTTGTAGCTTTATTGTGTGAAGACAATCCAAGAAGAGTGCAGCTTAGGCAGAGTAAACGTCTGACCCCACCGCTCTGATGCGGCATGGTGGAGAGTCCACCCATCTATTCATAAAAATCTTTAGCAGCACCTTTCCCAGGAAGTGTGCCTGTTGCTGCTGCTGCGCTCTTGTCAACAGACATGCCCCCCCACACGCCAACGACAGACAGCGCCTCTCTTGCTGCAAGCTTTTTACAGTTCCGGGTAGAGACCTTGCAGCAAGAAATGAGTGTTATGGCTATATAAAACTACAGTTTGGTACATGTTGCAAAACTACAGTTTGGTACATGTTGCAAAATGCTTAATAATAATAAATGTGCAATAATGATAAGGCAAAATATGGGACCTTTAACCTGTATGCCTAATCTCTGGCAACACTTAATAACAACGGTGGATTAGTGTTGGATATTCATACTCCTGCAGTTTGGTTATCTTGTAGTTATGTGACCCAAAGCTGAATTCCTACTCCTTCATGACTCAGCAGAAATGTCTCATTTTTAGCTCAAATAGTCTGCCATCTTCTTCATGTGTTTAACAAGTTTCTGCGCATGTTCCTTTTTTTTATTCTCTGTTTTTGAATATTTCTGTGGCATCAGTTCAGCTTCACCTATAGGCTTGGCATGTATACTACATTGTTTAAGTACATGATTAAGTCTTAATGGACAATTTTATCTCCATTTAGATGTGCTTTAGTCTCTCCCATCCTGAGTCACCATCCTGATTTTCAGCACCCTTTGTATGCAGTTATATTGCTCTGAATACATACTGAAATGCTGATTACTGTTACAAAATCAATCATGAAACCACTTCAGGCCTTAAATATAAAAAATACATTTCAATATTCAGATCAAATGAAGTGTCACATGCTGATTCCCCCAAAATACACAAAATAAGAGACATATACACTGACATACAGACCAATACTCAAAGAAACATCTACAGAATGATACCCAGCAACACACTTCTCAGCACCAGAGATTGCATATGAAATGAAAGTGTGAAATATTCATTGGATTTTGAAGCGAGGCTCTTATAGTATTACTGAGCTGAGATGAATAAATGGCTTCTAATCCCAGATGAGTGTTTTACTGTAGGCAGTCTGAGTCCGCCTGGTTTCAGGTTTATAACCACAAAGTAAACAGCGGATATTTGAAATCTGCTGAAGACAGAGGTCAATTATGCAGTTTAGGAGAATCCCTGGCTATAGATATGAATCATATAAAATATTATGTAAGAAAAATAAGATGAGACCAATTCTGGTTGTTCTGACAGTTGTCAGTTCACTAGATCAAAAGTTTTCTAAGTGTGAGGCAGGCCGTATCAGTGAAACTCAGACAATGAGAATGAGGAAGTACTACTTATGAAAAGAATAACTTCAATATTTATAATGTGGTTGAAGTCCTTAGATAAATTTGTTTTGCAGGAATATAATGAACACTGATAAACCACAATTTATTTTTGTACTTGTTACTCCGGGTATGTCGAACAAGACATGCAGTTATCTTGTTCACTTGGCGATCATAAGAAAATAGGTAAAGTTTTGTCCAAGAACTGAACTAAGAGAAGTGAAAACGTGATGTTAGCGTGATGTTTTTTCATCTGATCAAACAAGCTTCTCTTTTAAGGCTTTGAAACCTTTTTAGTTTAATTATTTGTAAAAGCAATGCAACTACAAAACAGAGAAGCATAGTGACATCCATTTCTTGTAAGATCACTGCACTGCATTGCATTTTTTTATAATGAGTTAAACAATTTGTGAAAGATTGTTTTTAAAAGCAGACTGAAATATATAATAATTATAATTAATTATATATTATATAATATAGATGAGGGGCTGCACGGTGGCTAGGTGGTTAGCACTGTAGCCTCACAGTAAGCAGGTTGCCGGTTCGATCCCTGGCTTGAACGGTGGCCTTTCTGTGTGGAGTTTGCATGTTCTCCCTGTTTTAGCGTGGGTTATACATAGTTTTAAAGTAAAAAAAATAGGATTTAGTCATATTTAGATGAAACACTGAAACCAGATTAATAGGTCCACCCATAACTACTCTGAAAACTATCTAACTATACCAGGTTAAAGTAGTTTAGGAATAATTTGGAGTAACTGTGTGTGGTTTCAAAGTTTGCCATTGGACCACCATCCGTTAACATTCTCCCCTCCCAACACACAAACGCTCACACACTTTTTTCCTCTATTATCGTAATGTCTACCTTGCACATTGTTTTTTCAAGCCCACTCACAGCCTATGCCAAAGAAAAGGAAAAGTAAGCAGAAAATATGGTTTCCCATTAGCATTTTTATGTTGTTGTTTTATGTTGTTTCCTAATGCATTTCCCCTCATTTTGTTTCCATGCAAAAATAGGCTTAAAAAGACCAGGGTTTGTTGAAATGGTTAGCAATAATGAAGTCACACTGCTGCTTTGTGTACTGCATCTGTTTATTCTTTAAACTTTTGGGTCAAGCACGCTTAATGAAACACAGTCTACCTGAACTTTATTAACTAATCAGTTAATAAACAATTTTTCTCTTCTGCGACGCTCACACTCATTATTACTGTTTTAATACATCCTTTTTGAACTCGGCACCACCCTTATTTCCCCCTAAAACATATAAAAAAGGACATTATTAATGAAACAGACAAGCTGGCACTCAAAATCACCCCTAAATATATGCTATAGCAAGTAGTTGATCTGTGGAAGCTGACAGTTTTGCAGCACATCTACTTTCAGTATGCATATATTGTAAAAGGTACATTATTAATATGTAGTAACTGTCAGTATAGACCAATATATATGTCAGTGTAAAGCAATTTATCGTTGGCGCCATAGTCTAATCAAACATAATTTGCAATTCAGTTAATGGGTGATACCTTAGACTCTTAAAGTCCTGAAGAAATCACACACACACACACAATGCAATAAATGAAAACAGACACACATAATTACCATATAACGAAATATATTTTATTACATGTAAATAACAACAGACATCTGATAACAAGGGCCCAGCCGACATAGACGTTTTGATGTCTGTGCCGATTACAATTTGAAGAAAAAACGTCTGATAGCTGAATAATTACGTAAACTAAGTATGGTCAAAATACTCCCCTGCCTAATAATTCTGGACAATTTATTGGTGCAAGCTGAATTTTTGGTGTTTATTATGTTATAGCTACATTCAGTGACTAATCTTGGGGTACTTTCACATGGCAGTTCTTAATGCTCAATTCAGATCCCCCACCCCAAGATGGTTTTCTAATAAATCATTTTTATGTGTGTGTGGTTGTTCAGATTATAATGAAAATATGTCTGCTGTTAGAGTCCAGTTAGAGTACAGTGTGCTAATGCACCAGATGTGTTGCACAATGCACATGGAACAGGAAGTAACATTTGAATTAGTCTTGTTCTGAAGATTTGGGATGTCTGTTTCACAATCTGTTCAGGTTGAGGTCGCTTTGACAAACGTCATAAGTATATCCAATTCAATACCACATATGTGATTCTGGACCACAAAACCAGTCATATGGGTCAGTTTGCGTAATTTGCATAAACGCTGATATTCACCCATGCTATGTCTATTGCTAAAAATATCATTGTGTGGAGTCTGGTTTGAAAAAGGAAAAAAAAACAGGTTTAAGCTTTACAGATTGTCATTAAAATATCAGATATGAGTTACACATGGGGAAATAAAAATAAATATATATTTGGACTAGGGATGGGCATAATTAATCGATAATTGATTACCTTAAATTCTGGAGTATAAGCCGCTACTTTTTTTCTTCACTTCAAAAAAAGTTGGTCATACTACGGTGCGGCTTATTTATGTTTTTTTTTCGTGGCGGCAAAAAAAGTTTGACTAGGAACAGCAGACCAATAAGGTTGATAAGAGGTCCAGACAGATGTCCGATGAAATTGTATGGTCAATCAAGAGCACTATCACAACTACGGGTATTGTAAATCAGTCATTTCTACTAACTCTCATGGAAAATTCTCAAAGAAAAGCATATAATACGGCTTTTAAGTTAAAAGAGATCACTATGGCGGTTGAAGGAGGAAATCAAGCTGCTGCCCATAATCTAGGAATAAATTAATCAATGGTGAGGAGGTGGAAAAGCCAGCATGAAGAACTCGGCCAAAGCAAAAAGACCACAAAAGCTTTCAGAGGTAATCATAGCAGGTGGATCGAGCTGGAAAAGTTTCTGGAAGATTGGGTCAACACGCAAAGAGCAGGTGGCCGTGGTGTTTCCACTGTCCAAATCAGACTGAAGGCAAAAGCGATCGCCACCGATATGAAAATGAAAGATTTTAGATGTGGGCCATCATAGCGTTTCAGATTCAGAAGAGCGGGAATCTTGGCTGACAAGCGGTTAAAAGACTTTTACCAAAACAGGCCCCATGCTAAGAGCAGCTTTAAATCAAGTCTGCCAGTGGATCCTAAATGCATTGAGCCGTGTCTAAACATCAACCATTACCAATGGATTCAGAAAGGCCAGACTAATGCGTGATGAGGACGACGGTGCACACTCAAGTGACATGGAAAATTAGAGACTGAAGCAGTGATGCGGTCCTGAGACTGTTTAATTCAGACACCGAAGTGGAGGACTTTGATGGCGTCGGTGTGCAGGATGAGAACGAAGAAGGCGATCAGTAGGCTATCTTTTCATATTACTATTGGGGTTACCTACAGTTTAAAATCCGGTGACTTTTGTGTTCTGGTAGGTTAGAATGTTGTTTTTATAAGTTATTAGGATATATTGAATGCTGTTCATGCACTCTCATGTTCATTGTTTACAGAAAAAACATAAGAAATTTAATTTTAGTGTAGATTAAAAGTATATTTCACAGGAGCTGCGCTACAGGCCTTGTTAGAAAAAACACATTTACGATATCTTTGTTTATTTTACTTTAAGTTACTAAGCAGATCAAATTTTTTAAAGTTAAAAAATCACAATATATGATAAAAAATGTTTTTAAGTTCTCTATAAATATGCTATGCTTGTCATCTGCTGTCAGTGACTAATGTTTAGTAAAAATAAAGAAAGAACGAATGAGTTTTTGAGTTAATTTTTCATTTTAATATGTGGGGTACTGCTGCTTAAAATCCGGTGAGGCTTGTACAAATACAATAATGATTTTTTTTTTTTGTAAAATTAGACTGCAGCTTTTAGTTTAGGTGCGCTCGGTAGTGCGGAAATTACGGTAATTGATCGTTAAGATTTTAGGATTTTAGTTGATGACATTTCGTCCTGTTGCGTAGCCAGTCTTGATGGAATGAAATGGATTTTGCTATGTGGGAATAATTAAAAACTTTACCACATGAGGGAAGTGTTTTAAAAAAAGAAACTCCACCAGCCTGCTCAGTTACCACAACGGGAATGGTCAGACACACCTGAATTAATCAGTTTGTTCAGTTATGAAAAACAGGAAACAAGGAGATGTCTTCAATACCTAAGGCCATGTTCACACGTAGCCGAGTTTTTGTAAAACCGTATATCTTACCCCTTCCGGCTATTAGAAAAAAACATCCACACCACCTAATGTTTTTGTCAAATAAAACTCCATCCACACCTATCCACAGAAGCTCGCTGTGAAGCACATTTATAACTATATCAAACCTTTTTTTGTACTTTACCCTTATCAGCTAAATAGTATAGTGTGAAACTTTTATGGAAACATCGACCGGTGATCGCATGACAGTAGACAGTAGTCCTTCTATGTGAGGAGATGAACCTGCGATTCCTCTGGGAGGAGGGAGGACATCTGTGTGCAGTAGTATTTGTGCTTGTAATAATGAACAAACACGAAACGCCTGGACAATTGATAAAGCTAATAG
This sequence comes from Pseudomugil tenellus, assembly GCA_037177515.1. Classification (NCBI taxonomy): domain Eukaryota; kingdom Metazoa; phylum Chordata; class Actinopteri; order Atheriniformes; family Pseudomugilidae; genus Pseudomugil; species Pseudomugil tenellus. The sequence goes on from JBAMHX010000014.1 coordinate 22,001,025, forward strand.
AGTTTTGTGGGCATCCATGTTGTAAACAAGGGTTGCACATGTGACATCATTGCATTGTACGTCACATCTTTTTAATATACCCCATGAACACTGAATTTTAATATAAATATAAGTGATTAATTGATAATCGATCGTTAATTTTCGTGATGATCGATTAATGAAATTTATTCAAACGCCAATCCCTAATTTGGACCATTTTTGACTGCAGTCTTAAAATAGACATAGATGATTTAATAGACAGATGTGACAAAAAACATTTTTTTAAACTAATACTAGTCCCTGCAAAGTCAGTAGTGCAACAACCCCTATAATTATACTTTAACACATCCATTCACATTCAACAGGAAAGCCAGTAAATGAAACCAGTGAAATGTGTAAAGGCAATAAGGAGAAATGCTTTCTTTAGTGAAAGGTCAATATTTTTCTCACCATTTGGCCACTTTGTAGGGAGGAACCATGGGTCAAAGGTGAATGGAGTGCTGTTATGTTTGTGTGTGTGAGGTAAGCATGTGTTTTCTTGCCTGTTCATTCACTTAACTTTTCTGGCTGACATCTCAGTTGGAAAGGAAAATATATCTCAAGCTCAAAGATTGCTTGATAAATATTATTTGGAAAGACAGGAAACCCAGTTGGATGACTAGAGGAAAGAAAAGTCTTTTGTCGCTGGTTTTCCTTTTCAATTCAGTTTTTTTTGCCAAAAGCTTTTGTGTTAATTTACTTTTAGGGAAGTGGTCATACATGAGGTGTGGTGCAAATACACAGGCCAACCCTAGACTTGTTGGATATTATTGATTTTTTTTCACTGATGGAGAAAAATCTAACATCTAATCTAAAATCGTACCAAAGCAAAAATCCAGGCTCAGTGAAATACAAACGAAAACACACTGCTTGAATAGAGCAGCTTCTCATTAAATGTTTGAGTCTCGGGTCAAGCCCAGTCAACCTTGGAAGCTAGATATAACAGAGCAGGGAATGTGAAACATAATCATAAGAACTGACTGGTGCATGTATGACCACATTCACGATGGAGGTCAAAGAGCAGACAACAGGCAGTTGATGAAATGCAAATGACAAATGTCAACAATTTGGTTTATTTATTTTTTTTAAAAAGCACAGGGTTCCACCTTTAAGCATTTATGATTAAAACTGCTAGAGCTTAAAATTAATTCACATTTGTCTGATTTTAGTTAAAGAAATTGGACAAAGATTTCATAGAGTAAGGAAACGGAATTGTGCAATTCAAATTTTAATAACATTTTTCAAAAGTGTTATAAATCCATACTTTTCAATACTGACACAGCTGGGAAAAGCTATTCATTAGCATTTAACACAATACCAATGTGATTATTAAGCTGAACAGTGAGGTGCAACATGGACGATGGGATTTGTTGGAAGTCTGTCTGTTGTTAAATTGCTTGGGATTAAAAGCCTGTGATTAAATGTGGAATATGTCAGAGCCCACCTACACAAATTATTGCTGCTCACTATTTCATGTGGCATGTTTTCATAATCCCTTTCAAGTTTCATTGTTTTGATCTGGGTCATGGTTCAATTAATGTTGACACGTCAACTGGCAGTAAGCACACACTGAAAAATAAAAAGTGGTACAAACTAATCATGCACTACCTAAGAATCCAGTCAAATTCTGCCTGACTGTCTGGTGTCTATTGTCTTTATTATCTTGTCACAGCAGAACAAGCAGCTATGAATAATCACATTAAAACCACATCATCTTTACTTATCAACACATTTACTGTGGTTTTGTGTGATTGCATATGACTTTTAGTTACTACTGCCAGAGGCTGCTGCTCTCCACAAAATGCCAGGAAGTTTCTATGGATGTGCACATGCTACACAGATTTAATGTTCATGTAATTTATGATGAAAACTGCAGGAGGGATTATGGGGCATTATGCATAATATCCCTTCAAACAGGGTCATAATTGTCTCACTTTTACTGTCTTGTATTTTGTACCTCAAAATGACAGTTCTAAGCTGCTGAGACGGGAAAAGGGAGGAATACGGGAATGGGAAGTCAGGAAAAATGAGACAGAGGGCAGTGGAAGGATTAATGAGGAGAAAAATGAGGAAAACCTGGCTTAGTGGGTTTTTAACCCCTGAGGGTTGAGTCTCCAAATACAAAATGTTTTAAACAAAGTAAATGATTTCTAGATATTCACATAGTTTTAGGTCTCTGGAGGAAAGCTCTTTACTCCATCTGCCTCCATGTGTGCCATCCTTTGTTCTTGAGCCTTTCTTTATCCAATAATCTCCATGACGGACACACTGGCTGTGTGCCACAGATTGCATTTTCAACAGAAATATATTGCTTTTGGCTGAGTTCACTTAAAGTCTAGTAATCTAGCATCCTTTTATAGGTTCTAATGTGATGGGATATTCCCTTAGTTAAGAAAAAATTGCTAGTTTTTCTGTTCGCCAGTTTGTTCTAATAATTATTCTAATAATTTTTGCTCCCTTATTGACTATTCAGCTTAAGCTCTTGTCAGCCTTCACTTGTGTAGCTGTTGAGCTGAACCTGAATGACCCAGTTTTAATTTATAGTTTTCATCACGCTATTGAAATGAAAGCGTTTATTATTCTTTCACTTTCTTCCCTCATCTTCTTACAAAAAACAGACATTTTTGGGGGCCTGAACATGATCAGAAAATCACTAAATTTTGTGAAAGCCCCTCCTACTGTAATTGGAAACATTTCATATTTTGCTGTTTTTGTGAGAGCTTGGGCAAAATTGCGCAAGAGCGCCACCTTGCAGTTTCCAGAACTGCATGTCATCAATTTTCATGAAAATTTGTACACTTGTTCTACATGCTTGGGCAAACAATAAAAGCTGTGTTCCAATCCATGCACTGCATGCTTCAAAGTACGCAGACTGCGGAGGCCACGAAATGTCCTCCGAAGTCTGCGTACTCCAAAGCGCGCACTCCGCTTGAAATAAGACAGCCAGGGTAAGAGCATCACAGATGTGCTCCAGACCTCCGTTGTTGTTTAATTATCCAACTAATTATCCCAATAGTTCACAAAAACACAAAGACATAT
>JBAMHX010000014.1:22042269-22053517 GCA_037177515.1 Pseudomugil tenellus
TATATATATAGTGAAAAATGTATTTATTTTTGTTGTCTACCCAGTTTTCTGTCTGGCTGTTTGATGTGGGGGTAGCACACATATTCCTGAGGGGATATTTCAGTATGGCTTAAGGTATTTCACTTTCATATAGATGGACATGCATAAATACACTCACACAATATGCTCAGCATGCATTACTGCTAATTCATCTTACTCACTCTGGGAGCGTTTTCAGGGAACACTTAGTCTGATTGGTCATTCAGTAATTAGTAATATCACTAATAGTTTGCTCTTTTTATCCACTTTCAGCAATTATTAGATTGGGCCAAGAAGAATAAATGCTAGCAGGGCATTTATTACACATAGTTACTCAAGGTGAGATTATTCATCACTAACTCACAATGAAAATCTTCCCTCTCTATGCTCCAGTTTTCATAGGGCCACTAATGCTACAAGTATTGATTAAACTGTCCCATGTTAACAGATTAATGTATTCATGTTGCTCCCTGGTTGCCCCAATACATTAATAATAAATCAAAGTCCTTTTAATAAGTGTATTTTTGTTTTTCTGAAAGCATCAGGTCCTAAAATCATTATTTCTAATAAACTTTTTATAATTAAAATATGTTTTGATGTAGTAATTAATCAGCAAAAGCCATGATTTATTTTTGTGCTGATCATTCTTGAAAATGATATTCATAATAAATTTTCCATTACTTATATTAAAATAAAGATATAAATATATAAAATTTATTTGGAATTGAGCTTGATGTTATAATAAATCTATGAGGACCAACTTTGGATATTTCCATTTTTGAATGACAGCGTCCAGTTAAGATGTTAATTTAAATAATGACACATTTAATCCTTCGGATTCATTTACTTGTTCAAAATGACTTAACTCAAAGCAACATATGTTGTCAGTCTCTGTAATTAATATGTTGTTTTTCTGAAGAGAGAGAACAAGGAAGAAAGGCTACTTCTACTTGCATTTATTAAATGAGACGTAATATTAAGCACTAGTGGCTTTGGAATTAATGTTTGAGTCACTGTCATGTCACTGAGGTGAGGATAATTAATGTTACCTGTCATCTTTTTACTAATTAAGCTCAAATGACAGCATCAACAGCCGGGCCAGACTAATTGATTTTAAAACCACCAAAGCCCAAACATATGTCTGCTGCTCTGGCATTTTGTCACTTACTATTGGGCCTCCTTTCTCTTTAATCTGTTTCTTTACAGCATCCTCTGGCTTTGATTAATACGAGTTCTTTTTCGACTCAGATTGACATCTATTCTCTTTTTTTCTTGCTTTGAGTTTCTTTTCACTCTATCTTACCAAAACAGTTGGATTGGATCATATGGCGGTATGGGGGTGGTGGGTTCAAAGGTGAAAGGTCAGGTTAGGAGTCCATTAGGGCCAGCTTCTAACACAGACCCTTATTGACCTGTATGTTTTTCTCCATATGTTTACACAAATGTCGGCACAAAATGCATGTGTATACTGAAATATCCTTATCTCATGAGCGCATATTTATTACTGTGTGTAAACATGACATTCTTTAATACAAGTTCAATCAGTTTTGACTCAGAAACACTTTATTGTTAACACTGTGCTAGAGGTTATACTTTAGTGTAGCTTGAACTCTTAGATGTTAAACTTACCGATATTATGAACTGATTTAAAGATAAGTAGGATAATTTTTTACAATTTCTCCAAAACATTCAACTCTATTCACAACGATGGTTATGGCTCAAGACCATAAAAACACAAACCATAAGGCCCACGGACCAAGGCACCGCTTGGCCTATGTTGCCACCGCGTCCCTTGGTGACCCCCCGCCACGCTCAGCTCACCCTCAGAGCAGCCAATTATAACATCACATCATTAAAGTGTTCACAACAGGGCATTCAGGCTTTTAAATACATCACTTCCTAATACCAGGTGGGCGGGGCTTATGTCGTGTCTTGATCTAGACATATGTTTGCGAACAGCATGTAACTAGAGTGACCGCTTATCAGTTTGATGCAGATTGGGCATTGTATTTCAGAGGTACAGCAATCCCTTTGGTTCGGTGCATCATCAACATTGAGCGGGCGCCACAGCCACGCCCATCAGTGTATCAAAAATCTTTTGATAACTTTTAATCACAAGGGATATATGATCATGCTGTATAAGTTTGAGCCTGACATGTTAAAATCCCTAGGACAAGTTCGATTAAACGTAAGGGGCAAAAAAACACCCCAAAATGCATGGAAAATTATAATTAATTTAAAAATTAATTATGTTAACTTAATTATATTAAATTAATTATTGGCCGACTGTCCAATGAAATTAGCCCATAGGTCCAAGAGGCTTTTTTGTAGGTCCTGACTAGTTGCACTTGTGTACCAAATTTCATGCATGTCAGTCAATTGAGTGGGCGGGGCTAATCAATTGACGGTTTCTATGGGGGCGCTATACATCCACATTAGAACTTTTTAAACATGTTTCAATTTGACTGAGCATGTTTCTTGTCATCTATGCCCAAACGTTTGGAGTAGAAACTTCAGATTTTTATTGCAACATTGCAACATTGCGATCAATTCCTGAGGAGAATGACCATCTCAAGAGGAAAAAAAAACACTTCCTGTTGCACCCTCAAAGCACCCTCAATATTCTCTGTTAGTAATATGTAAATCAGGTCAAGATTGAGTAGCTTTAGCTCAGGTGGAAGAGCAGTCGTTTTTCAACCGGAAAGTTGTGAGATCGATTCCAGGCTTCGCCGGACCATATGTCGAAGTGTCCTTGGGCAAGACACTGAACCCTAAGCTGCCCCCCGATGTGCCTATCGGGGTGTGTGTGTGTGTGAATGGGTGAATGTGTACTATGTAATGTAAAGCGCTTTGAGCGGTCAACATGACTGGAAAAGTGCTATATAAGTACAAGTCCATTTAACTATAGTAATTCATGGTATCTATATTTTGTTTCATGGCAAACATCAAAGTTTGACAGCCCACCACGGCTACACCCCTCAACATTTGCAAATCCTTTCTTTAGCATTTATTTATTGATCCCTTCAGAGTATTTTAAAAGAGATCATTGACTGTACAATGAACTTTGTAGGATGACTCAGATGTAATATAAGACTTTGGAATTTGCGCGTCCTCCAAATTGAGCAGGCCCCACGGCCACAGCCATCAATGTATCAAAAAGCATTTGATAACTTTTAATCACAAGGGACATGTGATCATGCTGTAGAAGTTTAAGCTCGACATGATAAAACCCTTAGGACGAGTTCGATCGAATGTAAGAGGCTAAAAAATTCTAAAATTGCATAAAAAGTTACATTTCAATTCAAAATGGCGAATGTTGTGAAAAAATTAGCCTATAGGTCCAGGAGGCTATTTTGTAGGCCATACAAAGATACACCTGTGTACCAAATTTCATGCACGTCAGTCAATTGAGTGGGCGGGGCTAATTGATTGAAATATTGTAGAGGTATGTTTCAATATGACTGAGTTTAAAGTGTGCCAGAGATAATCAATGCCAAGATATTTTGAGATATTGGTACTTCCTGTTTTTTGGCGTCCGACCATCATTCGCCATATTTCCGTTTGACAAAGAAACTTGGGATTTTTACTGCTACATCATGAAAGGGTTTTTACATGATCTGAAGCATTTTTAAGTGTCTGCGACCATTTGTTGAGGAGAACGACCTTCTCGAGTAGAAAAAAGCACTTCCTGTTGGAAGTGGGCGGAGCTTTCGAGCATGTTTAGGCCTCCAAAAAAGCGCTTTCCACGGACGAATAATAATAATTAACATGAGGATTTTAATATTCGGTGCTCGGATCTAAAAATACAAAACAAAACAAAAGCTATACTGTAGCTTACTGTATGTTTTATTGCGCCCGTCTGTAATGCTGAGTTTCTCTTCTTGTGCAGGTGTGTATTGTATGTTTCAGGGAAAGTTGTGCTTAGCAATACTAGGACACCCAGCAGGCGGCCACTCATCTGTTTTGTTGTAGCTCTAAGAAAAACACTCAAATGTCATGTGATCATTTCTGTATTGTTTAAAGATTACATCTTCCTCTGCTCGCTTGTACGTCACTCTCCTCCACCTGCCTTCTTTTTTTCTGGGTAGTTGTGTCCAATCTCTCTGTATTATTCTGTACTGACAGCACATCTTTCTGCCTTTAGACATTAATTGTTTCTTTTTCTTTGATTTTGTTATTACACCATTACATTCATTCACCACACTTTTCTTTTATTCATTTAATTTTTTTTTGTTGCTATTGAAGATTAAAACAGAACACAGGGTTTTTTGGGAAAAAATCTGTCCCCGTGACTTCATACCATTCAACCTATGAACAACTGATCTGAAGTCTTTATTTTACCCTTTCACAAAATCTGAAAGTATAAATATAGGTGTATCTAAAACAATTGAAGAATGTGGAAGAAATTGAACATTTGTCTTAAGTTGGAATTTCAAATTTACAACTAGATCTAATTTACTAAATCTAAACGGGAATATTACAGGCATTGTGTTGATATAAGGAAACATGTGTTTGGTTTTTACACAAGAATAGTTATAAATCCAGCATCTCAAAATATTAGAATATAACTACTTACTTGAATGAAAACTCTTAGCCACTGCAAACTGTTCAGTTACAAATAGTTAAAAGAGGTTTTACTGATTAGTCTGATACTTCTGTAATCATGGACCCGACTTCTGACCTTACAGATGCCCAAAAAACTCATTAGCTTATTCCACCAAGAAGGACAACCCCAAAAGATAAGAAAGCTGGCTGTTCCTAGAATGTCAATGCGTCACTGGAAAAGCTTCTGGAAGAACAAAATGTGGCAGGAAAAAGAAGCACTAGCAAGAAGGAAGATGGTGCTCTTGAGAGAACTGTTAAAAAGAACAGAGTTGACAATGTTGGAGAAATCCACAAGAAATGGACAGGGGCAGGAGTCTGCGCATGAACACATTGGCGGCTTCAAGATATGTGCTACATTAGCCGCGTTCCCAGCATCAAGCCTCTCCTAAATGCCAGGCAGCGTCAAAGACGGCTAGATTTGGCCAAGGAGAAGAAGAAGTACACTGTCACTCAGGGGTCCAAAGTTTTGTTTTCTGATGATCAAGTTTTGCATCTCAATCGGAAACCAAGGTAGTAGAGTCTGGAGGAGGGCTGAGGAGACACAAAACTCAAGTGGGTTGAAGTCTAGTGTCAAGTTCCCAGTCTGTGATGATCTGGGTGCCATGTCATCTGCAGGTGTTGGACCACTGTATTTTATCAAGTCCAAAGTGAACGCACCAGTTCACCAGGAGGTCTTGCGACATCTCATGATTCCACCAGCTGACAAGCTTTTTGGTGATGGGGAATTTGCGTTCCAACAGGATTTAGCACCTGCACATACCGCTAAATCACCGATTGCTTGGTTTGCTTTCCATCATATCAGTGAGCTTTCTTGGCAAGCCAACTCCCCTGACCTGGACCCCATCGAGAACCTCTGGGGTATTGTTAAAAGGAAGATAGTCAACTTGCGCCCCAGAAATCTGGCAGAGACTGTTATTGAGGCCACCTGGGCTACCATCACACCCGAGCAGTGTCACAAATTTGTTTCCTCCATGCCTCCACGTATCCAGGCAGTCATTTATGCTAAAGAAGTCCTTTCTCTAGCTTTCTAATTTATTTTTTTGTTTTTGTTATTTTGTATTAAAAATGTTCATTCTAATATTTTGAGATGTTGTATTTTTTATTCTAATATTTTGAGATACTGGATTTATAACTATTATTGTGTAAAAAAAATTCCTTATATCAACACAATGCCTATAAAATTCCTGTTTAGATATAGTAAATTAAATCTAGCTAAAAATGTGAAATTCTAACTTAACTTAAACAAATATTCCATTTTTTCACGTTATTTAATTTTTTTTAAATGCAACTGTATATGTACATATACATACACTTTTGTGGTAATTTCAGCATTTATGACAATGTGATAGTTTTAATCATTGTACTGTAAGGAAAAAAGAGACGAGTATTGTACGGATAAACAACCTATTTTTAAGTAAAAGTTTCTACCATAAAGTAATGCAAAGTGTTTCAGATATTTACATTAATACATTCACACACACATTTGCCTTTATAGGGTTAAATTATAAAAAGACACATTTCTTCTCACTTGTTTTTCTATTGACAAATCATCTTCAAATCTTAAACTGTTTGGTGTGTGTGTGTGTTCTCTGCAGGCAGCGAGTCCTACTGTGGAAATACCTGCTGGAGTGGACCGACCCCATGGCAAGCACATCTTCAGCAGCAGGTCAGTGTCTTCACATGTGGGCCAAAGTAATTCATTCTCCCTTTTTCTGTTTCTTTTTTTATTTCTTTTTTTATTTTATCTTTAAAAAACTACCAGAATGCTTTTTTAGTTACATTACTATCAAAGATTGTGCATAAGTTGTTTGCCAGCGGTCGTGTTTACTGGTCTTTTCTGTGTGTGTCCCACTTTCTCTTCATTAAAGCTGTATTCTAATTCAGATCAAGGCCATTACAGATATAGTTGGTGTTAAAAAGCTCCATCATTAGCTCACTACAAAAGACTGCCAAAACAAGGTCAGGGTTACACACACACATTCAAGGAAAAAGAAATATGCTTAGACTGCCATACACACATGGTCTCAAAAATAAACAGCTACAAATACACTTGCATCTGCTTTTTTTAACAGACACACACACACAGCTGAGAACAGAACATACATGTCCTAATGAGTGGTGCTTAATTAGTGGCCGGGCTGCAGAATGCCTTGTGTCTCTTATCTGTCTTTTTTGTCCATGTGTTTATTTTGGCTCTGTGGGATAATATCCTCAATTCAAACACAGAGAAGAGGATAGACAATCTCCATTCACATTGCAAACATCATACCGGTGTATATCTTGTTAGGAGTAACCAGAGTGGGGCTTTTATGTTGGCTGTTTCATACATTTAAAAGTAGTTGTTCAGAAAACCATTAATGTGCTCCCTTTTACAGCCAGCTAGGATTTTTGCACCACACATCTTTTCAAGTATTTAGTTGAAAAGATATTTTGCATATAAAAACTTCAGGGAGTAAGGGTTTCCTCAGGTTAATAAATATACTATAAGTTTACTACAAAAAATTATGATGGGCATATAATGAATGTTTACACATGACAGTAGTTTAAAAAACATAAAATATTATCTCCCTCGATGTTGAGGCAGAAAATTGTCATCTTCTGTTTTTTCCTATTTTGATGTTTTTCCTTCAGTGTTCAATATTTAGCGTCATTATCAATAGTTTGCATAAAAATAATTTGTGGTTTTGACATCGCATGTTGTATTTCTTATATCTGCTGTTTGTGGCAGAGACTGATAGGGATGGGAAATAATGAAATTGTAGATCAGGGGTGTTGGAGTCCAGTCCTTGAGGGTTGGTGTCCCTCCAGGTTTTTGTTGTCCCCATGCTCCCAACACAGCTGAATGAAATTAATGAAAAGTTTGACAAGAACCCGTTGGATACATTTGATTTGCATCAGGTGTGTTAGTCCAGGAAACAACATAACCTGCTGGATACCGGCCCTCAAGGACCTGACTTTGACACATGTTGTAGATGCATCAAGATGCAGATGATTCTAATGTGATTCTCAAATGTAAAAATCTGTTTACTACATTTTCATTGCCAATCGAACACTGACATAATGTGGAAGGAGGAACTTGAATTCTGTAGCATGTACAAGGTTTAGATGAGACATCTGAGCAACATCCTTATCGTTGTAGCTTAGAAGCATTTTGGCATCAAGTTAATTTGAAATATTCTGGAAAAAAAACTTGTAAATTGACATTATATCTTTTAGGAAAGTATGTACAGTGCAATAAATAATACAAGCCAAGAGCATACTTACTGGAGTTTAACAAACACGCTGGGAAGCCATATGGTAAAAGGGAAATAGCTATAATTGACAAATTCAAAATACATTTAAAGACAAACTCGTCTTTCTGAATAGAAAGACTTTGATATTAATATAAGGCACAGAGTGAAGATGTTTCATTCTGATATACCTCAATCTTCTACTTACCTCTGAAAACGAATAAATGATCAAGTGTGTTGCACTATTAAACATCTATTTTTTTACTGCTTGCCATACTGCTTTCATGAGCTCGAGAGAAAATAAAAGCCTTTCAATCAGAATTATACGCTCTTACGATTAACAAATGTCCTCTTCTAATTGATAAATATACTCCGCTATCTGTTAGGTAGAGATGTAACGGCATAGTGATACGCCTAAGCGTGTCTCCTCCTGGAAATAGTTTGAGAGTCTGGCTCATCATTGCTGTAATAGCTTCATAATTGTCCCAGAGCAAAGTGCCCAGTAGCATGACCAATGGAAAACCATGACACTAAAAGCGTCGATTGTAAAGTTTACAAAGTGGTTTTTATATGTGTGGATGAGATCAGTTAATGGATGATCTCTTCCTTTGTGTTTTAGAAATACCAGCTATGCCTTTCATTTAAATGCAAAGTTTATGCACACTCTCTGTAAACCACTCTATAAAAACTGTAGCAGCTAGTTTTTCCCCTCATCTTTCTATTTCACCTAAAGGAAATGATTAAGTACTATATACAAGCTTCTGTTGGATAAATTATTAGCTAAGCAAACAAAACTAAAGCAATTAAAATTTTACTAACCAAAATGAAACTCTTTCAATACAATGTAGAAAATTTAAGTTGATTATAGAAGTTGACATTTAAGACTTCCTTTCACATTTGCATCATTTGAACTTGTTTTCATACACATATCCTCTCATGCAAACACACATCTTTCTCTCATGAACCATCTCAGCAGTGAGTAATGTAAAAGTGATGTAATGGTTTTTTTGGTCGCCGGGGGAAACGATCCTTGAAATTGCGAAAAAGTCCAAAAATGAGTATAGGAATGCAACCATAAATACGGGAACAGCAGAGCATACGTTAGATGAACATGTGTGGTTGTGTGTGGCTGTATATCAGCCTGATTGCTGCGTTATGTGCGTTGGCGTGTGAGTGTTCCTTTGCCTTTAAATGTGAATGTGACACCTATAAATACAGTAATAGCTCATCATAATTTGAACACCACAGCATGCACAGCAAAAAACTCATTCCATGCTACTCAAAATGTGCTTTTATATGGGGAAATAGATTTTCACTAAATTAGTTTATTGAAATAGCATTTCCAGCATATTATATTTCCTTTGTGAATAAGGCGCTCTATTGAACGTGTTTTGGAAGGCTAGAGGTGAAGAGGTAAATAGGTTTCAGTGGGTGCACCAAACCAACTGAAAGAGCTTTCATTTCGTTTAGCAATGTCTTTGCATTGTTGCTGCTTTGTGACATACATATAATTTATTAGTACTGATGATACCGACCTGTTTGTTAGCGTCTCATTTTATCTTCTGCCTTTGCTTCTATAGTTTCACTAATGAAATAGATTTACATACTCATTGACTAAGCAAATGTTAAGTGATTTGAAGCCTAAATATATCAAAATGGAGTATTACTAACCATTTTATTCAGTAATTTCTGCATTTAACAGTTATATAAAGGCTTGAGTATTTCCTTCCATTAACGTTTCGATTTGAGTATTGTCTTCACTCCTTACATCTCTGGTCCTTTGTTTAGAGAGCCTTCCGAGGTAAGAAAGAAAAAAAGGGAAATGGGTTGATAAATAAGTACAGGGATGAGAGTGTGAGATGCGCTGAGATGAAGAGAGTGGTTTGGTAATGCATATCCTCCTTTTTATTCCTCCTCTGTGTTTCTGTCTTTCATGGGGGGGATCAGTAAAGTGGCAGCTGGATAAAGAGAACACCTGCTCTCTTCATCTCCCTGGTTCACTCAGTTCCACTCTCCCTCTTTCTGTGCATTTGGTTTTTTTATGCTCTCTTTGCTCATCGTGCTCCCTCTCTCTGTCTCTTTTTCTTGAGTCTCACCCATTTTGTCTCTCTCTCTCTCTCAATCCCCTTCATTTTTTTGCATTGATGCAGCCTGTCAAACATCTCACAGAAAAAAGAAAAGAAAATGCAAATGGATCTCAATTGCTTGTGTGTGTGTTGAAGGTAGTGTGTTAGAGATCAGAGGCACAACAGCAGGAAGGGATAGAGGGGGATGCATGTTATTTTCCTACTCGTTTTAATTCTATTCATTAGCCTTGTCTAATTAATTCACTGCCTCCTCCCTCCCACAATTCACTGTTTTACATCCATACCATCTTCCTTCCTACTTTTTCCTCCCTTTATCCTTCCTCTTCTCTTTCCTTTTTCCTGCAATTCTGAGTAAACTAAGTAAATGGCAGTATTTCTCTAGATTTTTATAAAACTAAAGCATCTTTGGCCGAAAATAGTCAAAAAGTCTATATTCGGACTCTGCTGAAAGACATATTACCGCAACAACATGGCCAAAACAGGATGTTGTGATGATGCAAGCAATAAAAAACAACAACAAAAAAAAAAAACCGCAGCCAATATGTCTGCTGCATGGATGTACTTCAGTATATCTAAAAAGACCCACGGATAGAAATTTGCAAAGTGTTGAAGGGGTGCATCTGCAAAGATTCTCCTCACATTGGGTTTAATTTATCACCTGAAATCCAAACATCCCATCTGCTATGCTGAGTATGAGAGGAATGTGGCACAGAAAAGGAAAATCCCCGCCCACTCTGTCTGTGGTAGAAATTTTGAAAAGACAAAGAAGTTCCAAAGCAAAGGGAATCACACAAAAGATTATGGAATTCATTGGCTTAGATGATCCGCCATTCTCTGTTGTAGGAGATGTGGGAGTTCGTAGGCTGATCGAGCGCATTAAGATCCGTTATGCCATGCCAGGCAGACGACATTTCTCAGACATTAGCTGCTGATATTTCAGCAATCAGTCTCAGGACAGACATATGGAGCTCAGACGTCAGCTTCACCAGAATCCTCTAAATCCACAAGAGATCAATGTTCATTTCCAGCTGTAAAAGATTCAGCTCCATTCACAAGAGTTTTGAGGGTCACATACAGCAGCAGGCATTTCTGATGCATTCGCCAACATGTTCGCCACCTGGCATATCGACCGATCCAAAGTGTATATGACAGTCAGTGATAATGAAAGAAATATGACCGAAGCGATAGAAGGATGCATGGCCTCGGGTATTTTACAGGTTGTAAACATGTTCCTGCTTTCAGGTGTCTTTCCTCAGAGCCTAAAAACAGCCGTCATCAAGCCACTCCTGAAAAAGAACAACTTAGACC
>JBAMHX010000014.1:22075934-22091886 GCA_037177515.1 Pseudomugil tenellus
AAAAACACCATCGCGCTTATTGGAACATTAATTGTGAGATGGTGTCCAGTAATACGAGCAATTAGTTATACAAATATGCCGATTTCCTCCTACAGTTAAGTACGGAAGTGTTAGAGCCCCAACGCTCCGGGTATTGGATGTTTTGGACGGTATCATTAAAATGACAGGTCGATACTTGAAGTTTCCCGACACGGAGAACAGACCAACATCAAAAGGCGATTAGCATCAATATCCAGTTTCCCAAACATAATCGGTGCGATTTACTCATGTTGCTATAAGGGCTCCATGTGAGAATGAGGTTGTCTATGTGAAACGTAAAAACATTCATTTTATTACATGATCCTGATAAACCTGGTAATGTGGCGGCTTTCCTCTTGTTTATTATGCCGCTGCTGTGACTTCAAAATAAGATCTCCTTCCATGTCCACCTCACTAACAAACATCTCTATTTCAGTCTCTGAAAAGTTAAGTTTACGCGCCTCTCAGTTGCCACGATTCTGCCACAAACACTCGTCGATTCATATGCGGACATATTTATGAGCTGCTTTGCATTGACGTGTATGGTAGAAAGTGGATGTGAAAGGGTGGGAACGTGAACCAAAATCACTTGAGCAACCTTTTCGTGATTTATAAAAGGAAATTGTGTGAACCTGAGTGTACACAGTGTTTTTTTTTTTTTTATCAAACTTTTACTTTGGTGTAACAAGTAGTTGTTTTTTTTCGCTAAGCACAATTCTAGTAGAGATTCTACTTATAAGTTTTATAATCAGACCCCAGAAACCTAATTGCAGAAACGCTCAGATTAAACGTTTATATAATTCTTTTTTCATTTCTTAATGTGCTTCTAAAGCTGCTGTTTTATATGAACCAATAGAAATGTTTGCAGCTCACTTTAGAGCAGCAGACTTACAGCATCGGTGTGGCCGAAGTTTCTGCCTCCTTCTGCTTCATGCCGGTTTGTTTGTGTTTACAGAGAGGAAACAGAAGAAGGATGATGATGAAATGATGGAAGGATCTTGTCTATCTTCTCCTCCCCCTCTTCCGTTGCCTCGTTTTAGCCCACCATCTGGTGTTGTCTGCTAATGTGTTCGCTCGCTGTAGAACAAAGACATTACACCACCTCTCTACACACACTTTTACTGAGCAGCTGAACTGTGGCATATAACATATTCATACACTGTCCACAATATAGCGAGCATGTATCCCTGCTGTGCGAGCTCTCCTACACGCCCTCCGTACACAAACACACACCATCACTCACATGCAACATGGAGCAACTTTTTTCTATTTTTTCACTCATTTCCTTTGCAGACAAACATGCGCACACTGAATTGGCATGTGTGTTGAAACTAAAGCAGGGATGCTCTTTTCTGCTTCCAAAAAATTCAGTTGCAAAACTAAATATTTTCCACTTTTAATTTGAAATAAAATAAGCAGATGTTGTTTTATATCTATCGTACATGTAAATGTGAATGAGTTCTATTAATATATCGAACAAAATGAAGTAAGAATACACTTTTGAGTGAGAAACAATCCTAAAAAGTCCCTTTTAGACCCTTAAAAAGTCTGTTTTACATTAAATAATTTTTGTTGATTGATTAAAACTACTGACATTTCTAGCGACAATTGTCATTACACAAATAAAATAAATGTATCTTTCAAGTATAAAATATTGTTTTTAGCTACAGACTGCCTGATGCAGATTTTGGGGATTTGTGCTGGAGATTGAAATTAAATATAAAACCCAAATTTAAGAAGAAATTTGAGATTTTATTAAGAACATGTAAACAAACTTGCAGGTGTTAAACATCACTTTTCACTTAAAAATTTAAATGGATTCAAGAAAAGTTTTCTGAACAGGGAGTATTTAAGTTAAACATTTTGTCTTTATTCCTTAAAACACAAAAGCGTAAACAATTCTGAATTGGTAGCTGTGTTATGATTGTTTTTAAGCTGTGCTGGGTGTTTGCAGCAGGAAACAGGTTTAAGTGCCAGATGTTGCTCAGACTTGCTCTGACATGAAATCAGTAAACAACAACTGGTAACAAAGCTGCTTTATTGAACAGTTTCTCCACTATGATCATGCCTCATCCATCACCACTGCAACCAGTGTGTGTGTGTGTGTGTGTGTGTGTGTGTGTGTGTGGTTTGTCCACTCAGTCTGTTGTCTCTTTGTGTGTCTGTGTTACATCTTACTGATATTGTCACCAATGTGACCTCACAGAGTTACTATAGTAGATTCCCCCCCCCCCATCTGTTATACCCTCAGAGACCTGTCTCTTCATACACATACACACAAACACACACAGAAGCTCTTTGGCAGCTTGGAGTCTCCGCAGGAGCTGCCATCATCCCAGTGGAAAGCAGTCGAGAAGGGTATCACATCCCTCTTCTCTTCTGTCTCCAAATATCCTTCTGCTGCTTATCAAAGCTCTTTCAGCTCCATCATCGTACCCACATCGTTGTCGTGTCAAATCAGGTCTAGGTTTAGGTCTCTGGGGATGGGGATGGGTATTATTTACAGTACTGCTTTACTCTTAAATACAAAGATTTTGCTATATACATTCTATTATCCATGAGCTTATAGTTTCATATTTATTCCTCACACATCTGAGCTTTGCTGCATCTGACTCGTGTAAGTGACCCTTTAGATTCCACAAATTGACTTAAGTCTGCTTGGGCCTAATTGAATTTAGACACACATCTGTCCAGCTAAGGCCTATAAGTCGATATTATGTCATCAAGTGTGGACGCAGAATATAATAAAAGAAAATGGATTCACTAAGATTAAATGTGTAAATTATGGCAACCTTTTCACAACTCTGGGTATTTGCAGGTATGTTAATTCACTCATAAATACCAAGCCATTTGTTAAAGTAAAAGCAATATCCACAATATAAACTGCTAAAACAATATTTTACTCAGTTTCTTTGCCTCACAGATGTGATCATTTTTGTGCTGGAAGAAATCTGAACGCATGTGCCCGCACTGCCTGGTTTGCACGAGTCAGCTTGTGGGTGGATGTGGGATTTTGAAGTTCCTTTATGTGCGTCCAGACCGACAGTTTCTCAAATACACGGTGCGTTCAAGTGCTGGTGTGAATCAGGGTCATTTGGATTTGAATGGATTTAGATCTATAGTTATTTTAAAGTAAGAGGGATGTTCTCTGTAGCAGAATATTTGATGTTTGTGTGAATATGAACACATAGTTGTATGTTCTCAAAGTTACACATTAGTGTAACTTAGTTACATTAGTTACACTATAGGGAGTAGAAATACTCCAAATCTGAGATGTTCTGGTAAATCAGACCAGCTTCTGCTCATAAGATATGAATATTCCTGCTTTTATGTATTTTCTAATAATTGCCCCTGCATGGCTTTAAATGCACAGTAAGATTTTGGATTGTTGGCTGTCTCCTTTAGTCCAACCACTGGAGGAGAAGTCATGACTGTACTGGGGGATCAGAAATGATAAATGGACTTGTACTTATACAGCACTTTTCCAGTCATGTTGACCACTCAAAGCGCTTTACAGCACATTCACCCATTCACACACATCCCAGTAGGTACATGTGGGGTCAACTCGGGGTTCAGCGTCTTGGCCAAGGACACTTCGACATGTAGTCAGAGGAAGACTGGAATCGATCTCCTAACCTTCCTCCTGAGCTGCAGCCACCAGAGTCATTTTCATAACCAGTAGGTGTAATGTGAGGTGTGATCCTTAGGAGTACTTCACCTCAGCCTTTAGCGTGTGTGTGTATTTAATGTGGTCACTACTACATTTAAGCTCAGGGTCTGCTGTTGTTTTGATTCTCAGGTGGTCTTACCAGCATGTCGGGGCTTTCCGCAGACCTCAGCCAAATCATCGCTTTGCCCCTCATGTCCTTTGTCATTTCATTTTTCTGTGCATCTCTCCGTAGCTCTCGCTTCATTTCTCCTGCAGAGGTGATGCAGGCAAAGTAGTTGAGTGTCGCTCATTTTACACATAATGCGTCTCTCCATCATCCCCCTCCCTCACTTCTTTTGGCTGCGTTTAATAAAAACTCACACACACCGACTGAGCTGTCTTTTTGATAGCGTGTCCTGTTGATCCATCATAGTGGCATCCCATTTAAATGTTAAACGACCTGCGCGAGATGGTTCATCTGTGCAAACGGTGTCTTTCTTTTTGTCCTGTAACTGGATAGATTTGATGGAGTTAATGTAGCAAAGAATCAAACACCTTTTTATGGCCACAAATGGAAGGCAGAGACTCACTGCAGATTTTATTTTTGCATTATGCAGAAATGTCTAGCCATCACAGCAATGAGGCTGGAATAATAGAAATGCTTCATGAATTGTGTTGCATTTAGAGTTTCAATGTTTGCTTGTGTGGTGCTCCAACATAACAAAAGGCCTTGTTTGTTTGTTTTTTAAGCAGAACCTCTCTGCTCACCTTGTTTTCACACACAAAGCACTCCCGATGATGACTGGACAGCTAAATCATTGAAGCTAAGCTTCTTCATTTTTTTAGTGGGAGATTTAATTCCTCACCCCCCCAAAAAAAAGGAAAACATGGAGAAAAAAATACAACAATTTTACACATATTTGCATATTTTTGTCAGATTCCATAAAACATCTCACACTCTGTGGGTGGTCCTGACCTCTAGCTGGGAACTGCTAGTTGAGACGTTCATGAGGCATAACAACACCCATCATCTGCTCCAAATTCACTCTGGCATTCGTTTTCTTTTGTGCTGAGTGTAAGCAAAAGAAATCATAAATACAAAGGAAGGAAGTGGAATCGGATAAATAAAAAGATGTAACAATGGTGGAAAAACTGAAAAGCTACCAATTCAGATACACGACTTTAGACAGACTTTTGGATTCTTAATGAACTCACAGTTTAATTATGCACAGAAAGTATTTACCATTTATCTGCAGAGGGTTTAGAAGTTCTTTCCAAGGTCGGAGAGCTTCCTATCAGGTCTGGACAGTTAGTCTGACTTTGGATTTTCCAGCAGGGAAAACAGTTTTCTGCAGAGCGGAGGACTTTGTGTCGGCTTAACGCTGTTAAACCTTCAATCCCTGCAGACAAACAGCGTCTAAACCTGACACTGCTGACCCACGCAAACACGCTCACACAGCCCAAATTCATGTATGTATACCAACAGCTACACAAACATGGGAAGTCCATGAGTCAGAAGCAGAACTGCGTCCACACAAATGTTGAGGGTAAAATAGGAAATGTTATAAAAACAGCTTTGTTGCCATGAATAATACGATGAAAATGGTCACGCTAGGATAAAACTGTCTCTGAATGTCTCATTTGCTTTTGGAAACATGTTGAATTTGCATTATTAACAGCCGTTTTTTATGTGGTTGGATATTGTTTACGACAATATTTTCTTCTACCCGTTACTGACAGATTATTGTTCTTTTCCAAAGCATTCGGCACCTCTCAGTAAAGTGTAAATGAAGTCCACAGATGGCAAACAAAACATGAAAATGGAAATGTATGAACAGCAAATTAGTTGCTGTTTTTAAATGAAAAAGTATAAAACAAGTGAAAAAGACAGAGGCAAACTAAAAGTTGTATATTTCAGCACTTTGATACATCATTGTGTGGTTTTAATTCTCAATATTATAGTAATTTCTTATCAATTTTTTAAAGATGACATAAAACTTGTACCTACGAGAAAATGTTCTCAAAAAACAAACAAAAAATAAGATGAAAAATACAACTACAGGTTAACACATT
The DNA here is from genome assembly GCA_037177515.1 of Pseudomugil tenellus. Taxonomy (NCBI): domain Eukaryota; kingdom Metazoa; phylum Chordata; class Actinopteri; order Atheriniformes; family Pseudomugilidae; genus Pseudomugil; species Pseudomugil tenellus. Next base: position 22,081,675 of record JBAMHX010000014.1, read on the forward strand.
AAGCAGAACTTCCCAGTGATTTGTCACAATCTTTTTACACCTCTGTAAAATATTAATTTTACCCATTAAACCTATTATTTTGTAGTTTGATATTGATGATATTTGATTCTTACCCAGTACTGGTTTGGTTTTAGACCCTGTAGTCCCAGTTAATTTAGGCTGAGCTTCTGAAACATGAAGGTTAGCTCCACCTCCTTGTCACAGTTAAGCAGGGGTATGTCTGTAAGCTATCTCCAACCCACCATTCATTTAGAAAACATAAGATCCAACGCAGTGTCGCCCCATGAATGGAGGTCGTCAGACCCTCCGCTATGTTGTAAAAGTGATTCTTTAGTGTGAGCTCAACAAATGGAAGTTGTATCATACATGCATAACAAGATCCAGAAATGATGGCTTTAACAGGCCAGAACACCGTTATGAAGAACTGGGGTAAAATAAGGAACAGATCTGTGGTTTAACATGGCAAGTTCGGCAGTGTTTGGGGTTAGAGATGAAATGGAGCATCTAGATTGGTTTAGGTGCTTAATGCAGAAGCCACGATGAGCTCATGCAGATGCATTACTGGACACATATGTACGTTTGCTGCCATCCAGGTGATGTCTTCCTCATGGTTGGCAAGACAATGCCAAACTGCATCCAACCCAGTGGCAACTTCCATAAGATGTGTTACAATACATTATAAGAAGTTGGCACAGCAGTACACACTCTTCTTCATTTAGTTTATTTTTTATAAATCCCAATTAAATCCCAAAGTTTGCATAGTAACATTCCTACACGAATTTCAGGCCCATTTATTGCATTTGCAAGCTTTATAAATGAGTCCCATTGACACACCACATAGAAAGCAACAACCTCTGTGTTAAATCTAAAAGGATGGACTAGACAAGCCGCTACACATGTAAAGAAACACAAACACCTGCAGCATTTTACACAAAAACACACCTGTCAACTGACAAATGGAAGAAATGAAATAAATGTAATAAAATAAAGCATGAATCATAAAAACAGAGACATCAACAACACAAAGAGAAAAAAAATAAAGTGACATAACTGCAGTAAATAAAACACTACAGGACAACACAGTGACTTTGGCGGCATGCGGGTAAGTAAATATGCGGGTAAAATATAAGGCCTGTGTGGTAAAGAGTCATTAGTGTGATCATGCAGATGCATCTGGATCCCTGCAGAGATCATTTGCAGACCAGTTGTAAAGTTATCACCCAAATTAACATTCATCCAAAGTTTGAATTGATCAGAATTGGACTTTTTTTCTGCATGCTGTTTAGCTTGTAGCCCATTTCAGATGGTGTAGACGGCTAATCCATGTGAGGTGCGGTGGTGTTAGCGCTCTCCCACTGAGCATCAAACACTCCAATCCTTTCTTTGTTTACAGTGCTTTCCACCAACTCTGCTTCAGACACAGTCATTACTGCCATACCTGTTCCTTAATAATATGGTGCTTTTCACCATCTTTCTGGGTCATTTTTTATCTCCACAGTTCTCTTTTCTCTTTCAGATTTAAAATCTTACCTCTTTATATTCCCTATACCCATGCTGCTTTTGTAACCCTGGCTCTATGTGTTTGCCGTATTCCTCAATTACCTCTCGAAAATGCACAACTTTTATTGATATTGCTGAGCAGAGAGGGGAAGAAAATGGGAGTATAAAAGGAGACAGTGCAAATGGATTTTTTTCTTTTTCTTTCTCTTCTGCAGTCTGACCATTTTTCAGTCACACTGAAATTTAGCTAAAAAGCACCTTGTGATGGTTTTGCTCAAATGGAAAAGCTTTTAGTTTAGCTTCTCAGTCCCGATTAAGCTGAACTCTGTCTCTGCATCTCCACCTCTGTTACCATTCCTCCCCCTGCGTCACCCCCTCCCCCCCAGAGTTTTTATTTTGTTTTTAACCTTCTCTTCCTCCCAGAAGGACGAGGTGTCCCGTGTGCCAGACGCAGTTGTGGAAAATGGGAAGGAGCAGCTCATGTTTGAGGTTCCGCTCAATGACACCGGCTCTGCGGGACTTGGCGTCAGCCTCAAAGGGAACAAGTCCAGAGAGACAGGAGAGGATCTAGGAATCTTCATCAAATCCATCATACATGGAGGGGCTGCGTACAAGGTGACGTGATTGTCTCACTTATGCCCAACACACTCCCTCGCTATTTCATCAAGTTAAAGTACAAAAACATTGAATAATACATTTTTATTTTAAAATCAAATTAAATTGAATTTAGATAAAATATTTTTTATTTTAAAATAAAAAAAATAACACAATTGAGTCACTTCAGCTGCCGCTGCCTCCTTGTGCTCCTTCTCTGTTCGTCTTTAACCTCTTATTCATCCCACTTGAAGTATTATAAAACACAGGCAAGCAAATCCGCACACACTCACACACCGGGTGCAGCTGCATGTCACACACACTAAAATAAATGGAAAAGCATCTGATGCTGAATCACTGGAAGTCTGACATACAGAGTTCATAACTGTCTGTGTTTGGGGGCTGAGTCAGGCTGTGGTGGCAGGCTGTGATTGTGTGTGCATGTGCAATTACATTTCCATCATGTAAGCTTATGGTATTCAGGCTTTTTGCCGGTTTGGCTTCAGCGATGCTCATTGAAGGTTATAGATTTATGTCTTTGTAAATCTCCATTAATTGACTCACTGGTTACAATAAAGAACATGAGAATACACAATTTAGAGGAGCAATTTGCCTTAATGTCCCTGTTAATGGCTATTGATCATCCACAGGTTCATGGATTTATGCATTTGTACAGATTCATGTATTCAACTGTATTTTATATTAAAATGCTTTACAGGATGGACGTCTGCGTATTAATGACCAAATGGTTGCTGTAAATGGAGAGTCGCTGCTGGGACGCTCCAATCATGCTGCCATGGAGACACTCCGACGGTCTATGTCACAGGAAGGAAATGTAAGAGGGACGATCCAGCTGGTGGTGCTGAGGACTTTCACGGTATGCTCATGGTTTCTGTTTTATGTCTGCTTTGCTATGTACAGGGGAAATAAAAAAAGTCTCCTGTTTGTGTTACAGTAACCAGTTCTGTTTCCAATATCACTTCCTTTGCAACATCAGTCTTCAGATGCATTCACCATGTGAGAATGTGTCAAATGTGTGATTCTTCACTTCACCTATAACTCCAGCCACTGCATCTCCCCTCCTCCCACACACACGCACACGCACACACACATACACACACACACACACACACACACACACACACACACTGAACCTGCTACACTTATTCTGATCCTGTGCAACACAAAGTTTGAATTCAATGAGACAAACAGGAGAGAAATTCAGATAACGTGACCCCGGTCAAAATGTTATCTGAACCTAAAAATAACATGGTAGCAACAAACATGTTATTTGAAATAAATCACATGATAAATCTAAAAATACAGGCACCTTTGTGTGTCACAGAGACAGTTAAATATTGTACTTTCTGAATTATGACACAAGCCATCAGTTTAAATCGACCAATTAACAAGCGTTACCTTAAACAAAGTCCAGCTGAGCACACAATGGTGAAAGAGTCATAAAAAATAAAAGAAAGCAAAAATTATTCACAGATTTAAGTTACGTCAAGGGTTAAAATAAGCCTGATGCATACCTGTCATCAAAACAAAACAAAAAAAGTGCTAATTAAGATACAAACGGTTAAGAGGACAAAACATTTAGCTTTTTCTTTACTGGTTTCCTTTGACCTCTTTTGAGTATTTTCATTTATCGTCTGTTTCCTCTGCCTCGCTCTACATGTGCCTTTTATGCATTCTCCACTCTGCTCTCTTCCCTGTTCTTACAAGCAGCAGCAAAAGAGCATTTACAAGTGTGAATTGTGCTCTGCATGATCCGCTGCTGGTTGAAGAACTGCTACATCTCGAGCCTGCACCCTGTGCTCACATACAAACACACTAAAAGCAATGGCCGATACATGAGATAACACAATGTGTTAATGTGTGTGTTCAGTAGTGTAACATTAATGGAGCAGAATATTAGATTGGATGAGCTAATATGATTCAATAACATGTAAAGAATTTCAAAACCCTTCTTATATGCAACACAATAACTTCTTAGGGTTATCTGGTCAATTGTTGTTGGAGGAAATAAAGATGTGTGTCCATGTTTGGCTGCAAAAAGAAGCAAAACATAGAGAAATGTAAAGAATAGATTAGAGACTGCACCTTTAAAGCCTTTTTGTCATCTGTATTGATGCTTTTCAACTGTACAGAAGTGGATCATTGTAGTTTTTTTTTCTTCTAATCCCCCTTTTTTTCTTTTCTTTTCACTCTTCTTCACTCCCTCTGTATTTATCTTGTGTCAGCTCACTGTAATCTGCCTTATTATTCAGCTACTCCTTTTATTTTTTCATTAACTGATGTTCTTGACAGTCAGCACTTTTGGTGCTACAAAGGCGGAATAAATTCAAAGGAAGACATCTTCGAACATTTAGTCTCCTAAGTAGGTGCCTCTTGGCTGATTGCTGCTGGGAGAGGCGCTAGCCTGCCCTGCAGTTATGGATTGCAACTAGCAGGGATGATGGATGAAGAATTAAAAGTCCTATAAGTCTTATAATCCTAAACCTGTGTTTCCATTGGCCCTAGAATTGTACAAAACCTAAAAAAGACAATCAAAAACCGCATTTACATGTCACCAGATATGGCGATGGGGTCAAATAAAGATGTGCAGTATGAATACACAGAAATCTCTTTACTAATAAAGAGAAAATTATAACTACTCTTGACAGCAAACAAGTGATTTTAGAAGGATTTAGATAGTGAAATGGGGGAGAAGGGCCTTGAAAAGCTGTAGCAAATCCTCCACTGCATAGAAAACCTGACACAACGCTACCTGGTTTCCTGGCATTAGCTGCCAAACTACTGCTTGTAAACGCAGCTACTTATAGCAGTTTTCTCACCGCCATGTATTTCTGTCAAGCTTAGCACCAAGAGTGGACTAGCTGAATTATGGTCTCATTTCATAAGGATCAATAGGTAAGTTAAATCATCCTCTCCTGTTTGAACGACCAGTTGAATGTGGTCCCATCAAAACCTAAATGGGAAAGAAGTAACAATTAAGCTTAATTCTGAAGTAAGTGTCCGGTTTATTCTCATTTTAAAGCCAAACTAATGAATTCCTTTATCATGTAAACCTTCATGACACTCTAAGTTAACTGCTTGGTCGCATCATGCTAGTACTTCACACATATAATTAAAATGAATTTGTGTATTCATTATGTGGTTTTCCATGTCGATGAAATTATGAGAAGCAGGGAAAGGTTGTTGTATTTCCGGTATATGTAAGTGCGTAACTTCTACCTTCACGTCAGTATTAAGAGAAGGTGAATAAACGCGCTTCCTTGTAAACCTCAATTTGGATATTTTCATGTAAACTCAAAGAATAATTAAGTATTTATTCCGAATTAAACGTACACATCCATTCCATACATACCTACACATGCACACACGCACATACTGTGTAGGTATGTGTGTGGGACATGGTTGCAGTACCTCCTACCGCACTGAAAAATGGTTCTGCGCAGGGGTCTCTGGGTTGATTCTTCAGGCCCAAGGCCCTAACTTGCCAACAGGCACCTGGCCAGTTGTCATTTCTGTTGACGGATGCATCTGCAGCTACTCTAAACCCACACTTACTCCTCACAGTAGAGCACAGCCGCGTGTGAGCTAATCTCGCGATGATTCAGGCTCAGATTGACCAGCAGAACAACACTGTGGTTACGTAAGCATAAAAACAAATTAGCTGCCCAATCTTCAAGCCTCCACACGTTCTCTTTACACAAAATTTTATCCAGACTGTGTGTGCTGTTTGCATACCAACATAATAATAATATGATATAGAAAAAGATAACAATAATTATAAAAAAAATAAATGGATGAAATCTAAGATTACATTATTACATTACATTACATTCATTTAGCAGACGCTTTTCTCCAAAGCGACTTACATCTGAGAATAAGAACAACACAAGCACTAAATCAAACATCATAGATAAGCACAGTCGAACGGCTGTAGTGTAGTTGGGCACAGGTGTTGCCTGCAGTGCTAGGTGCACTAATTCTTTTTCCTACGTTAATTAGATCTGAGTTTCTGCAAATAACTAGAACAAATTTCTCAAGTTAGTATAATTTCCTATTGATCACAACTAAGTGCAGACATGTTGCTTAAAGAGCTGCGTCTTTATCCTGGTTTTGAAAGTAGATAAGGACTCTGCAGAGTGAAGAGTTTGGCAGTTCGTTCCACCACGAGGAACAACAGAGGAGAAGAGTCTCGCTTGTGATTTAGCCCCACGTAGTGATGGTAGTGCTAGGCGTCTTTCACTGGCTGAGCGCAACTGTCGAGAGGGAGTGTAGCTCTGGATTATTTAGATTATATAATGCAGTCTACAAAATGTCAACTTCTTTTGGTGAGTAAGAAGCACTTGTGTTTGGAAGGAAAACTGCTTATCACACTGGTTTAACAGCTTGGACCAACTCAGTAAACCTCTATCCTTTTAACATCTGATTCTTGGTGAAGGGGCTGGGTGGGGGGCCAGGTATTGCCGCTGGTTCTCGGTGTGGGGTCAAGTGAAGAGGATTTATTACACACACAAGACTACTGTTCTCTGTTGTTTGAGTGAAGGCTTTATCTAATATAAAGAGACAAAAACACAAAGGAGCACAAATGTATCAGAAAGCCAAAGTGACAAACAGATGGGTGCATGTTAATGAGCATGCATATTAGTTTCTACTCACACAGACACAAGACAAATAAATGCAAATTAAATCCCTGAAGAAATAATACATGCTCAAAAAAGAAACATCAGCACTGTAATCCATTCTTTGTTTTAGAATTATAGGCCCCTAAGAGGGCCCCCTCTCAACGGGATAGGTACGTGTGGCTGTTGGAGCCACACACACACTGAAAAGTGGGGCAGTATTGAAGATGCTTCCAACACTATGGAGCGTGGGAAATGGGTCCCCTACTGTCTCCTGCATGTCTTCCTCTGTAGCTAACATTTAGCTCTGCTGGAGGAGTCACTTACTGCTCCGGTCATTGCTCAGTGGAAATACAGTCTGCATACGAGATAGGTTTGCTTAACAAAAAAAAACATAAACCTCCTACAGAGGCTTTTGTTTAAGTTGCATTGTATAAATTGATGTCTTGCTTAACTTTTTAACACGTGTGCTAATACTCTATTACATGTTTTGCGGATTATCTGGAAATATTAAAATATGTTTGATTTTAAATTTAGTGACAGGAAACTTTAAACACTGTAATTATCCAGAAAATCAGTGTGAAAACATTTGCTTTACTCCATTTTAGGATCAACATGAGGTGTCACCCAATCGCTCATTTGACAGCTCATCTGGCCTGTTTGGACCGATGAGTCCAGTAAAAGGTCAGACAGGATTGGTCAGCCCTGTCTCAGACGTCTTTCACCCTCCCCTGGTGGCCAACAGTATTTACGCTTCCTGTGGTAAGTTCATTTGTTTACATCAGTGGCTAAAACACAGAGCTGCAGAGATTACTCACATGTTCCATTTTAACCATATTCAGAATTTCAATTATTCTTTATCAAGTAGGGAGAGTTTTGTCAGTGTGTGGAAAAAGTCAACTCATATGTAGTTATTGTGTTAATTTTTTCTCCAAAATAAAAATAAACTGAAGCTATATTGGTGATTTTTTTGTAAAGTATCACATTATTTATGTCAAAGAATTGTGAGTTTTTTAAATTTTATTTTTTTAGCAAACTTCTTAAACTGTGCATTTGTACCAACACGATCATATGTTTGCATGAGCATCAACAAGACCGTACAGTTGGAAATATGGATGTACCACTAGCAGAAAGCATCAGAATTTTTCACATTAAGAAAGTTGACAATTTTTACCATTTTCATTAACTGATGGACAATAAAAAGTCTATTTTTTTTTACCTATATCTTTTTTTTTTCTAAATTTTCTTGTCAAGCTTCTGCTTATGACCTCTGGTAGGTTAAACTTCAAACAGGCTCAGCTCTACAACAGTGTGCTTACAAAAGCACCAGCCAACATTTTAGAATCAGCTCAGTGACAACAGCTGCTCTGGTAAGAGCTACACCGTGGTGCCTCCCACTTAACACTTGCACTCACTGGCTACTTTAGTCAGCCCACCTCTTTAATTGCTTATTAACACAACAGCTAAACAGCCAACCACATACCATTAGCTTGGTGCAGTCGGACATGTGGACATGGCTAGAATATGCATTGTAAAAAGGACTATTTAGAGATTGTACAGTGACGTTATAGCTGTTCTGCTTCGACATTTGGGGAAGTAAGCTCTTCTTCATAATATGAAAGAGAAAGAGGGATCTATCTGAGAAAAATCACTAAAGTGAATTCAGTAATTTAGTTTCGTTCTGCTTTATTTGTTGACAATGAAATGATGCACAGCAAAGTATTTAAAAATGAAAAATACACTGGTGATGGAAGTGAACTAAAACTTTAGGTTGCTTACGTAACCCTGGTTCTCAGTGAGTGAGATGTCTCAATATTGGATTTGCCCCCCTGCGTGTTCCTCAGAAGCATCTATCATTACACCAATCCTGATTCTCAGAGTAGCATGAGTGAGATGTCTCACCAAACAGCCCTTCTTGCCAGGTGAAGCGAGAAGAGTTTTTTTTTAATGATGCTACGTTGTACTGCAGGCTGCATCACAATCACCAACCAATTAGGATTGGCGTAATAAAATAGATGCTTCTGACTAAAACGCAGCGGGGCGGGGGGGTATCCCATAGTGAGACATCGAAACGAATGCTATGAATGATAACACAATGTAAACTCTGCCTTCCTTGTAGAAAACCAGATCTATGAATATGATCCTGATATTTAATTTACTGATCTGCCTGCACTGTTTAAATGATCTGAATTTGTAGTAAATGTTAGTTTTATATTAGTGTGTTTTTTTGTCTCCAGTTGGTTGGATGTTCTGGAGTGTTTAGATTGAATTTTATCAGCATTATGAAAACTGAAACCAGTCCTCTACAATTAAGATTCAGACTTGATTTTCAATAATTTAACTGTTTATTTTCTATTTGTTTTAATTTAATGTAGAGATCAGCATCAAAGATGTCATTTACAAAAAGTTGCACGAAGCACTGAACGAGCTTTATAATCATGGAAAATAAACATCCAAGATCAAACAAACCATGAAAAAAAGGAAGGACTGGCAGCCAAAATACAGGTTTAATTAGAGTCCTCGGCCTGTAATTTCTCTTTCATTTCAATACTTCCATCTCTCTGTTGTTCAAGGTTGTTGTGATAGTTTGTTATGTTGGGTTGAGCTAAACAGTTATTTTTGCTAAAACGGCTGCATGTTGCAGTCTCAGCTAATTGTATCTGCTTCCATGATTATATTATTGATATGAGATGTGTGTTTTTTTATTACTATTGCTGTGGAAACACAAATCTTTTTTTGCATCTTATCACTTCAGTAGGAAAAAGCTCATCCAATAAAGTCAGTTATTTAGATTAGTTCATAGTTGTGTTATGATCAGGTTTTGGACTTATGGCTAATACTTTTCTGCTAACATGCTAATGTTATCCCAATAATGCTTGTTTGCCAGAGAATGTGTGTGCATTTCGGTTTCTGAATGACATCTCTGCCTAGTTAGATGTTTTAGTAGCGGTTGTGTGTGGGTGTGTGTATGTGGGTGTGTCAGTTCAGGGATTTTTTTGGCCACTATCAGGCTGTTGTTGCTTTTGTTTCCCTGTTTACACTGGATCTGTTAAATATTTCTGACCTTGAAAACACTTCTCTGTTTAAATACACCTCAGCTGCTGTGTCGTTTTACATGCACATATGAGTGTGTGTTTGTGTAAAGTACACACATTTCTCTCGAGCTTTGTGAGCTATTTTTGGGGACTTGGATGTTTGTTCTTGTGTATTTGTGTTTGTGTGCGCCTGCCAGTATTTTACTCTCCTAATGAACCATGTCACACTGTGAATTCATTGTATCTGCACTACGGTCCAAATTAGAGAGAATTGAGAATTTATTTAATGCACATAAAGTAAAGAATAAACTGCATGTAATGACTCCCTCCATATGTATTTATGCAGATGGATTATACATATTATATATATGTAGCTGAGTAGAAGCACTCAGTTTTTTCTCAGTGTCCTCAAACAACCTCTAATTCTCCCTTCATGCTGCATCCTA
>JBAMHX010000014.1:22108123-22124554 GCA_037177515.1 Pseudomugil tenellus
TGCCTGAAAAACTCCAACCAGCTGAACCAAATGACTACAGAATTTGAATTTCCCTCTGGGATTAATAAAGTATTTTACATTCATTTAATTTCATTCAAATGTCAATGACCTAATTTACTTCAAGAAATCTAGGTTGGGATCCACAGGTATAGACCGTTTTGCAGTAAAAAACACCAACAATATAACTTCATAATATTGGTAAATTGAATTATATCAATCTACTATTTCCCAAGGATACATCAATGGACACTCATCACCTTGAAAACCAGGAAGTTCCTAAATTATACATCAAAATATTTCTAGATCACAAGCCCCATCCACAAGTATATATGATGCTTTGACATCACTGTCATTTTGAGTTTTAATCTTAAACAATCGACTGCCAAAATTAACTGTTTTGAATGTTATTATCGTTTGTTTTACAGAAAGTTTTATAAAACTTCACTGACCTGAACAAAACTGATTGGAGAACATTTCAAGATCTGAGAGATTTTTTTTTGAGAAATTGAGATGCAGGACTTGAGCCGGAGGGAATTTCAGAACCGAAGAGAAGCATTCAACCCATTTTACATCAAGTTTCTACGGCTCTGAACTCCCAAAACAACTTTGGTACTGCTCACATTGATCTCACACCTGAGAACATTAGAATCATGAACCACTTTTGGCACCGCACAGTTCTGCTACTTCTACATATGGTCCATGTGTTTTGGTGCCCCAGAGATTGTTTAGGGTTTTGCCCCTTAGGAGACCACGGACATTTGGTTCCTGTGATTCATTATAACTGAGCTTTTCCTGGAGTTTTCTCTCTATCCTGTGATCTGTTAGTATGATATTAGTATGATGATCTCGAGCATCACTCAGATTACTCGCCAACTTCCAGAACATCTCCACAGTACTGGACCCAAAACCACCACTTTTCCCTGAGAAACTGGTCAAACCAGTGGAGATATGTGTCACCTGCAGAGCACGGGATCACTCAATTGCAAGATTCTTGGATGAAATTAAAAATACCAGCCATTCAGGTAATTGTCAAAGGCAGTACAGGCTGACCTGGAGAACTAGATATCTCATCAAAGGATTGGTACTCCCAGATCCTGAGAAAAGACTCACCCCCAACCAGGTGTTGTAGCATCCTTTTCTCACAATAATGGACATTATGGGCCTTAAACTATGTCCAGTCCTGTGTGGATTTAATGGATTTTAGCTATCTTCAAATTTCTGGTGGGCACTGACCTCTTCCTTAAGTACAGAGCAGATGACCCAACAAATTGGAGAAGATCTGACGAAGATCAACCAGATGAGCCATCAAAGCAAATACATCTAAACAAGGTCATGAATCAAATGGGAACCCTGAACTGCAAAGTAAGATGGCAGATAAAGAAAAGCTGGGTAACAGAAGACCAAAGAAGACCTCCTTACCAAGAAAGATTGGTGATCAAAGATTTATGATAAGTATTTTTGTGATGCTAAAGAAAGAAAAAACGATCATGGTCGAGGACGCAGAAGTCAAACCTCAGAAGAAGGAAGAGCAGGCCTTAAGATCACAGTGGGACATCAGATCCTAACCATGTATGCCAGCTGACACAACTAAAAGTGAGAAGGCAGCTCTTTGGATTAAGTTACATCATGCGAGGAAAAGAAGCAGCTCTTCAGAAGTTTGGGGAAAACATAGCCTCAATACCAAAATTGAGTGGTTTAGTAAAGGAGCAATGTGTTGGATAAGCGTCCTTTCACATTTTTACTCTGAGTTTGTACTTACTGAGTCCCCCAGACATTTAAGTTGTTCATGCTGGAAACAATGACCTGGGAGCAGCAGAGCTCAAAACAGTGTTGTGAAGGGACCTGATGCAGCTTCATAAAGAGTTTCAACAAATGAAAGTCTTCATCAATGAACGTCAAGATTGGAGATATGGAACCATTGCCACAGTTATCAGGCATAGACAGTTTGTCAATCCAAGCATGAGAAAGTCTACTGAGTCCTTTGGAATTGCGGTAATGGAACATCCCCTCCTAAGACACTACAACAACACACTTCGTCTATCAGATGGAGTGCACTTCATCCGAAAAGCCAAACTCTCTCTTTGTAAGTAGCATATGTGCTACCATCATGGAGACTCTTCAGCAAATGTCTCTCAAGAACTCAATGCCATCAGAGTCCTTTACAGTCCTCAGAGCAGTCAGACTTCATATCAGGTCATTACAGTCTTCACATCAGACCATTTAAACTTTTAAATGGGTCACTTCCTGCTCCCGGATGGGTGGGGCTAGAGTTGTGATTTCATCAAGACACGTGTTCGCGGTTAGCATGTAATTGGACTGACCCCTAATCATGTTGGTGCTGATCGGGTGTTGCATTTCAGAGATAAAGCAAAACTATGCTGGATGGCTGTGCTGTGCTGCAATTTTTGGCACTTCCACATAGACTTCACTTTTTACAATGGAGATTGCTGCTTGGTGTGGAATATACAACTCAATTCTGCCCCCACAATTTATTGCTACGTGGTCTGTGTTGAGTGACAGATCTGCAAGGACCCTGAAAATACACTAAATTACCAAAGCAGAAGATGGATGAAACTGGCCTTCCATCTGAGTATCAGTCTTCTGTGTTGAGCATAAATGACCCTTCAGGTTCTTTTGTCGTCTCTTTGAAATCATGCACACACATCTAGCAATACAAAGGAACAAATTTATATTAAACTGTTAAATTAAACTTCAGTGACTTTTGTTCAGACTTGAGCAGCAGATTTAAACTGTTTTAGGCTAATCCTCAGCTTTTTCTCTACCTTTCATCCATTTATCCATTTATCATTGCCATTGAGACATTTGACTATTTTCCTGAAATTCAACGATATTCCTGTATTTATCATACAACCGTTATAGCACCTTTAGGCAAAAATTCAAGCTTAAAATACTTATTGACTTACAGTCTTCAGTTAGCAGACTTCATGCATTGTCAGCATTTTCATCTAATTTCACCTTTTGATTATTGAAATGAAAAATACATTATTAATTTAAGAGCAAAAATAATTTAACAATAAGCTTATTTTTAATAATCTCATTAAAGTTCAATCATTCCGCATAAACCATTTACACAGCGTTCCTGCAAGACCAGCAAATTTATAGTTCCCTTTGTGATTATTCCAGCCTTTGAGAATACATTTCATTTCAGTGAAAAACTTTAATCACAAGGTATTTTGTTTTCTCTTACACAGCAGTCATTAACCAAGACTCTAAAATCCACTTAAATATCCATCTTAACTATCATTTATCAGACAATACTTTCCAAATTTCCTGATCTTAGCTGTGTTTTCGCCAGTGATAAGCCTGCAGATTGTCTTGTGGATTCTGCTACACCCCCCCCCCCCCCTTTTTTTTTAGTCCTCTTTTTTTTACTTCCAGACATTTTCTTCCCTAAAACCTGTTTACACATTCTGTCTGCTGTACCTGTTGCTTCTCAATGTGTCTTTTGTTTTATGATGCCTCATAGTCCAGAGATCTGGTAAAGGGAGTGCGTGCTGGCAAGGTTGTTTCATAGGCTCTGGGGAGTGTGTAAGCATGTGTATGTGAAAAGCAGAGCGCAGATAAAGAAAAACCAATCTTTAGGTTCATTATCTTATGAATAAAGAGGAACTGCACTCCTTACAAATGAGGAATGCAAGAAAGTCCTATTTCTTTTATATTTTTAGCAGAATCTATCACAATGCTCAGGTTTTATTTGCTACTGTCGACAGGCTGACAAACCCTCCTGTGTCTGTAGCACCTGAACTTAATTCCACCAAGGCTGCAATGAGTTTGCCAAATTTTTCATAAACAAAATCTAGATTATTAGACAAGCAGTTGGTTCAGGAAATATACGATGGGCCCAATCTACTAAAATCTCATCTTGCGTGTGGCATCTAGAATTTAGCGTATGAGGCGGGGCCGTGATTAGTACGTGATTTACTAAAATTACTCACGCTAATGACAGCAGGTGCAAAGTGTTGAAGAAACGCCTATTCAAATGAGGGTTTAGATTGTGTCATCGTTTTCATGATGACAATTGTACAAAACCGCAAGCGAAGATACAAGTTTGATCCAATGGAATTAGATGTGTTGGTGGAAGAAACAAACAAACATCCAAAGAGCTACAGCAAAGAAATTTGACAGCAGCTCAAAGGAACGTTGGTTATGATGCCAAAGGCATCACATACGCACTGCGCATTCCACGAATGGGTGTGTTTTTGGTTTCTGTATATATGCTCAGAGTTTGCGGGAGGCATAAGCTGCACATGAGTGCAGTCAGTTGTTCCTATAACACCGGGGAATCCAGCTACCTAAAAACAACTTTTTTGTCTTATTCAAAGAATCTTGAATGTGTGGAAAACTAAAAAACCTCGCCATCCGGCGCGACATTGCATTCAGGAAAACAGCAAGGCTGGATAGGCAATATGTTTTAATAATTAGTTTACTCTCTCATTCCAAACATGTTAACACGAGGAGGAAATATGCGTTCTCTCCATCACCTTTGATTTTTTCTATGTCTTCCTCTTGCAACAATCACTGCAGCCATGTGTGCACATTTACGCATTGAAGCCGTTTTCACGTCCTTTTGATACGTGCTAAATATAGACGCAGTTTCTACCAGCAAAATTACTTTCAGGTTTGATGAATCACTTTGCATGTGCTGAAAATCATGTATTTACATGTTCTCCTCCCACTCCACGCAAAGTTGTGTGTGAGCGCCCAAATTTACATATTCATTGAAGCAAACGTACTAACTCAAGGAGGAGGCACTATTTTGCACCTTTGGAAGACACAAACCCTTTTATTCACTGTTAGTAGACCAGATCTGCTACAGATCTGACTACTGACACAGTATACACAGTAGACCACAATATCCACCAACTGGAGAGCTGGGTGGACCTCTCTGGGTCTGTACTAAATTTCTTCAAAGCATACGTAGAGAACAGGAAATACTTTGTGTCGAGAGGTAACTTTACATTTGGGCAGACAAGAATTACACGTGGAGTTCCCCAAGGTTCCATTCTGGGACCTCTTCTTTTTAACATCTACACGCAGATGACACACGCATTTATATTGCAGTGTTACCAGGAGACCAAGGTCCTGTACAGGATCTTATTAAATGCATTGAGGACATTATTTACTGAATGTGTCTAATCTTTCTTCAGCTGAACAAAAACAAAACTGAGGTGATTGGGTTTGAAGACAAAGAGAAACGATTAAATGTCATCACAGAACTTCAGTCTATACAGCTAAAAACCACCAATTAACCCCTAGATTTGCATAAAACCTAAGCATCGCAGTAGAAATCTAGATATGTCTGTAGAAATGGTAAGAGATGTGTGGGTTGGGGTCCTAAAAAATGCACAGTTTAAAGACAGTGACTTATTGGATAGCTCTTTTCTCTTCCAGCAGTGGTCTGTCTCTTCATAACGCATGAAACCACTGAAACTGCTAAACAAATACAAAACTTTAACCATTATGGTAATGTTTTGGTGCTGGGAAGTCTACATCATCTTGTGATTTCAAGTTTAATTTGATGCAAACTAGGCACGACATTTAAATATCTGCATGCCTGTAGATCCTCCCCGACAATGACTGTGCTTTCTTTCTTTTTCTCTTTCATTTTTTGGCGACCACAACCATTTCCCATGTGAGGATGAAGCTTCTGAGCTTATTTTAGTGAATTGTAAAAATAAACAGTCATAGCACACAGAAATGTCCCACTTTGGCACTTTCCCTATTCCAACAAATTGTGTCTGTGAGTGCTCGCGGGCAGACATGTCTGACGTCTTTGTCGTGACATAGAGAAATGGAGGCTCCATCATTCCAGTAATGAATCAAGCCGGCTGTAAAAGAGGAAACATGAGAATTTTCAAGTCGGTGCTATATCCACAGTGGAGATGTATTTCAATGAGTGTTAATCCATATTGTTCTTTAGATGGAATCTGGCCTAAAAACACTTTATATAGAATAGGGCATTGCTGCCACACATGCATACAAAAGCTGCTGATGGGACACAAAAGAAACCATTGCAGCTTTCTTACTTTTTGTTGTTCTTCTTGTGTGATGAAGATAGCCCTGTATGTGTGTTTGCCTCAAGGAATTAGTGTATGAAAGAATTTTCCTTGATTAATGAATATGTAGAGAACTGCCAAATAGCTTGTCAGAGTGTGTTTCTCGGATTAAATGTGTTCAAATAGCCTCAGTTATCACTTCAGCGTGATCTGGCCTAATATTCGCACATAGGAGGAGTTTTTTCTATTTTATTGCAGTTAACTGCTAGTAAACTCCTGCAACGCTTTTCTGTTGTACTTCTCTGTCTTTGTGTTTGCCTCGTCCTCTGCCACCAGCTCTCTGTCTCACTCACCGCTTTCACTGCCAACGCCATTCAGACTTAACGGCTGGCAAACAGGCAGAGAGGCTTAGGACAGCGAACATCTCTCTGAGAATGTCTCTGTGTGTCTGTGTCAGGGGGCCGTGTGGTGCTGAGGGATGCTGGTAAGAACCATTGTCTGAATCGCTCCCCAGTGCAAGTTTGACTTTGAAAAGTATCACACCCTGATGAGACTGCCAAAACTCTGTCCCCTCCTGTCTTCTCCTGTCTGTGATTGTCCCTTCACTCCTCTCCGTCTCTGGGATTTCTGTTATTCCATTGTTTTGCAGGCAGTCTGGCTCTTGCAGACTTTGCTTAGGATTTAACCTGAAAGCCACCTTGTTAGGCTGATGTGGATTGATGGATTAATTTGTCACAGGAGGAGCAGCTCAATTTGTGTGCCTGTGTGTCAGTGTGAGGTGTGTGTAATGCCGCCACACATTAGTTCTTCACTGTCATTAAGCAAAGAATTCAAACAGCTGAACTAAGTAGACCCTGCTTTTTATTTTAGCGATATATATGATGTGATTTTACAGTAATTCATTCCTGAATATATATTTCCATGTGTGTTATTTACTAGTTACCTGGCGTTTTGTGTGTTTTGCACAAACTGATGTTTCATTTGTTTTTGTGTGTCTACTGTTGCTCCACTGTATATTGAATGGCCTTTGACCCCTCTCCATCTCGCCCAGTAAGCCAATAAAGGTGAGCAGTAATCAGGAGATGGTCAGTGCTGTCGTTTCTTGCTGGTGCAGCCATTTGTCTCTCTCAGGCTTTATAGTCATCACTGACATGTGCTGTTCACTATATTTTATTATGCTCACTACGGAGCAAAAGCAATTTATTTTTCTCTCTTTATTTCTAAATGAAGTTCTGCAAAAAATCAATCACTGTCCAGAACATAATATGGATGATTTTATATTGAAGTGGTTTAAGATTTACCTCATTTTTTTGTATTGAGTGAGATTTATTTTCTGCTAACTCTTCTATGTCTGTGTACACAATCTGCAACTTATAAGTTAGCTATGAGTTTTAGGAGCCCTGTACATCAAATCGAGACTCCTCTGTCCTGCTTACCTGGCGCATTGGGGAACATTGTATGTTTGGTGGATTTTATTTTAGTTGTTTTACTTTAATCTGTCTGGTCTTCCATCTTTCCTGGACTGGTAAACTATGACTTCTTGTGCAGGGGTACATCCTGGGTCACAGTTGAAAGACAGCACCTGTTGTTTGAAAAACATAAGAAAAATAACATCAGCATTGAAACGGATGATTTTTATTTTAGATTTTACATAAGATATGTTTGTAGCTCAGTACGTTTATTTAAGCTAACACATTTAAATTTACTGGAAAAGTAAGGAAATGCATCTTTGGTTGAATTACTTTTCACCTTTAATAATACCAATTGCTGTTGCATTACACACTCTAGAAAAATTGATTTGTCACTTTTACAATCAGGTAAAACATGTAAGGATGTACTTCTGTGAAATGTGTGAACTGTGTACAATACACCAATTGGTTTAAGCAAAGACAAATTATGAATTAAATTATGACATACATAGAGATTTATTTTTTTAAGGAGTAAAACTCGCACAGAGAAAAGTAACATGACTAATGTCACATTAAATTATCCAGTTTACTTTGCTGAAAAGTCATCAAGCATAATTGATCAATGACAAAATGTGTGATGTAGCATGTAGAACAGGAAGGTCCAGATCTAGTCCTTTAGATCTACCATCCTTTTTACATGATACTTTTCTGAAACCTGAAACAATTTTGCCTGGTAGAGAGCCATTCATTTGATTCAGGTGCGTAGGGTAATGGTTGCATCTTACAGGATTGTAGATCTTGAGAAACAAACTTTGACATCTTTGATTTAGAGTTTGTTGGACACATAGATGACAAAAGTTCACTGATGCTCCCGACAGCGAAGACATCAAATCATTGTCTTGTTGTATTTGAGCCTCAAACATTTTGTCTTTATTTGTTTTCAGGACAGGAGCAATCTTTTTATTAATGCTACATTTTTTCATTTATGTCTGTAGCTGTGTTATGTGTTGACTGATGATTTGCAGTAAAACTTTATGAGCATTAATTACTTATTTGGGCTGTCTGTCGTAATTTGACTTCATAAATTGAATTTGTATCTACTTG
This sequence comes from Pseudomugil tenellus, assembly GCA_037177515.1. NCBI lineage: Eukaryota > Metazoa > Chordata > Actinopteri > Atheriniformes > Pseudomugilidae > Pseudomugil > Pseudomugil tenellus. Next base: position 22,116,654 of record JBAMHX010000014.1, read on the forward strand.
CTGATATGTTCACTTCCCAACAATAACAACTTTTTTTTTTGCCTGAAGGGTAAGTTAGCAGCTGCAAAAGTCAAAGCTTGTGGTTAATTTGATTTCATTTTGAATGGATATTGTTTGACATTAACCTCTTAAAATTAGTAATATCATGTCTTGATGGACAACAAAAGAACAACAAAATTTAAACCCTAGTTATATGTAGGAAAATGAATCACTGGTGAAATGTTTCAATCAGAACATCCCTGATGGAAAGACTCAGAATAAATAGTTATATGTTAAACTGAAGATAATGTTTCTATGGCCTATTATGCTTATTCAGTTATTATTGCCCTCTGGTACAGAAAGACCTAATTTCTGCTGAGAAATAGGAGACACACACACACATGGATGTAAAATTTTCTCCATTCAACATGATCTTACACATAAAACACATTGCACCAACATACACTGACAATAATTTGAATGGAAACTGGATCATTTCTGTAGTTTATTAAGTGAAAAATGTCATACTGCATACATGCTAGGAGGCTACATTGGCTGTACTGTAGGTATGTGGAAACGGGAGAGAAAGCCCACTCATGGGACAGCAAAGGAAGTTAGATGTTGCCCCCTACTCAAAAAGGCTGCCTGCTCTGTGCTCATTAATTCAAAAGCAACACATAAATAGAGCTGCGTCTCTTCACTGGAGGCTCCAAAGCTTGATTTAGTTCACCAAAAGTTGGGGCTGTTTGCAAGTCTGTTGGCTTCGTAGCAGAAGCCTGCTGCTAAGCTGCTCCTTGGTGTAATTTTGACATTGAAAATAGCCCTTTGCCTTCCTGCCAACAAAATAGCCTTGGGATAGCTTGGCATTCTCTCTCTTTGCGGTTTTGTTTTTAATTTTTAACTCAATTTTTTTCTTTCCTACTTTGTCTTTGCACTGTTATCACTCCCATAGTCCTTTATTCATTCCCAGGCTTGTTGTTTTAGTTTGTTCCATTTGCATCATCCTCTGTCTACATTTTTGCTGGCGCCCATCTCCCTCAAACCATTTTGATATTCTTGTCTCGCTTGTCATCCTTTTCCCTCTCTAAAAGCAGCTTAATTCTATCATCTTACAGTTGGACAGCTGTAATTACATTTAGGACAGAAATCCTGCTACTCGCAGCAAAAATGTTTGAGCATGTGAGTGCATGGTCATCACCCTGTGTGTAGTTATATTTGTGATTTGTGTCTGTGTATATTCTCCGATTAACCAGCCAAACAACACAAAGCTATTTATAACTCTATTTAGGTCATCATATAACCAATTGCTTTGCACAGTTTGGACTCAGAAGTCAGTGTAAAAGCTGGCAATATTTCTGGTTTGGACCTCTTTGATTTAGTGTGTCTGTAAGGAATGATCCTTGGATTTTCTTTTTCTTGTTAAAAGTCTGAGTAAAGCAAAAATAAATAAAAATTGGGACTTTGTTACATCATGAAACACATTGTTTTCCAATCAGCCACACTGATGATAACATGTTAGTGAAGTACATCGACTTCATGAGGAAACACCCACTTATTTTTATGTTTAGATGCTGAAGGCTTGTTCACTAATATGATGGACAGATCTTAGATCGGCTCAAGTGAACTACATTACCAGTGTAAAAGAATTTGACACTGTAGATCATAAATTCTTGGATTTACTTCCAAACTAAATGATCAACATTCTTCAATTGTGCACCTTACATGTTTTTGCTGTGGGCATCTTTTGCCCCAATGACAGAGTGAGCCTTGACAAAGTATTGCCAGTAGGTAGATTTTTGCACCTTGAAGTCAACATCCGCCTCACATCCTGTCTCTTCTCTGAGCTCTCTCTAGGCAATAAAAGTAATTCTGTTTGCTCTTTAATTATCTGTTGTTCTTGCACTTTCCTTTTCTTTTCTTTGCTTCCTCCAGTAACATCCTCTTGCATTTCTTTACCATTTCTTCTACCAATAAACACCCACTTGCTGTTATCTGACATGGCGCTGTAAAGCAGAATGCTGTTGATGTGATACTTTGGGCTGAAACGCAGAGTTGTAAATTGTGGTTTCTCAGCCTCAGGACGCTGCAGGCGAACAATGCATCCATGGACGTACATAGGATGTGTCTGTAAACCATCCAAAGTAGTCAGAAACACAGAACTTTAAAGCTCAGGAGGATCAGGAGCATCTGGAGGTATTGGTGAAGGCCTCTAGATTTCAAAGAGGCCAGATTTCAGATCCAGCCAAAACCAATCCTGAAAAGAAAATGAACAAAAATCTGTTTGATGGTGCTAATAAGTGCATTCAAAACATGTGTACGAATATATGAGGTCTGTCTTGTAATCTGCAGTGTTTCGCATACAGTAATTCCTATTTGTAGTAACTGATAAAAAATGTCAGATGTTTGTTTAGCCACTTGTGTTATGAGAATGTTGTTGGCAACCCCAAGCATGTTGTCTTTAGGACTGTAAGGCCTTCATGCATGAATCAACAAAATAATTCAGGGAAAATCCTGGATGAGTTTATTCATGGATTTGGTGGTGTGAGTCAGAAGTTACTGACAGCCCTGATCTGTTCTATTTGGAGTTTAGAAAACCATGGATCTTATGTTCAAAGAAGAGTATTAGACCTTCATTAGCATCGCACACCAGCCATTCACTTAAACATTTGCCTTTGCATGCAATGTCTTATTAATACAGTTTACTGTATGCTAGTGGCTAGAGGTAGAGCCTTTCATGCTGCTGGATCTTGTAAAGACAGTAATTAATGGTGATGAACTGTAAATGTCTTCATTCAGATGTTACAAAAAGTAAGGTGTTTACCTCGACAATCTCTTGCTGGTGGTCACAAACCGACGTGACTCACTGAGACTCCGCTGAAAAAGTTTAGAAACTCTTGACCTGCAAAAATGCTCAGCTGTTTAATTCCACATACAGTTTAAGTTTTCTTTCTTTTTGTTCATCAACTTATTTGCTTTTTTGTGTTTGAACTGATGCGCACAGAGTGTATTTGGGCTGACATTATTTTTTTCCTCTCCTGACAAAGTGACCAATCAGTAAAACGGCGCATACGAAATAAATCAGATTATTGGGATGGAGTCCTGAACCCTTAAACTGTTTTAAGTTTATGGAGATTTTTAGTTTGAACAAATAGATTTTCTTTTTATTATTTCAATGGACTTTAATGTAGTGACAGACTTTTCTTAAATGGTCCTGAATGTATGAAAACTTTTCCAATCAAATCTGTTGTTTTATTTCTGTTTATTTTAATTTTGACCTTTTTTCTTAGTTAAACTGGACGAAAACTTGCAGATTAAGGGGACATTTTTAAATCAGATCTAGTGTGTATTCAACGAGACAACAAAAGGCTCTGTGTACAACAAGTACCAACAGATAAGAACCACACTGACTACAATATGAGGTGAAAAGAAGGCCACAGTTGAGCCTTTAGTGCATTTTGCTGATAAAGCATAGAAGCTTCACTCATTCTGTTAGAAACATCTCAAGGAAATTAGCTGTAATTCAGCAATAGAGAAGGGGGATGTGCAATAAAACCCAGTTGTGCTCTGGTGAAAGTATGCATTGCATATTCTGTGGATATATGGTTGTGTTAGAAAGCCACAGTATCACCACAGGGTTGATTCAGCAGGGATTAATCACATACTGTAGCGCCGGGATGTTTAATAATTCAGTCTCTCTCTGAATGTCATGTGGACTGTGTTTATGGAGGAGAGTCTCACACACTGTGGCCTCTGTCCATCTTCTCTCCAAACAGCAGACTTACATTATGCATGTGCATTCTTTCACCCCACGTTATCACTCTCTCTGCAATTCGGTGTGTTTGGTTAATGGTTGCTTAAATAGATGTGGAAGTCACATCAGCCCTCTCATCTCTTTTGCTCTGAAAACACGCATACACACAAAGAGAAGCAGTGCGTATAGGGAATCATTAGCTAAAGTGATGCAAGTTTAGCTATCATGAATCAAAGTGGCATCATATCGACAAGCCACAGCCAGCAAAGAATCTGAAATGTGTGTGTGTGTGCGTGTGTGTAAGAATTACCAGTATTTTGAGCTGGCAGCACGCCCAGCCTTCCGCTCTTCCTCCCCATTTTTCTCTGTCCGCCTTCCTGCCACCAGGGTTTTCCCTAGTGATATTCCCTGCAGGAAATTTAATTTGCTCTCTCGCTGTCGCTGTGCTTCCTGCTCCTTTTCTTCCCATCTAACCCACCATCAGTGTCTTCTCTGTTTTAGGTGGCACACAGTGACAATCACATTACCTTCTGCCCTCCCCAACCCTGTTTTTCTTCTTACAAACATTAATCCCTGTAAGTGGTGGAAAAAAAACTCCTCTAAAGTCTATAGTTGAGCTTGCTTCTGCTTTCCCAGTCAGCAAGCCATTAGCTTTGTGCAACAGGATCACAGTGGTCGCTAGGTAGTCTCACGCAGGGTTTCCTCTTTTCTCCTGACGTGTCCTGTGCTATCTCTTACTTCTGTCCAACTCTCCTATGAATACTGCCCTCTTGTTTTGTCTCTTCATCCGTTGCAAAGCTCTTCATCACCCTTCCTGTCCTATCCCTCCCTCCCTTAGTAATATCTCTCACAGTGTACTTGTGGTGATGGATGGAGAATTTGTAACAGTGAAGCAGACCTTACATCTATCACAGCATAGTTTAGTTCATTGCACTTTTTCTTATTTGCCCTGCTCTTCAGAGTTGAGCTGTGTTCGTGTTCTTTCTGGCCTCATGTCAGGGTCTCTCTGGGCTTCTTGATGCAGTCAGACCAAGGTAGTACAGTGACCTCTGAGTGTCTTGTCAAAGCTGAGCAAAACCAGCCATTTGTACACAAGCTGTCCAGGTTTCTTTCTCTGACTTCAACAGTGGCGCTGAAACAATTATTTTCTGCTTTTTTTTCCAGCCCCTTCGACTCCTGTTGAGCTCGGTCCCACTCTTGGTTTGAAGAAGTCCAGTTCCTTAGAGAGTCTCCAGACCGCCATGACAGAGGTCAGCAGGAAGAACGAGCTATTACCGTTTCACCGTCCTCGCCCGAACATGGTGAGGGGAAGAGGCTGCAATGAGAGCTTCCGAGCAGCGATCGATAAGTCCTACGATGGACCAGCTGAAGATGACGATGGTAAAGGACATAAACTGTACTAAATTAGAGAATTGTTTTGCAAATATGATTACAAGTTACCCCTGGAGGTATGTAGAGATATTCAAGGGAGTACAATGCTAGTGTTCATGCGAAATATAGCAGGGTAATAAATCCTTCTATGACACATAAATGCAAGCTTATAAACTTTACATTCAGTACTCAGTTTAATTCATCTTAACAAATCCAGGTGACTTACCTACATGGATTCTGACCCATTCTGGCACATAGCTGTCAGTCATTTGTCAGCTTGAAACATGATGGACGTATTGCAGCAATGCTGCATAAAGAATCCCGAAGAAGACGAAGAGTAGAGCCATAAAGGTCAGCTGGTATTTAGATGTTTTTATTGGGAATTGCATCCAAACCATCCAAAGCATTATTATGTGTGCAGAAAGTTGCTGCAAGTAGCATCTTAACACAAGGGCCACCTGAGTTTCTTTAGAAAAAAAATTGATCAATTTAGACCCAATCAAGACCCAGTGTGTAAACACTGCCACCATCAGAAGTCTTGCAGGCTTTTTGTATTTTTTATGCTCATATCTAAGTTAAAAAAAAGCTTAACTGTTGCTGTAAACCACCTCCTGCCTGGTGCGTTTGTACTGGATGAAAACACAGTAAAGCATCTCAAATCTGTGGTTTGCTGCAGATAAAATGCAGACTGACATTGTTACACAAATTGTGGGAAAACTTTGAAACTCATTTCCACTCCAGCTGGATGAATCCACAGATGGAAGTGGAAATTCACAACTCTTTGCTTTTGTTAGATGTGTAGATGGTGGCAGTTCTGTCAAACATGTCCTATCCTGCAGACGTTTAGAAGGGAACGCAACAGGACACATTGCATGTTAACGCTTTTCCATAAAGGATTTCTGAAATTTTACTGATCAGAAAAGGTTTTCTTTAACGTACTCATAAATTATTCACATTTACCACATTTATATGTTATTTTAAGGTCTTTTAAATTTGAAAAGTTTTTTTTTCATCTATAAGTTTTGATAAAAAAAGCTGGCACTGTTGTAACTGTGGTGTTGTGTCCAACCAAAATAAAGCACATAGTGAACCGCATTGCTGAAATAAGAAACGCTGCATTAAAAAATGCATCTGAAGGTGTTTGTTTGGGCTTTTCCTGGTTAAGATGTCATTATGTTTAATAGCAGCATGATTTAGGTACATCTTATGTTGCCAATCCTTTTTTTTCTTTAATTAGCTACAAGATTTTTTTTCCCTCCTATTTTTCCTGTTTTCCCTTTGGTTGCACTTTTATCACCGATGTCAGCGTCTGTTTTCCACTTTACAATTCATGCAGAAACGAATTTCTCATCACTGATTGAAAAGTGAGATATTTACGTATTTTACTGTTTCCCTTCCGTCTGTGTCCCATACATCACCATTTCCAAAAGGACAGAGATTTCTATCTTTAAATTTCACATCTAATCGCTCACATACATCATCATCGCCGTGAGATGGATTTTTTCACACGATGATTGATGCATTCTCTTCTTACCTCCACGCGCAAGGTGTCCCTCAATTATGCTTTCTCCACAAAGTGTGACAACAGGTCCTCCGGCAATCACCTCATGCCTCAAAGTATCCACACATATGCAATTCCCAGCTGTGTTATTAGCAGCTAACTCTTATCAGTCACCACCAGAGTAATGAGTCGGGTTGTTTCAGATCACTACACTCACAAAGGATAGGACTAATAGGCCATGTCAACACCACACACACACACACACACACATACACATGGTGGCCACATCTGTCACCGTCTTTCTAAACGTTCAGCACTTTCAGAGCTGCTGTTAATTGACAGAGAACACTTCTCTGAAGAGTACCTCTCTTTCTTCCGCTCTATGCGGCCTCTGTTCGCTTCCCTGACTTTTTGATAAAAATGGCAGTTTGGAGATAGGCCTAAAGATGTAAACACCTGTCAGAGGTGGATTGAGTTTTACCTGGAGTTCACTGGTTTTTCATGTCATGAAAAAAGTTTACTCTGACTTGCTTCATTAATGACAAAATCACTGGGTTTGATATTTTATGTAATCGATATTGCAATTATATGACTTTGTGTCGAGTTAATTGGTATATTTATTTAAATTTTGCCTGGAAGAGTAATGGAATTAGCTGATGGCGAGACTCAACAGTGTTAACAGTGTCACTTAACTGATCTGACACACTTCCTTGACAACATAATTAAGCGTAATTCCGGCAAAATTGTTGTTATTTGCCAAAAAAGTGACTAATTCAGATGGTAAAACATAGTTAATCCAGTTTTCTTTCAGCATTTCGGTATCCCTCTATGGATGGTGGTCTGGTGAGATTCCTTGCGCCTGTTTCAGAGAACGTGAGGTTAATTCCTTAACTCTAAGTTTCCTAAAGAATAAGAACATAAATGAGTTTGTTGAGGCTCCCGTGTGCTGTCACTGAGGTCATTACGAGTTTTCAGGATGTGAATCGGCGTGAGCTTTTAAATGTGCTGTCAGACTAACAGATAAATACACACACACTGATGGCATACACGTTTCCATTCTGCTGGTAGACAGTTTCTGTAATTGAGGCTGAAGTGAATATCCACATAAAATTAGCTCTCAATTCAAGTAACTAATTTGGTTTGGTTATCTCATAAAGTCTGATGAAGAGTCTGTGGATGTGTGTGTACTTGTGCCCTTGTTTTTGTCACCTCATTCAGACCTTTTCTGTTATAATTACTGACCTTGTCAGGGCTGCAAGTCCTTATAGGACCCAAAATCCAAGGTTAAGGTTAGGATTT
>JBAMHX010000014.1:22161448-22183116 GCA_037177515.1 Pseudomugil tenellus
AAATTGTTGGTACCCCTCATTTAAAGAAGGAAAAACCCACAATTCTCACTGAAATCACTTGAAACTTACAAAAGTAATGTATTGAAAATTAAATAATCAAAATCAGCCATCACTTTTGAATTGCTGATTAACAAAATCATTTAAAAAAAACAAACTACTGGCCTGGACAAAAATCATTATTTTTATAATATATATATATATATATATATATATATATATACAGTGCTACAGTGCTCAAATATATCAATAAAGGGAGCACTTAAACAACACATAGATCTTGATGAATGAAACATTGCTTCAGAAAAATGAAAATGAAAGTCATTAATTCACAATATTCTTTGATTCAGAATCCTACTGAAAGTTAAAATGGTACGATTACAAGCTGACCCAACTTCTATGGAAAGACAATACAAGAAGAGCTTAAGTACGGTCTGTGTGTGTTTTTATGTGTGTGTGTCTGTGAGAACCGGCACAGAGCACCAATCAAGGCGCCACTTATGGACTGTGTTTTACTCATTATGCCCCCCTTACAACTAAGATGGTTCCAGTTCTGGTTCTGAGCCACAGCCAGACTAAGCACTGGTTCTTTGGTTTTCAACCACCCAGGCTCTTGGATCTCAAAACTGGTTCTTTTCAGGCACCCACTATTTGTTGGTGGGGGCAGGTTTACTTGGCCAAAATAGTGTTGAAAAATGGACCAACATCTTCATATAAGTGAAAATAAATTACTTTAAAACAAGCAGAATTGGGGGCTGCATGGTGGCGCGGTGGTTAGCACTGTAGCCTCACAGCAAGCAGGTAGATAATGGATGGATGGACAAGCAGATGGACAATCTGATCAACTTTGAAAAAAAGCTTAAACCGATTTCAAGGACCAGAAAAGCTGGGACACAGCAGCAATTGGCGATCCAAAAGAAACCCGCATTTTCAGTTCCTGAATTCCGATTGTGGTGACTGGCCAGAAAACCAGACATCTGGGGCCCTGAATTCCGTCACGGTTGGGTTAATCCACCTAACCATGGTGAATGATACCGCGCTGGAAGCTCAAAACTCCAATGGCACAGAATCTGTTAAGTGTTACGGTCTCATAATGTTAATCATATGCGTCGGGAGGAGAATGAAATTTAAAGTTATGCACGTAAACATGTTTTAGATGATGTAATGATGCAGAACTGACTAGGCTTTCAATCAAAAACAAAGCCGGTTCTTTGGAAGCACCAGAGCTGAACCAGCTAAGCACTGGCTCTAGCACCAGGACCAAAAGCAGTACCCGTCTTCTAAATGTGCACATTAGTGCCTGCTGGAGGTAATTTTGTTGGGCTCTGGCAGTGCTCCTCATGGCCCTTCTTGCCCAAAGGAGCAGAGTGGTCCTACCACTGGGTTGTTGTCCTCCAACTCTCCCTGAATGGAAATGCAAACATGAAACAAGCTAAATTCATGAAGACAGGGAAATGGTAGGACCATCCATCCATCCATTTTCTATTGCTTAATCCCGAACGGGGTCGCGGGGGGGCTGGAGCCAATCCCAGCAGCCAACGGGCGAGAGGCAGGGTACACCCTGGACAGGTCGCCAGTCTATCACAGGGCCAGACATATATACAAACTACCACGCACACACTCACACCTATGGTCAATTTAGAGTGTCCAACCTGCCTAGGACCATTCTCTTGCTAATTAACAATTTGACTAAAATTAAATTTGAAGTTTGAACTTAGCCATAAAAAAAACATGGGATTAACTTAGCAGGACTTGGATTTGACACTTGTTTCCTTAGTCAGTTCATAAATATAAGTGTTAAATAATCAAGATCTCAGTTTCAGTCAAAATAATTGTGATTATAAGTTTTGCCATAATCGAGCAGCCCTAGTAGACAATGCTCAACAGATTTACAGCAAAAATTATGTGTCAAAGTATCAATGACTTGATTTTTCTCAACATATGCCTTGTGAAAAAAATATGAAACATCTCCTGCATATGTTAACATTTAAAACTTATGTAGGTTTTTTTTAGCAGAATGTAACTATAAGTACAATTTTACCACTAACATTGGTGTTTCCCATCCTCAATCCTTCTGCTGCTTGAGCTGTTTTGTGTTGCCAACCTTCGCATGTTGATGCACTTGCTTACACACACTCTCACCTGCACACAGGTACATCAATCAAACTGAGCCAAGAATTGCTGTGACATATTTCCCACATGTCACATCTGTTGTAAGAGGAGACCATAAATCACCTGTTTTGTCTATTCCTGTATATGTGCATCCACATGCAGCTGGATGTGTGTCCGATACACCGCAGCCCTTTGGCCGCCCTGTCAGATTTATTAAACCTTCCAGCTCAGTCATCTGTCTGAGAGCACTACAAACATCTGCTTGTCATGCCACATCTATCTGTCTTTATGTCACCTCGTTCTGTTCTCCTGGTTTCTTTTTGTCGATTTTTCTTTTAACATAAACATTGTATTTGTGCATTTGCTGATGTATTTGTGTATTTTTACTCCTTTATTTACTCCATTAATGTCTCTAATATATTCTTGGCATCATCCAGGATGCTGTTTTTAATTGTTAATGAAGTCTGACTTCAGGTGAACTGGGGTGATAATCCCTTTTAAATGCAGATGTGCACATGTGACAGGCATAAATATGAAATAAATAACGCATCTCTCAGGGAATTTCAACCTTTGCATGCTGCATTTTTCCTGAATGGATTGGGTTAGTAGAGCTCTGACAGATCTTACATTATGCCATTAAAAATTAATGTAAAATATACATGACTGATGATCGTGTCAAAACCCAAAATTGATTAAAAGCAAACCAGAAAATAGTTTTTAAGGTTGTAGCTCCAGAAAAAAAATCACCTGTTATTACCAATCCTGTAAATATTTATAGATTTTAATGACAAGGACATATTCCTTTACTGTGGATAAAGATATTTCTTCAGGCGTGTGTCACTGTGTTATTAATGGAACAGAAGTCTTAATTATTAATGGCACCGTTATTACCACCTATACCCAGTTTCCCCATTCTGTTTTGAAACATTTATGAAATTATTATTGGTTTGACAGAGAAAGGGCGAGAGATTGATGTCCCTTTGCTTCTGTGTATGTGAGCGTTAGTCTGCCTTCCCCAAAGAAGGGGGAAGGCAGACTAACGCTCTTGTCTGATTGTAAGACATGTAAGTTGTAGATATAAGTTAAATGTCAGGTAAGGAAGATGTTACACCTAATCAAGGGATGCTCATTAAAAATGCACAGTGGGGAAATCACAAGGTGGTTTTAAAAGTGAATTCATCGCAGTCTGCGTCTTCATGTCTTTGTTGTTCAAAGATAATCAATAGCTTCCTTGTTTCCTTAGTGTGTTGTCTTGGAAATGTGTGTGTGTGTGTGTTGCATAATGTCTGTTTATCACATTCATGCATTCTTGAACTTACCCTTTTTTATCTGGTGTTTTAAATCAAATAAAGTACACCTTGTGTCTGTGTGTCTGTGCACAGATAATACATGGTTGGCTCCTTTCACCTCCCTGTTCTCTCAGGGTCTCTGTCGATAAACTGGAGCAGAGGGTAAACTGGGATGCAAGCTTCTGAGGTGGGAATCATCATCTCTTTGGCACTTGCTCTTGTTGACTGTTAACAATAAAAATACTATGAACACCCACTGGCCACTTTATTAGGTACACAGTTACCTGCTCTCACGAGTACTGGGATTTTCACATGGAAGTGTCTGAAAGGTTTACAGAGAGAGGTCTGAAAAAGTGAGCAGCAGTTGTCTGGATGATGTCAGAGGAGAATGAACAGACTGGTTGGAGGTGATAGAAAGACAACAGAAGCTCAAATAAGCACCGATTGCCACCACACACAGAATACCAGCTGTGAACGCACAGCAGCTGGAAGCAAATGGAAAAACATTGTCTTGATTCCGGCAGAAGCATTCAGATGACAAGAATTTGGTGGAGACGTCTAAGCCTGAATCCACCTTGCTTTGCATCGGTGCTGCAGGATGGTTGTGTGTACCCACCGCTTTTATCCTTTATGGTTTCATGTTCAGATGCTCAGTTTGAACCTCAGCAAGTCACAATGACCACGTCTAAGTGCTGAGATGCATATAACTGTCCGATTAGTTTTTCCAACAGGTACACCTAATAGGTAGCCAATAAGTGTGTTTGTTGACTTCTGTTGTACTTTTGCTTTTATCAGCAGCAGTTGCTGCGAGGTCTGTGTTAGTGGTTGCAAACATTGATTCTCATGATGAAAGTACAAGTCTTTTCATATGACCTGTGCTGCAGTTTCATTGTACCATTATTACAATGGAATGTTTCTGCTGTTCAGTCATCAGACATATATGTGCATAGATAGTTAATCTGCTTTTTCTTAGCTGTGCAAGGAAGCCTTCTTCAAAAAAGTAAAAAAGATGCATTCAAACTTTGCATGAAAAGATGGAGGAATCTCCTCATAGATTTAAATAAGATTTGATTTTTTTTTTTGCACATTTTAAACCTTTTTTGGGATGTCGAGGAGACTGTAGCTTAGGCGGTAACAGCAGTTGTCTGCCAACATGAAAGTTGGGGTTTTGATTCCAGGCCTCCCCTGAGTACATGCCGAAGTGTCGTTGGGCAAGATACTGAGCCCCAAGTCCCAAATATAAGTCGCTTTGAAGAAAAGTGTCTGCTAAATGACTGTTGACTGTCTCACCTGGATCAAATAATTTAGCCAATAAGTCAGTGTTTAATATGAGATCAAACACAAATTAGTTATTGTAACCAGATTCTGGAGCTATTGGGTTTAGATATGTTTTCCATTCAATGTAGTTTTTAAAAATTCTGCACTGCAGAAGCAAATAATAACAAATATAGAACAGAAATATTCAGCAGTGACCCCTCAGACAGCATTGTTTTATTAACACAATACCTGGGAGCTACTATGAGTGTGTGGGTTTTGGTATATTTTAGACTTCATAAATCACCTGACGTTTGCAGCAGTGTGTTTCATCCACTTGGACCAACGCTGTTCATGAAACCGTAAATCCCATTCTGATGTTGCATATGTTCTCGTACGGCTTGTGTTTGATATGACTTTCTGCATTTCCATTATGTGTGGGTGAGCTGGTGTGTGTGCGTGTGCATGACTCAAAGGGGTGCCCAGAGTTCAGTGTTGATATGCTGCGTATTTCCTGTGTTGACTGAGAGAATATTCACAAAATGATTGATGATTTTGTTTTCTTTCCTGTTGCAGGAGGTGGAAAAAAAAGGAGAGAGATAGATGTAGGCAGTCGAAATGATGAAGAGATTCGCTTGTGCATTTGTGTATCTTTTGCTCACTGGCACACACATGTAGACAGGTTTGCCTGTACAATCTTCATCTGTGAAGTCAAAACTTTTGAAGATGATGTTGGGGAAAGTATGCTTGAATAAACAGATGGCATGTGTTGGCTGCTTCATCATCAGGACAGCTGTCTGCTGATGATGTCTCAAAATGTTTTATGTGGTGCTACCTACAGACTTGTTCCCAGCAGGCTGAATATATAGCACCTTAAAGCAGCTCACTGTATGTATCCTTTGGATCTGTATGGATCCAGCTTGCTTATAATGCCCAAAAGTCACACTGAATGTTATATTTGCATGTTTGATTTAAAATTCAGGTGACAGGACACTGACCAGTGCAAATTGTAAATGTCCCATCCGAAAGTTCTAAAAGCTTGTTTCTTTTTGCTTTGTCCTCTTTGCTTACCTACCTATGCCGGCCTGTTGTTGTGTGGGTATTGCTGCAGCAGTATGGACAGGATCCAGCAGCTTAGAAGAGAATATCAGCAAGCAAGGCGAGAGGGAATGGTACCTCCTTATGACGAAATGGATCTGCGTCGTAGAGGACATGAAAATGACCCACATAGGGTAAGAAGCACAAGCACAGACACAAACATGTCCTAAAAAGTGCATATAAGTCCACCTCGCATAAATGATCTGATTATCTCTTTGTATGAAGATTCCTATTCCACATCACTCATTAGAGTGATCCCTGCTTTTACTGAATTAGTAACATGATCAAGGCCTTTTAGCTGTCAGTCACATAGTGCTGTTTGACAGAAGTGGCCCCTGTGGGCATTCAGCTGATCGGGCTGATATGATCCATTTTTCGATGATGATGAGATAGAGAGGAGATAAGTAGAGGTTTGAGGCACACGTCATCCCGCAGGTGCCGTTTTTCAAATTACAGACTTACAATCAGATGCAGAGTTCAAGCTGACTGAGTCACGCTTGAAGAAGCTGAAAAACCTGCCTGTGATAATGTGTTAGTTATGATAATAATACTCCTCCTATCCTGGTACCAGCCAACGTGATGAAACTAGTCATGATCAAATGTTAGAATGGGAGAGAAATTAAAATTATTTTCATACATAAACTGAATTTCTGTAAAAAATAAATTAAATAGATGCAGTTTTGCTGTTAAATTCTATCAGCATTCCTTTTGGTTGTGTTTTTTAATCACGTAGAGCCTGAAAATGCTAATTTTTGTGCTGATTATTCAGCAGAACATGTGTTCATTTTTAACCTAAATAGGTCATTTCCGCTCTTCAACAATCCGTTATTGTTTGATTCTCCTCTTCATAATGATCTGGACATTTTCAGTTGGACCAGGCTTGAACTGCAGACAGGCCAGTCAAACATCCACACTGCACGCTGTTTACAAACCATGCTTCTGTAAGATCTCTAGAAAGAACCCTGATCATTTCCTGCTGAAATCACCACAAAACAAAGATGTAACCTGGGCGACAGTAAATCTGTCTTCAAAATTTCCACACACACCTCTGCCCCGACCTTCACGTTCATAAATGTTACCAGTGCCATGAACACTGATGAATGCTCGTACAATCACATCTCCTGGCTTTAGCAGCTTTCACTGATAACAACCTGAACGGTATGTTTTTTCAACAAATTCATCTGACCACATAAAATGTGCCCACTGTCTTTTTGTCCTAAGATAAGCTTGTGCTACGATGACTCGGCAGTTTTGTGAAATAGAGTTTAGATTACATACAGTATCTGGGTATGGCTGTAAACTGTGTTGAGTGAAAATTGTTTTCCAATGTATCTGAAGAGTTTGTAAAGATGCATTCAGCAATACTTTCACTATTTGGGCCTTGTGCACTGAAGATATTAAAGAACTATAGTTCTTTCCATTTTGCATTAAGAAAGAGATTGACAGATGCTGCTTTTATACCCAGTCTTGGCACCCTTCCCTTTCCCCAAATAATCTCCTGTTTGCATAATCTCCCACCCCTGTTTTATTTGAATGTTCTTAAAAATGTCGTGTTTGTCTTGTTCTGAGTGTATTCCCGGTATTTTCTGAAGTCTTTGTTTCACCAATGCTTAGTGAAAAGAGTTAAATTTGTGTTGCCTTTTGTAACTTTCAAACTTCTCTGGGGTTATTATATATAGCTTTGCCTGGACTGATTTATTTTAAACAAAGTCCCAGTGGTGATGAAATGGTGAGCTAGATGTGTGGCGTTGAAAACCAAAATGATTTTAAGCTCCTAAAGATAAAAAAAAAAGAGAAAAGAGATTCCCTGTGTGAAACAACATTCATTTCTTCATCCCGTAGCTACAATTAATCCTCTGTGACTAATTGACATGTTAACTGGAGGATATCACAGTTTAACCACTGCAGCATGTACATGTCAAATGCTTTCAGTCTCTGCATGCTGTCACACATCGTTATTGCTGGTAAAAGATAATAAAGAAACAAATTCATGCATTAATACTATCAGAGTATATGCCAACCACACGGGTTTTCCTGTATGATAATTTAAAGACTGCAAACATGCTTCTTAGATAGGCTTTGATTTTTTTTTTAAGCTGAAATCAAGTCGCAGCTTCGCCAGAGTGTAAAGATGAGGCTGACTGCCTGAGGGAAAGGATTCAATGAATCATCATGCCACATGGGTAAAATTCAAACCATTACAGTCATAATTTTGATTAATCGCTTTCTTTGATTGATAGAATCACCCTAACAGGCAACATTTGCTATTAATCAGAATTTCATAACTTAATTTCAAAGTTTAGTGTAATCAATTTTACATCTAAGTAGCAATTTGTTTAATAGAAAAATATACTGAAAAGTTTTACCAAGTTGAGGAGTTTTTGGATCAGTGTGGTGTGGTTTGCACCGTGTCTATTTTTACTTTATAAACCAGTTTTATGAGTTTATTGTATATATATATATATATATCAGGACCTTATAAATCAGGAAGCATAGTTTGAACAGACACTACCGCTGCATTTACAGGAACATACATATAAGAGAAACATGATACTACATAATGTCTATTCTTGTTATGTATTGTTATAAATAAGAAATATGGACTCTATTTTGTTTATACATTTACTTTTAAAGCGTAAAATTCATGAACAATTAGTTTTAAAGGCAGAGTGGCCACGAACTAAACTGACTGTGAATTGTTTCTTCCTCACACTTTCATCTATCTGTAAGAAAATGACCAAAATAAACCAGCAATGAGCCTGTTAGCCTTGCAGCATTCACCATTTTAGATAAAACAAGTAATCTCTCTAGTTTATTTGCTTTAATGTTGACTCATGTTTTTTTTTTTGGCATTACATGACACAGTAATGAAACAATCACCTCTTGTCTTTGCATCCATGCCGCGATCTCATCCAAACTTATACAAGGCCCATTTTTAAAGTAGAAAAAAGCTATTTGGTTTGTGAAGAGCCAGAGGCAATAGTCTTTCCCTTCAATCTATTGGGTCACATTACGCTGTTTTCTGTTTGAAATAGGAAAATGTCATTGTTGTTTATAAAGCAGAGTAAGAGCAATTAGCCTTCTTCGGAAGAGGAAATGAAGTTTGAAGTTTGCAAGCGGCAAAAAAGGGAAACAACTCTGTGAGAGGTCACATCTTACCAGCTTGTTATTAGAAATGATGCAATTAGTGAGGGTGATTATTAACCCGACTGGCTTTCTATGGAAAAGGTAGCGTGGAAAGTAATGGTTATGATGGTGAACCTGTGGCAAACTCAATTTGACTTTTATTGGTTTGTTTGCTTCTCCTTAAATACCCTTTTCTATTTTTACAGCATGTCTATGGAATATAAAAGCAATGCAAATGTATTTGTAGAAAGCATGCATGATAAAAGAGATAAAGCAGCAAATGGAGAAAGAAAGAGCTCCTTATGGAACGTTACTACAGTATAGTGAATATCTTTCTCTTTTTTTTCTCCCAATGGCTCCATTACCATTTCACTGATTCATGGTTATGGGTTGGCAGTCTCAGCTTGCTAAATTATGTTTGCCTAAAAACAATTATCAGGCAACAAAAGCCACACCACAACTTTGTTTCCAAGCGAGTGCATTGTTTGCTGGTGGGCGGGTGGGTGTATTTTAGTAGACAACAACAGACTTTCTCCCTGAGGAGAGGAGAACTAAATCAACAGGGTGCTGTGCTGTTGTCACATGCATTTGCACACAGTCCTGCATAGAACACGCTTTATGAAAGCCTGTTTCTGCGGTGGGTGGTGTAGCACAGCTTTTAGGGTAGGATTAAAATATCATCAATAGCTTTCATCTTTTCTGCCCTGTACTTAGGCTTAAATAAGTCGGGTCATTTAAAGGCAGTTATTAGATGCTAATGTTGTTTAGCAGTGTGATAATCAGTTCCTTAGAAACAGACATTTGAAATAGATTGACACGATGCTTTTTCTCTGGGCTGTTACTGTATTTGTTTAGTGATGCATTTTTTTTTTCACTTTTAGGAATGATCTATTTGTCTACATAGATATGGGACAAAAATCTTTTGTAATAAAAAATGGGGTTTTACTTAAGTTATGAATTAAGTAAAGTGTCAGGACATTAGAAAATAATGTATTAGTGGTTATTGTGCATGAGTTTCAGGGGGTAGAGTAGAATCGAATGGAAACTGGCTGGAGAACAAAGTCCCTGAGAGGTCTGTAACTGTATTATTAGTTAGTAATTTGTAGTTTGGTTCATGGTTCAAGCACAAGTTTCACAAGTCAGTAAATTGGTCAGTCCTCCTCTGTAATGTGGTTTTTTTAGCTATCCCACAAAGAGGAGTAGAGCCAAAGTGGAGCTTGACCTTCAGTGAACAAGATGAGAGTATTTTTTTTTCTTTGGAAACCTCCAAACCCATTTTTTCTGCTCCACAATTTAGCCTCACTGCAGTCACTTCAAACCCCACGCTCTCTGGCAGGAAAAAAGTGACCTCAAGCTTGACAAATGCTAGGGTTTGTGCTGAATTTGACAGTCCTCCATTTTCCGCCCTCTGTGATATCCGACAGCAGCTGAGCTCATCTCTGCTCTATCATCTTTATCAAACTCGCTAGGCAATCTGGTTTACTTGCATTTTTACAATCTTCATAAGTGTTCCTGTAGAACATTTTGTGAACATGTCAGCATTAATTCACATGTATGTTCACAGAGAAACAGTCATGCAACTTATTCCACATAGCTGGGTTGATTTTACTCTTAACCATTCAACTAAATGTATTTATATATTCGCTTATTTACTTACTCTGATCCGTTTTTTTAGTATCGTGTAAATACTCGGATTAAGACAAAACATCTTTTTTACTATTTTGATGTTCCTATCTGTTTTTCTTGTGAATAACATATAAACATATAAGTCAGCAGTTTAATGTTGATACAATGACAAAATCACTTTTTCCTTTAACAAGTGGAGACAAACATGTGGGATAGATTCAGTCTTGTTGGTGTTGGCAGTGAAGACCAAGCCTGGTAAAGCACGGCAGGACTTGCAGTAACTCTGGCAGAACTGCTCATCGGCGGCCTGCAAATGTTGCCCGGGCACCTTATAAGAGGATCTTGAATCATATCCTGTTGCTGGAGACTGAATTCCCAGTGCTGTCAGAACTATGTCCGGTCCTGCCATGTATGTACACTCTTATGTGCTTGTACTTGTGTGTCCAAGTCCATGTTTTTATTAGTATTCATTTTGGAGTGTGTGTTTGTGTGTTTCAGGAATTGTTTTTCTTTGTCTTTTGGTTCAAGGCTTCTGAACTGAACTCCAGTATTCTTTCTACAATTGTGCCATCCACAGAAAGGCACACCATTGTGGGATTCACAATAGAATTTGGGAAAATCCCGGCTCTCTGTTCCCATGAGCTTTATTATTTCTACTTTATTTACACAGTTTTACTGTAAATTATTCATTGTGAAATCTGTTCTTATGCTTTATTTTACACCAAGGATTTATCATGTGATGTATCATTATAGACATTTAACAGATGTCCAGCACTTCAGGGTAACTTATCTCACTTTATATTTAGTAAAATAATTCGTGTGGCTTTTAGTAGTCACATCCATGTGTATAAGCAATCATTACTTTAGAAATCTAGTCATCTGGCTAAATGACACAGCCAGAGTATTAGAGTATATTAAAAAATGTATTATTAACACTGGGAAAGACAAAGAGCCTCTTTACAATCACAACATTGTGCCACAATTTGTGTGTATGTGTGTGTGTGTGTGTGTGTGGCTGCATTAGTCATGAATCCATCAGACAAGAACCATGACTAACCAGAAACAGTTTTCCACCCTGTAGACACAGAATAACAGAATATTTCTGAGAATCTGTGAGGTGATTTAAGGTGAGAGGATCTGTATATCTGGGTTTACTTTATTCAGGCATTTCTGTTTTATTTTAAATCTAACTCAGCATAGTTGCACAAATAGCTTGTGATATTACATGTTTGCACTTGTTGAGAGAGTCTAACAGCATATGATAAATACCTATTTATACACTATTAATTACCTATTTATGGCAGTATCAATGAGAAATCATACTCTTATTTTTGTTCTTATTATTTCTAATATGAAATGCAACAACTAACAAGATTAGTTTATAGATTCAAGCTTTCTGTAATCTTTTTAACAGTAGAATTAAAATATTATCCATTTTTTACATCTCAGAAGCTGTCAAAGAAATAAATTATAACATGTCAAGACACTTAATTTGCCGTGATGAGACGGCCGTCTTTGTAATCAGCTACTGTCACATGATACCTTGTTTGAAGTGGAGATCCAAGCAGAAGCTTTAAAGTGGACAGTTCAGTTCTCATGTTCTTCCTTTATAATTTCTTAGTATTTATATTATTTTGTTTAGCTGGCAATGCTTGGTTCTGAGCTCATCCTTGTTAGTTTTGCTCCAAATTGATATCAGCAAAAGCTTCTGTTTTGCAAACATTCTGCCCTGTATACAAGGGGCTTTAGATAATAAAATGGGAATTGACATTTCATCATGCTGTCCAGGAAAGGACGGAAAGAACTAAGAGTTAGAGAGAACCTTTACTTCAACCTGAGAAATGTTTGATGCAGCGGTGTGACTAAGAAAAAACAGTCACACTTAGCAGATCTTTGGTCTGTGTGGTCACACACTAGAACCCTGGATTTCCAATGATATGTGCAACTCAGAATTTTCTGTCAATGTGCTACATTGACAGAAAAAAGCTCATGGGAAGTCCTTATTCGCTATATAAAATACGCCATGTGATCGCTTGATCTGGTGTCCTGTTCAGATACAGTGGTGTTTTTCTTTCAGCATCGTGACATTGGTGGGATATTTTCAGCCCTACTTGCAGTAAATACATGCCCATGTTCTTTCAGAGCAGAATTTGTTTGATTGATTGTGTTTTATCCACTGAATTAGCAAATAAAAAAGGAAAAAATAACGGGGCGTCCCCACATGTGTAATGATTGGCAGCTGACAATTACATGTCTTCACTGCTGCTTTAAGCACAAAGGAGCAGAGAGGTAAACACAGTATATTAAAGCTCAAGTAACAGACTCAGTCAGTGCGCAGTGGAAAAGAAGCCAATTTGCAATGCACAACAAGAGTTAACTTGGTTGAATATTCAGTGTTTAAATATTCACAGCTTTCCTATCAGTCATAGCAGGTCATTTTTACCTGTAAGATATTCATAAAGTGTTTTGGTCTGCTTGAATGTGCCAAGTTTATTACACCATGACTGAGTCAAACAGTTAACACTCCCTCAAGTCGTTTTCTTCTCCTCGTCCTTGCAGGAAAAGTTACATTTATTATCCAATGAGCAAAACTTTGGCCAGAATCTCTATAGGAAGAGGCGACTCATGCTACCGTAGCCTCAGCTTTGGAAGCCGCCCCACCTGCTTCCACACACCCCACTTCCTCCTCGTGCTTTGCAGCTGGAATTTTGTTCCGCCAGCTGCGAGACCTCGCGTCTTCATTAGCCATAATCTCCAGAGCTCAGCTCTCAGTGTCTTTGAAACATTGTTTTATCCAAGACATGATGCCTCTTGGTGAAGCTGCCTTTGCAGGTAGTTTCACATAAAAACACATAATGACATTAACATACCTTATAAATATTCCACAAACCACTTCAGGCATATATTTTGACCTGACCGTGTTGCTCTTGGAGGTGTATTTGTGACTTTACAGCTATTCTGGGCAGCCAGAAAGCCTTATCTCCCTTTTTTTTCACACACACGGTCCTTTTTAATTCATGACTTTGAAATTGTTGTGTGATTCAACCATTTTAAGATGATAAAATTGAGGCTACCTTGTGTGTTTTATAGCTGCACAAGCAGGGGATTAAACCCCAACTCTATTAGCAGTAAGAGACAGCAGTAAACCTTGTAGCCGAGTGTGACTCAGTGTTAGATCAGGCCAGGTTACGAGAGGCATTTGTGTTTCATTTTAAAAGTTTAAAGAAAGAAAAGGGCCATTTAAAAAACTTTTTAGCTCCCCCTCAATCCATTTAATCTTTTTCTTCTCCCTTTTAATGGTTTCCCATGGTATTGAGTTTGGTTCATGGTCTCCCAGCATTATGTCTCTCTCCAAACCTCGGTGCTTCCCATTTCTCCCTCTTCAATGAGAGGTACCTCTTTTTGTGTCCATTGTGTTTTTCTATTAAATATGACATTGGGAATAAAATGGTTTGGTTAGTTGGTTGAGATGATTGATATTGTTGATGTCTCTATTTATATGGAGTTCCAGGAAGAATAAAAAGATAGACAAATAAATATGCTCAAATCAGTGCTATAAGAGCAACTGAATTTGAGGGGAACAGAGAAAAAAAGAATTATGTTCTTTAGTATTCCCATTATACCAAGTAAGGCCATATTTCTCCAGTCTATGTTATTAATGTCAGCTCCGTGTGACCATAAATCCACTGGAATACACTGTACCATTCCCCCAGTCACCAGGCTGCACTGCTGGCAGGCAGCACACACAAGCACAACACTCAAAGATTTTTTTTTTAATTGATGATTTTCAAGGGATACATTTCAAAGAGCTCTAATATGTAATTTCTTTTTTGCTCAGTCTGCATGAATAAACCCACATACACCAATGCGTGAACTAAATAATGTGCATAGAGCCATTTAACTAATATATGCTCAAACACGTGCAGCCTCAGCTAGCCACCGAGCTATCATATGGGCTGCAGGAACACACACAAACACACGCGGCCAACTGCTTTTACCGAACCGCAGATTATTTTCTCATGGAAAAACACATAAGTAAAGTTAAAACGTATTTCTCATGTTATATTTTCTCATTTTATTCTGTCTGTATGCAACCTCACTATAATAAGCTTTTAATTAATTGCAGTAGAGTGTAAGATAGACTTCTGTGGCTGGGAGGACATTGGCTGTGCTCTGCTTTTTTATTTTATTTTTTTTTTTTTTCAGAAAAGACCTTTTATATACAGATTCATCCAAGAGCTGAATTGTGTTAGGAACTTTACACAAATTGGATAAAGTTTAGTGTTTGGCATCTCCTGGAGTGAATCGATGCAATGTTAGCATCTGACACATCAGCATTATTTCAGAAACAGCAGAGTAAGACCTGCAGTCCTTTGTTGGCTTCACTGAATACACAATTAACTTGATAAAGAGCAGAATGTAAAGAATGAAATTGTTGGTCTGTTTTTATGATTCAAGATCTGAATGACTTAAACAACACGCGTTCATTTATAAAACTCCTAATCACACACATGTGCACTGTTCATCCGTAGACAATACACAGTCTGAAGTCAGACAGATATGTGTGGAATTATGGGATTGAGCCCTGTCCTGTTGCTCACACTGGCCATATAAGGACAAGCAGAGCACTGAAACAGTTCAAATGTGCTGAATCAAATGGAAAAGAAAAGAAACTGAGCTCAGGCTGATGGTCCAGAGCAACTGTTCAACGCTGTCAACGAGCACAGAAAAGAGAAACAAAAACACACCAAAAGGGAAAAAGGCAAACATGGAAGAACAAGTTCAATATTACTATTCCTTAAAAGTATTTTCATGACTCTAACTGTTTATCATTGTTTATCTTGCACGCGATTGTTCACTGATTTGTGTTTGTTAATGCTGATGAATGTGCTCGTCAGATAAGACGGGGGGTCAGTGTCCACTCTGTGGATCTGCAGTTGCCGAGAAATAACATGGTTTTACTCACATGCATACACGAATACACACAGATATGACATACATCCCCTTAGTATCTCTTCTTTGTCCCTACAGACCACTGTACCATTGATCTGAGCCTCCCCACACACATTCACACACTGAGTGATGAGTAATCGCTAGAGCTTGGTGGTTATGACTGTCTGGAGGTGGTTAGCAGCTGACTTATTGTCGGAGAGTCTGAGCCATTGTAGTTAGGTCATTCGCTTTGCCGGATCAGGCAAGGTGGTGTTTATGTGGGTGTGTTGAGACGGCGTCACAGGCACTGTTTGAGTTGCATTAATGGAAAAACTTCAATGATATAGTATACTTCTAAATCAGACAATGTATATCGTTTAATATACAGCCTCTATGTCATTATATAGATTATTATGTGTTTTATAGTCGGAAGTTCTGCAGCCCAGTAGCAGGAATGGTAGATGCTGTATTCACTTTGTAGTGCTTTACTGACTTGATAAGCTGAGTGAGACTCTGCATAGAACTAAGCACATTGTTAGGATTTTATTAGTAATGGTGGGTACATAACTAGCAGTCTTTGATTTATGCTACACATTAGCCTTAATCAAGCAGGAAGCTGGTTGTTGTGGTAGTGCTCTGCTCAAATGAATGCTGATGCAAAGCTTTGTGGAGCTTGTTACTGAATCTAAAGATTAGATCTGCACTGCTGACAAACCCTTATGATCTATGCTGAACACACATCCATCCATCCATTTTTTACCACTTATTCCTGAACGGGGTCGCGGGGGGGGGGGGGCTGGAGCCAATTCCAGCTGACAACGGGCGAGAGGCGGGGTACACCCTGGACAGGTCGCCAGTCTATCACAGGGCACACACATAGACGAACAACCACACCTAAGGTCAAATTAGAGTCTCCAATCACCCTGTAGGAGGAAGCCGGAGAAGCCGGAGAGAACCCACACTAACGCGGGGAGAACATGCAAACTCCACACAGATAGGCCATCTGAGCCGGGGATTGAACCGGCAACCTGCTTGCTGTGAGGCTACAGCACAGCCAGAATGCACATTTCACCATGATTTATCATTTTTACACACAGATGAAAAGTCAAATGTACCTCCATGTTTAAACGCTGTCCTAGGAAAGAAACTCAATAATTCGGCGTGTCATGCTCACTATCGCACTAAAACCATCTTTCATCCCGTGTCTCCTCTGTGCTCTCTCTCTCTGTTTATAACTCTTGTCTTGTTCTTTGTCTCCCTCTTTTTCTTTTCCTCACTTCCTCCAATAATCCCCTCTTGTGTTGCTTTGCTGAATCAACAATGGGACTCACTCAAAACTGTGTCCATATGTAGTTGCTGGTATGTGATGAGCTGTCATGTGATGCTCCAGGCTAAAAAAAAAAAGCTATGAGGTGCAGTTTATCAACCCTGGCACTCTGAATGCCAAAAACTACTTCAGAAATGTGCACAATGAAAGTCAGTGTACCAACAAAACAAACTTGTACAGTATTGCATTTAAAGATCATGCAAAGACACAAGAGAACATATGCCACTCATGTCCTGAGACAAACTATATAGGATCTTCACCTGTAAAAACAATAAATCTAATCAATAAACATAATTATTAAATTTTACAGTAAAGCCATAATTAAAAGAACATCGGATGCACTTTATTCCTAATCTAACACAGTTCTCTGATATATCACTTAAACCTTAGTCCCCTCCCTTGGCCAAAGCGGCCATTAGTTTGAGTACCGACACTTCTCTCTCACCCCTATCCCTCCATTCTGCCTTCCTGAAGACCGGCCTTTGCTGAGTTGACAACACGGCTCTGAGTTTCCACGGTAACAGCAGTTACACTGCAACCTGTATGCTTCTGGTGTTACGGTTCCGGTATCATTGCTACAATTGTGCTCATTACAGCGGGTAAAAGTAGCACTGACAAAGCTTCACATAATGCATTTCCCATCCTTACTGTGGCAAAGTGAAGATAGTTTAGTTAAAACACGCAACCACACACATGCACGCCTTCTCTTCCTTATTTCATTACACCTGAGCAGCAACAGAAGCTCGACTTAGCCCGCGCTGTGGTATCTTTCCTTCACGAACTGGAACTGGAACCAGGATTAGAATCAGAGGCCGGTCCCGGGTAAAGAGCAGCTGTAAAACGTCAGCAGGACGTTGGTGAACGGTTAGTCTGTTATTTACATTGGAGTTTTACATTTTTTTAATCTCTCACGCGAACTGTTACGATAAACTGTAACGATTTTGGATACTTTACACAATAAAAGTTTACCTTGTGAAACTAATCCTGCTTTCATGCTAAACATGTTCAACATATTTTGTGGTAAAAGACGGACATTGTCCAGTATGTAGCTGTCAGGTACAGCTGCAGAAATATGCACGACTTCATTAAAAACAGATATTTATAACAATGCATACAAATAATTTACTACTAGTTTGATATTACTGGCATAAAATAAAGTGATAGTCTAAGTAAAATATGAAATATGCATCTTTGGTTGTGATTAAATGTGATAAATGCAACTTGAAATGTTAGTTTTCATTTAACATGTAAAGTCAGAAACAGCTTACAGAATGAATATCTGCTGTAGATCCCACATCCAGGATGTATTATGAAGTAATTTTGAAGTCTTGGGAGAAATCCTTATTCTTTCACACACACTCGCACACACACATTTTAAACCAGAGAGAATGCCTTAAACAACACCAAACTGACCTACAGTACACCGTGACACTAGTGTCACAGTTAGTGTCACAGTTATATCCGTTACCCAACAATTGATTTTTCACAGCATCATTCAGTTTGCTATTATTTATTTATTTATTTTAAATAAAAGAACAAATTACACATGTTGAATTTAATCAAGTGATAAATTCTGATAAACAACTGTCACAATAATGGATTCAGTAATTACACATTTTAATCAGTAATTATTTTATAGAGTGTGATTATTCAATTTATCTGTTTACCTTTTACCATTTTTAGTGTATTATCTCTCTAATCATAAAATAAAAACCGGATCATGTTTAACAGTTTTGCTTCAGATATTGCTCTAAATATGTGTATCAAAAACATATTGATTAAATGATTGTTTTGTAAATTTATATAACCCATTGTTGGGATTAAATTGGTGATAAGTGCAAGCTGTTGTTACAGACACATTTTTTAATATGTTTTAATTTGAATAAACAAGCCCAAAGTCACAAGCTGTGTCGTAAAGAGCGTTTTAGAGTCTCCACAGTCAGATTAGTGGGTAGATGGGAGTACGGTGTAAGGTGAGGAAATAAAAGGACAGTTTGTGCACATGATGCAGATCTTGTTGCAGGAAAAAGGAAAAGGAAGAAATTTAGCGACCAAAGTAGAAGCAAATGGTCATCAAATGAGAAATTGTTAAGTTTCAAATATGGGAGGAATAGTTGAGAAGTGGGATGATGAAAGATAAAATCAGGAAAAATAGGCTGAATGGAAAGGGTGAAATGGAAAGCGTAAATGAGGCAGATGGATAATGGAGAAAGAAGTTGACTGAAAAGGGAGAGTTATGCATTGGGTCATTATGGAGGAATGTTAATATGATTAGTGAATGGCTGACCTCGCTGTCTGGGACTGGTGCCTGGCTGGTCTGATGACTACTCAACGTCTGTTATACACACACACATACACACACTAACACTCATATACCCTTAAAGTACAAAGATCATCAAACACACTTGCCAGCACAGACACACACAAACTCAGTGCATGCAAAGATGGACTCACGCTCCCACTTTAATTGAAAAGTGGGGGCGCATCTCTAAAGACACATTTTGTATTAAACACAGATGCTAACTCCCTCCCTGGAAATGTGTGATTTGTGTCTTCTCTCTGCTAGCGGGGCAAAATGAAACATGTGATGACTTATAATCTGTTTTTAACATGCATGGTTTCATAGTTTGGGTCAAGATTCCAAATGATTGAGGAATCTGTGGTTAATGGAGTATTTCTGTGATTTGCTTTTGCCTGAGCCTGTGGAGAGGGACACGGTTTGACTTGGAGGTAATGAACACAATAAAATAAAGAAACCCTAATTCAAATGTTTAATTTTGCTTATCACACTCAGAAAACTTAATGAATTTTATTAAGTTAATGGCAGCTGTGGAAATAAGGACTTACAGATGCACTGTTAAATCATGAGAAGTCATTCTATTTTTACTAGACCTGACGCCATTTGGTCCACTGTCCACTGGAAAAGGATCATAATTTAAAAAGCACGGTCAGTTATAGATGAGGAATGACATGGCCTCAGAAGAGACCCGTTATTTCTAACACTTTAAGTCATAGTAATGTGTTCATTCATGAGTACAGAAAGATACACTACATAAAGGTTTAGGCACTGGAACAGATTTGTGGTCTTGGATAACTTTTAGACTCAGACCTTAATTAACTTGTTCAGGCTTTCAGGCTTGCTAGGAAGTGATGCAAATTCCAGGTTTTTTATCTGCTCCGTCTCCTGAAACTTTGTTCCAGCAGACAGCAGCCATGAGCTCCTCTAATCAGAGTCTTAAATCCTCAAAAATTAAAATAATTGATGGCCACGTAGCAGGAAAAGCACCATACAAAGAGAGGAAAGTGTTTTCAGGTATCGGCTTCCTCCGCTCATAATTATGGTGTGGTATTTAACAGGAATGGTGGAGGTCAGATTTACTCAGAAAGATCAAAACACAAAAATTCCTTTGAGAGATGCTTGAAAGATTTCTAGAAAGCCAAAACCACCCCTCCTTTTTTTACTGTAAAAGAGTTTTTGGCAAATTTAAAAAACTAAAGTGGTGTTGTTCTTTTATTTTCTTAATAATGCAGCATGGACCACAATGGAAAAGAAAAAAACCTTTGCTATGTTTGCGTCATAAAGTTTAAGCTAAAATATTTGAGCTGGCCTGATGTTTTCAGCAAACAAGTTCTGTGGACTGATAAATGTATAAGGCTGCAGTGAGAAAAGGTCCAGATGGGAATAAAAAAAAATGCTGAATTCCATTAAAAATAATTCCTTTATACAGAACTTTACACACCGAGACCGATACGGATAAATAACATGAAATTGTGAATAGTTTGAGGTGAAATATTGATGATTTTGCACACCAAGTGTGATGCAAAATTGCAAATAAATTATGAAGATTCTAAAACAAGCTTGCAAGGTTGCAAAAAAAATAAATGAATTAAAAAAAAACACACACACAATGGGTATATCCTATTCTAGAAAAGAGAGAACTTGGTGAGTTTGGGGAGCTAAAGCTGGACCACAGCTGCTTCAAATTGTACTTTATGTCTGTGGGGCTATTTGGAAACAGGATATGATGTATAATTGTGCGATATTGACAACAAATGACGACAACAACAAAACATATTACATCAGAATATAATTTACCTGTTGAGGACGGCTTGTTTACTGTCAAGACGTCTTTTGAGTGTCGATGTCTAGTTCCACGCAAGCTTCGTCATCTATCGCTTCATAGTTTTGAGCATGTTAATCACTTACTGTTTGGTTTTATTTATCTGGTGCTCCTCCAACTTGGCTTTGATGTGATCATAAACAACAGAATCCCGTGCTGTTCCCTGCACACATTTTCTTATAAAAGCTATTTTCTTATCTCTCGGTTACTCATGTTAGGTTCTAGTCTTCTAGTCTTCTTTACTTTTGGTAGGAAATGACATCATTGGTTCACAACTGCTTCTAGAGAGAAGAATTGACTCATTTAAACACCAGTAGGTACATGGTTGGTATGATGGCTTCCTAAACAATGTTACTGGCTATAAACATATTCTGATTTTCAAAATAAGCAACCTTTTAACTGCTGCATACCGAAAACTTTTTTTTTATCTTACCCCCCTTGTACCCCAAACATCAGAAATCTGCAGACACATCTTAAGTAAGCAGTGCTTGCAATGTAGCCCAAAAATCTCATAGCTCAAGCATTTTGCAGTAAGAATAAGTCAAAAACATCCAAGAAGAAATGGAAGAAAAACATTCTCAAATTGTGATACTTACCACAAAGGAAATGACTAAATATTAATTATATAGGGTCACAAACCTTGTTGTAGACTGCCTTTCTTTCTCTTCTTTTTTAGTTACTGAACAGTGATCAGTTAACAAGTCATTATCCTGTTTTGGAGATACAGATAAGATAAGATCGTCTTTAAGGATCAAGCTTTAGCACATCTGTGTGTAGCTTTTAGCA
>JBAMHX010000014.1:22183216-22200242 GCA_037177515.1 Pseudomugil tenellus
AAAAGACCATATTCCTCTCAAATACAGAAATGCTAATCCTGCTTTAATCTTGTGTTAGCCTCCCTTGCTGGCTAAAACTGTTGAAACCATTTTGTTTTCATCAGTTTATGTCCAGGTTACTTTCTTGGTTAAGATGTCTGGAGCTGCGGACCTTGTGTGTGTTAACCGCTATCGGAGTGATGGTTCCTTTAGTACTGCTTTAACCTCTTAATATAATGAAATGTTATTAAATTTAAATTTCTATTCAGGCTCTTGATTTCCTGTCAGAGTTTGAGAAAGATGAGAAAGACTAATGTGCAGACACATGCACACATAGCTTGGAGCAAGTATGTGTGTATCAAGTGATGAGTTTTGGTTCAGCAGAGAGTGTTATCATCACTGGCCACTGTTTTGTGGTCAGGACAGATAGCCAAATGTGTTCATGTGCGCACGACTATGTGTGTCCATTTTCTTTTTTTTCCACTAGCTTGTTGGCTCAGCTGTGTTGTCGGGGACATACAACTCCTTTGTATCAAATACGTGTACATGAGAGCACACTGTACACACACACTTTTGTTGATGTGTTAGCAAGCAAAGATAAAGTGCCTATGTGTGCATTTGGAGATTGTCTGCAATTTATAAAGCAGCATGCAGCTCTTGGGCTTCTGAGGAGGAAATATCTGATGCAGAAATATAGGTGAGTCATCTGATAGATAAGAAATACTGGGATTGGAGGGGGGGTATACCATTTAAAAAGTCATTGAGTTTAACAAAATAAGTACTTTAAGGACACTTGTGAGATGTCAAAAGAGAGTGAGGGAAGTGAATTTTCCAGACTGAATTTTCACCAAGAGAAAATGCTGGAACCCAGGAAAGGAGGAAGAACATCAGCAACACAAACATGCTTTGTTACGTTTCTGCTGCAAGCTACGATTGCATGATGTGCAGTTTGTTTACAATCTGGACTGCTAGCTAACTTTATATAAACACACTGGATCTGTTTTGCACTGTTTTAATGGCCATCACATAAACAATTTTCAGGCATTCCTGCCACGTTTGATAGCATTACATAGAACACACAGACACACAAAAGAAACACAATTCTGAAACTTATCAATACAGAAGCTTTACTGACCTAATCCTAAGTATCAGTAAAATGTTTAGTAAAATATTGCAATTGAATCACTTTTAACAAGGCCCAGGGGTGCATTTTGGAGTCATCCTCGCCAGGAAATATTTTTTTTATTATAGCTCCTAAAATGGACATCTTGTTACCATTATAAAATTCATATCCTTTCTTCAGAACAACCTGAACGTTAAAAAAAACTATGTTATAAATGTATCAAATGAATGTAAAAAATGCCATGGATCCATAAATTGAGAGAAATATATAAATCGAGATATAATGTTTACATATTTTCATTGTAGAAACACACCAAACTATAATCAACAACTTCTTGGACATTTTGAAAATGTTTTTTAAGGTCTTGGGTCTAATGTGGTAAAAAAAAAAAAAAAAAAATTAGGACTCTAACTATACTAATAATGTGTAAAACACCACATAAATTGCAAAAATAGCCACTCAATTCATTATAATTGGCTACTGTTGAAAACAGTTTCTGTCTGCAATAAGACACAAGGTTGGTATTTCAAAATGAGTAGCTTCTTTCTTTTGGACAATGAACAAAGTACCTTTCTTAAACTCTCTTGAAATAAGAATAACTAAATCAAACATTTCATTTCTTATTATCAATATAAATATTTGCCATTTTTAGCCCAAAAATGTCCATGTCATTTACCTTTCCTCCGTTTCTCTCCCTATTGAGAATAAACATCCTTGGCGATTATCCTCTTTTGAGCTTCCTGTGCTAAAAATAACCTTTGTGCAATTGCAATATTTTGGGGAAAGGAATCAAATACGTCCTACACTGAAAATCCAGTCGCTGTGAGACAGAGCGCGGCTGGATGAGTGCAGTGCAGTTAGCTTGTCCATGTCCCGTTGTTTACTTTCAACCAAAGATGTGGTGTGATGGCTGATAGAACTATCCGTCATACATTCTCCCGACGCTTTTTCATTTCCTGGTAGACATTTTTTATTATTTATAAGTCAAATAAAACTTCTATAATAAAAAATATCTGTCAGTAACATACATAACAGCAATGTGCACAATTACGTACTATCCAGATAAAATAAAATACCTCGATGTGGATTTAGAGCTTGTTTTCAATTCCAGAAACAATGAATCCAGGTCGGGGGGTTAATTATCTTGTCTCATTTACTCTTTGACAAGACACACGATGACTCAGTCATACAATTGGATGTGAAACAGCATGTGAGAAGCCAAGACTGTGTGACTGGAGGCTGAATTTGCCAATAAGCTTTAAGCTCTTCCATGATGCAGGAAGTAAAAAGAAGTGAGTTGATATGGAGGACGAAAGCCTAATCTTTTCAACAAAATAAAAAGTAAATAATTATTTTAAACCGTTCCAAAGATATGGCTGTTTACAGAGCGCAAAGTCGGCAGAGATGCCCCCGACTCCCGACGGCCTGGAAGTGTTAAAGTAGGTACATGCTTTTATCAGTACTGTGCTTCTGTGCATTCTTTACATTTTCATTGTTCCACAGTGCAACTTTTATTATTCCCTCTCCTGATGTTCTTTGTTTTGTTTTTTTGTTTTTTTGTTTTTTTTTTAACTTGTCTTGTCCAGCATTAAGACAGGCAGATAATGTGGATCTGTCTGCTATGACATGCTGTACAACTTTGCTTTGCTTCCAGATGTTCTGATTTCAGTTTCAGACAGTAGCAAACATGGTGACATGTGAGGTGATAATGTACGTTATTGAAAGGAGACATGAAAAGAGGCAGCACAGTAGAAGGTCTGTGCAACCATTAAATCCGTTATGGCAGCTTATTCTTTGTTCCTGTCTCTGGTTACACGAGTTCTACTATGCAACAACTGTGGCCTTTGGATGTACTGCTCTATTTGGCACGTCTGGTACACATCCATGAGCATTCTGAAATATGCACATAAAGGACGGACAGACTGAAGGCTGTGTCTGTACGTATGTGTTATTTTAGCACATGGATTTATATACTTTCAAGCAATGTTACCAGAGGCTCTGAGGGGTCATGACCCAGAAAAAAGTTGACATTAATGCTTGGCTGGGAAACTATATTCTCAGTAGAAACAAAGAAATAATGCTGCAGTTGTTGTTGTAACTGTATTTGTTATGATTTTCTTCTTTTGTATTCCTGATGTTTTAATGGCATTTCATACCGATACTGCAAACAGAAATTACAAGTGAAGAATTCAGCCAGAACTCAGTTGTAGAGAAATAGTGAAGAAACTAGACGTACATGCTGAGATAATGAACAAACAGGCTTTGTGTAATGGTGGTGGTTTAATGTAGCCATTCAGTATGCGGACTAAAAGAAGGTACATTTCACTTGATGTTTCTTCTGGTGGAGAAAAATAGACCTTCTGTTGACACGCTTGGTGAATTTCTTCTTCAAATTAGCGTTACTGCTGAGAAAAGAGCTTTTCAAGTTTAAATTTGCTGTATTTTCTCTCTCCTGCGTACATTTTTCCCCAACTCATCAACATTCAATGATTTTCCTTTAAAACCCATAGTTTTCACAGATCACTTTAAAGAGATCTTTATTGAAGAGGCATTTATTTGCTTGAACTGAGCCCCTGCTGTGCGATAATAGCAGTTGCATAAAAACCACAAATTAGTGCCAAGACTGGCTGGTAAACTCCTAACCTTTAATATATAAAGCAAATATGTCTAAATTGACAGCATTTAAGCTATGGATTTGTTTGCAAAATCTTTCAGTGTTGCTCTTAAATATGCCATGTGTCTGTAGAGCAGTTTGGTTTCCCTTTTATCCCTTCCACTTGCAATAAAATTGTCCCATTGGTCATTTATAAATGGAGAGATTTGTTTCCAACCGCTAACTCAGAACCATCCAGCCTCTTCAGTGAAGATGTCTCAATAGTGTTTGAGAATTCAAGCCAAGTCCCTTGCACCCGCTTTCTCTCACACACACACTCCTACTCTCTCCCTCTTTTCTCCCTCTCTGTCCTCCCATCTGTGAGTTCAGATGAACAGAAGTCTCCTGGGGCTTCTCATTGGCTGAGCTCCACACTAAGAGGCGAGCTAATTGGCCAGCTGGGGCCCAGCCGGTTGTTGGGAGACGGGGCATTGGCTGAGAGTAGGGTCAAGTGGCGTGTCATTGGTCAGATTGGCTGGTAACCTGGCTACACTTGAGGCTTTCCCTCTTGAGAAAAGCCTTGTGAGAAAAAAATGCAAAGAACTCTTAAGCATTATTTGGTTACAGCATTTCTGAAAAAAAATGTTGGTTAATTTGCAGCTTTTTGGTGATGTAGTGGTCTGCATGCAAGTTGTTAGACCTTGTAGACTTTGTGTGAATTCAAAATTAACCCTCAATTATGAGGTCCTAAATAGTTGGAAGTACTGTTTCACCTTCAGCTGGAGCATCTTTTCAATCCAACAGGCTGGAAGTTACAATCGACCGTTTCCATGGCAAGACCCAAGTGTGTGTATGGTTTCTTTCCCTGGTGTGTTCTTTTAGTCCCGTGCCAAACTAGGGTTCATTTCTGTATTTATTTTTACTACAGCTTTTTGTGACCCGTAGGACTCTGGTGAGTAAGGTATATTTAATAAGGATTTTTAACAGATAAACAGGAAATTCTCAAGAGCGTTTCTTTGGGAGCTTTTTCTCCCTTTTTGCAGAAATTTGGTTGTAAAAAAAAAAAAAAGACATTTTAACATATTTTTGTTAAAGTTGCTTTGTTACTAAAACCATTAAAATAATAAAAATAATTTTAAAAAGATGAAAAAATGTTTGAGGTCAAGAAAAACAATAGAATTTTTGTGTGGCTGTGTTATTTTATTGCGTGTTCCAGTTATCAGTATTGAGTTTATTAATTTAAAAAGCATATAAAGTGTCTACAGATAAATTGTTTTCAATCTGAAACATTGAAAGATGGTCAGTGGGTCAACAGATTGTACACAACCAAGCAAGATTTCCACATTTGATCAGTACAAATTATACAAGCAGGCGCTCAGCATTTCTCTGCTGGTGTGTCAAGTATTGTATCATCTGCAGACAATTTGCCATATTAGCCCAACAGTCTGTTCAGATAGAGCTGTGATGTAGCAGCCTGTAAGGATCTGATGTGGTCCGACAATTGATTAACACTTCATCTGGTTACAAACTAGTCTAATATCCGTAAATCATTTGGATTTTATAAAAAAGAACATTGCACAAAAGTCTATTAAAATATGTAGAAGTTTTATTTAAATGTGCAAACATTGCTCACATTTAGAAAATGGGAGGAACATACAGCTATCACAAAACAACACATGATTATATACTAATAGTATTTAATGTCCATTTACTGCCAAAGAATATTTATACTGAGGTTGAGAACATATACTTTGGTGGCACACATTACTATTTCTAATTAAAACAACAAAAGAGTAACAGAAAGAATCAAATGTATTTTTTATGAAGAGTTAAAAACACTGTGACTCCCTTTGATTATTCAATTGCACTGACACAATGAGAGGAAATTATTTATTTTCCTTACATATTTAAGAAATGCAAGGACTTCATCGGGCAGCATTGAATAAAAAAAAACTGCATTTAATTAAACCATATACTTTTATTTTAATAAATATCTTCTAAAAATCATGCCTTACCTCATTTATCTGGATATGTGTTGCATTTCCCTGCAGAGGATCCACATTCCTAGTTTATGCTGATTTACTGGGTGACTGCTTAAGCTGCTAAAAGCAGTCATGACAACATGATAAGTCATTTTTTTTTCTGTCATAGCTTGCTAGTTTTATTTTATGTTGAATGAAATAACAAGACTTGATTTTTTAACCCTCACAATAATTTTATCCGTTTTAGTTTTCTGAATGCAACATTTTTAAATTTGATGAGTTTTTTCTCACAACCACACATGAATTTGGTTAGAAAATAAATAAATGATTCAAATGAGTCATTTTCTTGTCTCAAAAAAAGAAGAGAAAATTCTGTCTTTCTGTCCTTCATTGTGGGCTAATATTGATCCACCTCCAACATTTTGTCTTTTTAATTTAAGTAGCAGAAAGCTAATCCAGAGGAAATGAGAGGTGGAGGTTAGTCACCAAGGATTAGTCTGGTCCCAGGACATCAAATGTTCCATTCCCACCCAGGAGATAATCATAGCCACGTTAGCCAGGAAATTAAGTCACTGCCTTTTGGAGGGTTCTTAATCCCCGTCTTGCTCTCCCCTTACATTTCTCCTTCAAGTGTACAAATCTGATGATGTACTCAAATCCACATGTTGGAAAAAGTGCAGCCTAGCAGAGGAATTTTTCCCCTCCTGTTCTGGCATGTCATCTAGCACTAAAGCAAACATTTGCTTCATTTTCCACTGTTATCTTTTTTTTTTTTTTTTGTGCTCGGTCTGCCATTATTAATAAATAAACATTAATTTATACCTGGAATAAACAAGATATGTAACATGCTTGTAAATTAAAAAAAAAAGCTGGATTCACTTCACCTGTCTTGCTCTGATAAATGGATGAGATTGGATGGAAATTTGGAGTGTGTCATATAAAACCGAACCTAGAGGAATCCAAAAAGGAAAGTAAAAGCTCAAACTATAATATTGAAACTAGAAAACTCTAACAAGAAGAGATAGCAGAACTGTAAGGGTCAAGACTTCCATTAATAACACACGAGGCATTAAAAAAAGACCCAAAAACTCTGCCCAGTCATTGCGAGCCGCTGACTGGAGCCAATCACCTGAAAGGAGAAACTGAGTGAGAGGCGGAAGGGAAAAGTGCAACTTTCGATCCTATTACAGCTCCATCTAACCTGCCACTGCAGCCACCTGCTCCCTCTGTCACACATTAATAATCTTTCTCTGTCACACACACACATATAAGTTCTATTTCATTCCTGCATTCAGATATTCTGCATGCACATGTATTCGCTCATGCACCGGCACAGATCCAGCAGAGCTATGTGCTTTGCTTCTCATACTAAGTCTTTCCACTGTGCTGAGATATCATAAAGAAATAAATAAATAAAAGAGAAATCCACAAACACAAAAGCAGAAGAGATTTTCCTGCTCGAGGGACTGACAGGATAAAAAAACGAAAAAAAAAAAAAACAGGAGAGCAGGTAAAATGTACCCTTCTCTCATCTTTCCTGTCTCTGTCTTCTCTCCCATCATGTCTTTGTCTCTGTCAGGTAAATTGCCTCCCCTTTAACCTGCGCCTTTTCCCCACTCTGCTGCACTTCTCCACTCATATGCTCTTCCTTGGAATCCACCTGCCTTTGTTCCCACTAATCCTCAAAGGGGAACTTTTTTTTAAGTCTGGAAGTTTGGGATAGAGGGGAGGCACAGTCGCGGGGTGGGGGTGTGGGGTAGAGGTAAAGGGATATAATATCTGGGTGGCTTATGGGAATCCAAATTATCTTCCTGTACTTTTTCAGCTCTCTTCCTCCACATTCTCCTCTCTGTCCCTTTGTACATACTGTCACCCCAACTCGCTCTTCCTCTCTCCTTTGCTCATCTTATCAACTCCCCACATTGCACTTTCAAGGACGAGCTTAACTGTTAAGAACACTAAGAGTTGGATAAACCCTTGTGTGTGTGGGTGTGTGTGTGTGTGTGTTATAAATGTATCTCTTTTTGTGCAATTACCTTATTATCATGGCTGTGTCATTGCATGGTTGTGTATCGAAGATGGTGTGTGTCCACATGAAGATTCCATATATATGTATATGTATGTATATATAAATGGGCATATATATATATATGTATGTGTGTGTGTGTATATCTCCCAGGGCTTTGCAGCAGAAACTAATCCTATCCTCTCTCCTATCGCCTTACTGTACCTTCCCTCTTACTATCAGTTATTTATCCCCATCTCTTTCTCCCAGTACCAGCATTTTTCCCATTTAACTCGCTTTTTTCACTCTCCTTCTCTAACCTTCTATCCTCATATATATAGTGTGTGTGTATAAATAATCATTCTGAGAAGTTTCTATTAATTTTGCTGTAAACCGACTAGTTTTGGTTTGTCAAAATGTTAATTCAGTCATTTGTTTGTAGATGCACGTTTTGTTCTCTGGACAAAGTCCCTAAAGATACAGTTTAAGGTTGGTCCTTTGCAAAGTTGTCTTATGTAAACATAAAACTGGTTCATCCCTTAAGTCATGGGCCTTTAATAAAATCATTTGTAAGCATTCAGTGGATTGATGAACAAAAATGTGAAACCACTGGGGACCAAAAATTTGTGAAAATCTAAAGAAAAGCTCTAAAAGTCCTAAAAAAAAGGTTTGGAGAATCGTTTAAGACCACTTTGAAAGATCACTAGAGAGTCTGACACTTTGGAAACAGAATAATGGTGGTTCAAAACCTTTGCTTTGTACTATTATTAATTCATTTTTCTGTTTTGCACAGGGCTGTTTTACATTGGGGCTTTTTGTTTTCATTGTACCTGTTGTAATGACAGTAAAGGGCTGTCTGTCCACTATGTCTGGTGTTTATTAATACAAGTGCAGGAAGTCTGTCATCTTCAGTCAGAGTGTGTTCCTAATGGCATAAATAAGTTTGCTTGAGTGCTTTTTGGCTGTTTGGTAGCTGACGGTTTGGCTGGATTCTGCCAACTTGATGGCTTAAAATGTCATTTAGCAAAACTGGGTTTTGTTTGATTAATGACTCTATGGGCTGATTTGCATGCAAACACACACTTTTGATGCAATGTTTTCCACTTTCTCACACACATACGCCAGATAAACAGGATATGCTTAGCATTAAGTAGTATTAATAGCTGTGTTCATGGGAGATGCTCTAAGCTGCGTGCTTTGGGGGAAATTGACCTTCTGTGGTCTTAATTGTACCAGAGGCTCAACAGCGCTGTGACATTTAACTGTGCTCCAGTCTTAATTCATAGCGCTTTATTCTAGTGTTTTGCTGACATTTCAGCAGGAGGAGGTTCAGGAGAAAAGATGATTGGTGCTTCTTTTGGTTTCGTAAATAAATAAGCAAATTTGCACTGATTGTTTGGTTCCTTTTGCTTTGCTCACAGTAATCACAGCTAACTAGCGAAACAAAACTATTTGAATCAGGAACAAAGAGATGATATGGTTTTTAGCAAACAAACTTGGTCTGCATGTCAGCATTCTTATAACGTAACCATTTAAATTGTTGTAGATCAGGTTTGAAAGCTCCTGTTTCCTTCGATGAAAAAGTAAAGTAATTTATAAAGTTTGACGTTGGGTCTGCCAACCAGCTGGTACTTACGTGGTTTTATAACTGTGGTAGAAAGCAAATAAACTTATAACAGAAATAGACCTATCTTAAACTACAAATTTGAACTGAAGAGAGAATTAAGCTTAAAATAAGTTATCAGAAATGATTTTACACAGCTCTTTTAACACAAGGCAGATTTATTAAAATAAACTGCATATGGTGGAGTGATTCCCTTTATATGTTCAAAATGAACATGTTAGTAGACTCATAAATTATGGAAAGACCTCATTTGTTTGACTGTTGGTGTGTGTGAAGCTGGACTTGTGTGTGAATGTGCATAAACATGTTCTTGTTGACTCTCTTTGCTGTGGTGCTACCTTGTTAAAAGGCTACAGTAATTAGCTGAGAAAATGGGAGGCTTTTTCTCCAGCAGCTGCAATTACTGTTGTCCCTGGAATATCTGGGTGGATAAATGGATGGAAGAAGGGGCAGCAGGATGTATTAACTGAACAAAAGCAGGAGTAATAAAGACCAGGCTGATGTGAAAGAGGACACGGCTGAATAAATGAAAGGAAGTATCCATGGATGGTTAGGAGGTGGCCAGTGTGAAGATGGAGAGTGTGAAGGAAATGCAGGAGAAAAAAATTACAAGCTGATTCAAAAACAGCAACAAAGAGCAAAAAGATTTGAATTATACTTTTTGGCTCTGATGGACGTTATTATAACACTGAAGCATGACTCACAACACACACACACACAGGTGTAGCTTCTCGTTCTCTTTGATTCGAAGCTGAAAGCGATTTGTTTTAAACCCTATTTAGATTAATAGGAGACATGAATGTGAGGTTGTATGTTTTGAGTGTGTGAATAATTTCTAGTTTTATGTGTGTTTGATTCTTTATCTACACCAATGAAATAAGCAAGTATGATAGGACGAAGTCGTTATACAATAGTTGTAACATTATCTTAGAAATCTTGATGCAATATTTACACTGTTTAACAAGCCAAGTATAAGTAGAATGATGGGAGTAAAGTTTAATGTAGTTTAACATTACCGTATAAATCCCCAAAACAAATCATAATGGTACTTTTTAATATTGAGTTATTGATCATTTAAGTTAAGTAAGCAGAAGGAAGAGAATCAAAAAGATTATTGTACACATGAAGTCTATAAGGTCATTGCTTTGGACAGGTCAGTCCCTCTGGTTCTCATTTAGAAAGGGTGGAGTGCTCATTCCCAGTTGGGAATGCGTCTCTGCTTCAGCTGGAAGAGTTTGAGTATCCCAGAATCATGTTCATGAGGAATGGTAGGATGGATCAAGAGATTGGTCTTCATCAGCATAAGTATTTCAAACCATCACCTGTGGTTTGAAATGTAGGTAGTGACTGAAAGACTGGAATCCCAGATTCAACCAGCTCAATTGAGCTTCATTCTAGATGTTTCCAGAATCAGCTGGAGAGCTCGGACATCTGGAGGTAGCGCAATGTAGAACAGCTGCTCCTCTGTATTGTAAGGAGTGAGCTGAGGTGTTTCAAGCATCCCAGAACAGACTCAGGATCCACTGAAGGTATTAATTATCCCTATTGACCCGTAAATGCCCCAGGAATAAGAGTGTTTGTAGGAAGAGGTATCCCTGGGTCTCTTTCTTAAACCTATTTCAATGATCCAGCCTCAAATAAGTGACTGGCAATGGCAATTTTGTGTTTATACGTATTGCTGCTAGTTCTTCTCTAATTGCTCCACTTCTTCTCAAAAATTTAAATAATTGTTTTTACAAATGACTAAGGCTTAGTGTTAGTCTTCCTAAAATCCTAAAATCATTTCTAAAAATAATTTTAAAAAAATATTGACAATTCTTTCGAAGATAAATTCAGAACAGCAAGCCATGGGCAGATCCAATTCAATTAAATTTTCCATAAGATCTTATTGGATGCTGTTATTTTCACTGACTCGCTTGACGTGTTACAGTTGAGTCAAAAGTTACAAACTGAACTTTTAGTCATTTCAAACAACTGCAGTGATGTTGTGTTTGCATCTTGTGGGAAATAATAATATTAATAATAATAAAAACAGTGACAAAAATATCAACTTACATAGAGATGCAAAGATATTTAAATTTGAGCAAACTGGTATTTCTGATGACATGCAATGACCCAGAAAGCAACATGATGCATTTGCAATGCTAAACATGAGTAGATTATTATATATGAATGCAAGCCTTCAGTAATAATCATGTGTTACAAAGAAGGAAACCTTCCAGCTAAATCCTTATTGCTTTGAGAAATACATTCCAGACTGTACAGCTATAGGCATTAGTAATATCACATAAAGTGGCCGACACACACACACACACACACACACACACACACACACAGAAACCGCAAAGAGCTGTCATTTAATTGAGTCAGCCCAAAGTGCTGGCTGAGCAGAAAGATAGAGCTCATACAGATTAAAACTTCTCTTCTCTTAGTCATTGATCCCTGCAAGTGGGGTGGGAGGGTGTGGAGAGGGGACAGAGAGGGAAAGAGAAACCATTGTCGTCTGATTGGCACTGATTACTCACCTTTCTTCCGGTTTGATTTTTTAATGTGCTTTTAAATCTACTTTTCACACACTTGTGTGAAAAAAGTTTGCAAAAAAGTTGGAGCTAAATGTGGGACAGCGGTGGCAAAGTGGTCCAACTTCGATGATGAGATGGGTGGAAAGGTGAAAGGAAGGTAGAGCAAAATGTCACCTGCAGGAGGGACAAAAGAGACTTTAACTAAAGCGTAACGAGGGGAATTTAACATCACTCAGAAGAACCCTTTATTTCACTTAAGGAAAGTTGGCTAATGAAGGGAGCCGATTAGATGTGGACAAGGAGAGAATGGGGAGATGGGGGGGTGATGAAGGGGTGCAGAAGATTAAATCACAAAGCGGAGAAAGAGACACTTCACATTTGGACAAAGTAGTCTCATTTAGGCGGCAAGCATGTACCAAATACTCCATGTCGATCTAAATCCCTTTGATATCCTTGAAGCAGCTCAAGTGAAAGGGATGGGACATCAGAGGCTTTATCTGTGTGTCATTGTGTCTGTCCGTAAAACAGAGAGGGAGGGGGGGACTATAAAATAGCAGGAGAAAGCCTGAGCCTGTGTCAGCGCTGAAAGTGACGGGGTGGTGTGCTTTATGGGTAAATTGAAGGGTGTGTTAAAAGAAGAGTGATGAGCCGCTCTTACAGTGTGTGTCCCTGTGTAAGTTCGCATGTGTGTCTGCTCGCTCTCCCTTCAGTATCAGTCTCTTCTGCTTGATTTGCGCACTCTCCTCCTGCCTCTCCTCTGCTCGCTATGCCGTGAAATGGTTTTTCACTAGACCATTACCCCTACCAGTGCACTACTGTGCTGCTGCCACAGCCATCTCTGAGTGAAAGAGAGTGTGTTTAAGTGTGTGTGTGCCTACAGAGAGAGAGCGTTTGCTGCATGAGCGCAACTTTGAGTGTGTGTGCATTAGCTGTGCTTGAAACAGAAAGATTGTGTTGTTTTTGCGTAGTGAAGATATATTATGTGCAAACACTGGTTAATGTGTTTTCACATGTGTAAATGTTAGGGAGAGTGTGTGTGTCTATGACCCTAAAATATAATGTGTTAAACTTTTGCTTTTATATATCCTGAGCTGTCCTCAGTCTGTCTGTAGATTCAAGGTGTTGGAAACGTTTCTCAGACATTTTGCTCCATATTGACTCGAAGCGTCACATAGTTGCGGCAGATTCTTCAACTGCACATCCATAAGAATCTCCCATTGCACCGAATCCCAGAGCCGCTCTGTTTTTTGTAGAACTGGTGACTGTGGAGGCCACTGGAATACGGTGAGCTCATTGTCATGTTGAAGATTCCATTATCAGTAGTCCGCTGTACTCCACTGGCCGGGGAGCGCTCGAATGTTTTTCCATTGCAAATCCAGTCTAAGTCCAGACACTCTAGGGTTAGGGTTAGGGGGCGCATTTTTACTAAAAAAGTTACAGATTTCATCTGATACCGACACAACGCAACAAAACAACACGTTCTCCAAGATTTAATGTGGGCTATTGTTTAATTTGTGTAATAAACAATTTAAAAAATACATTCACAGAGACACCACAGAGGAAGACAGAGACAATATGGAAGGAGGTGAAGCAGCCTTTTACCTGCTGCTTGGATTATGGTTTATAATGCCATAAACTCATGGCACAAATCAGGAAGTCGGACAAGACAAGATGACCTGGAGAGGCAGTAACCATTACTGTGTACATCGTTGTGTTAGTGACATCATTCGCTTCAAGCCAATCAGCCTGCAGACGTCGCGCTACTCGTACGGCCCGACAGGCCTGGCCCGACTACAAAGTAGGTCCGAAAAGTGTACCAGTACGGTCCGACAAATCATAATGGAAACACTCTGAATCTGGGTGGACAGGTGTAAGACCGGGTGGACCAGGGCCGTGTGGAAAGACGCCTTTAGTGTTAGGGTTTATGGTTTGGGTTAATTTGGTTTCCGGTTTTATTTTGTAGACTTGCTTGTTTCCTGTTTGCTTGGAGTTTCTGTTCAACTTTATTCTTTTCATTGGTTTCACCTGTGTTTAGCAATTGTGTTCCTCATTTAGTCCAGTATATTTAAGTCCCTTGTGTTTTCTGTTGAGTGCTGGTTCATTAGTTGTGTTTTACAAGTCTGTGTTGTTCATTATTTGGTAAGTCATGCTTAGTTGCTTTAATAAATTAAGTTCATCTGCAT
The DNA here is from genome assembly GCA_037177515.1 of Pseudomugil tenellus. Classification (NCBI taxonomy): domain Eukaryota; kingdom Metazoa; phylum Chordata; class Actinopteri; order Atheriniformes; family Pseudomugilidae; genus Pseudomugil; species Pseudomugil tenellus. Next base: position 22,197,228 of record JBAMHX010000014.1, read on the forward strand.
CCTGCCTGTCTTCCTTGCCTGCATTTGGGTCCACACCTTCTCTGCCTCCTAACAGAATGAACCAGGCACCAAACAGAAAACTCAAGGGACTTAAATACATGGAAGTAAACAAGGGACAGAGGAGCATAATTACTAACACAGTTGAAACCAATGAACAGAAATACAGAGCAAACAGGAAGTCTACAAAATAAAACAGGAAACCAAACTAATCTCAACCCATAAACCCTAACATTTAGATGTTATATAAATGTGAAATTCAGCATAAAAAGGGGCGTGTCCTTTTTATTTATAAGTATCTAATATACAGCAGTGTGTAGCACAGCTTCTAATTTTGGCCTTATAGATGTCTATCATCTACCCCCACTCTCACAGCCCCCCTCTCAGCTCAACCTCTTTGCCCATGTTTGTATATGATGGGAACTTTTGAAGGTGGCACGCCTCAAAGATAATAATGGAAACAACCCAATGAGCTTCAGTTCACCTCTTCAGAAACTTACTGGTGACATCACAGAGGCTCTTTTCATGTTTAGCTTGTTACTCTCAGGGAGACGTGTGCATCTGCCAACAGATGTTTTGTTCCTGAGTAAACTGCTGGAGCTGGCTCAGGCTTGGAGCGTGCCTCCTCCACACTGCTGCTGTCTTATCTTTTTTTTTAGATGTTCATAGGAGTTAGATTGAACCTCCTAGAGGACCATTTAAATATAGTCGTATTTATGTATGTATAGTCAGCCCTTCTCAGTTGCATTTGATCATGTTGGTTATGTTCTGTTGAGCAACTTGTGACCCATGAACTAAAACTAGATGCTTTTTTTTTCTAATCCAAAATGTCCCGAGAGTCTTAAGTCTTCATTTTGCCAGAATAAGCCAAACATAACCAGGCCCACAACATGATTGACAGCAGCTACAGCGTTTTCTCTGAAGCCCTTGGAAAAAGCTCCTTTTTGTGTCATCTCATCACTTCCTCATCCACTAGTGGGTTCTTCTGAAATCTTTCTTAGATTTTGTTTTGCTGAAATATCTTAATTTCATTTAATTATCAGGATGAATTAACTTAAATTTTGTTATCAACCTGATATCCCAGCTTCTTTTGCACTCATGTTTAGTGATTGTGTATAGTCTAATGAGATGACCTACAGTATGTAGTCAGAGGAACATGAAGCTACATGGCTGATGCCCAAACTTGTCTCTTTTACATACATCAGTGTTGACTGTGTCCTCTTTAATGCGCTGGGTAGCAGATGAAACCACTGAAGACGGGTTTAGAACATCTTTGTACAACAGCAATGGATTGTTTATGTCGTACTTGCAGGTACAGTTGATTTTAACTCTTTAGGAGAAATGAACCGTTGTTTCAACTTTAAATTGCTCTATGTATGTAAAAGAGTTGTAGCTTACACAGGCTTTGAGTGATTGATTTATTTCAAGCAAGGGAAGATGTCGAAAAACAAGTATTTTTATATAAAAAAAAGAAAAGAATCAACAGTAATCAAATACTTAAGTAACATGTTTTCATATCATGTACATGCGCAGATGCTATACATATATACATACATATACATGTATTTGCACACACATATACACCAATATACAATTATACAATTCATATAATATACATATAATATTTGCTCAAAATGGAGTGGGTAGATAAACTTAATAACACCCACCCCTAAGTTATCAATTTATATTAAACAATATGGCTGCACTTATTAATTCTATCATAATAGTTATACATAACAGTCAGATCTTTTTTAGTTAACATCATATTATTAGTGTTCATAATCAACATTAAACAGTTTTACAGTATAATTACTAGAGTAATATTATCAATATCTCACCTATATTATTTACTATAGATTATTATTATCAATAATTTAACATAATATCCATATGTCATTGCTAATAACCACTATATCATGATTTCATTATATTATTAACATGTTATGATGTTACAGCATTACTACTAAGTTTCAAACAAACTTTTCACCATATCTATTTCCTTTCTTCTCTCCTTATTTATTCTCTCATCTCTCCATCTCCAGATGCAGTCATCCATCCTCTCCTCTCTCACTCCTCTCGCCGTCTCCAGTTCCTCCTTTTAACATCTTGTTTAAATCGTGTCATTAACGTCCTTTCACCTCCCCATTCTGCCGCCCTCGTCTTCACCTCATTCACTTTCTTGTTTTATAACTCACCTCTCATCTCTGTTCTCTCCCCTTGCCACTCCTCAATGACTTCATAATATCCCTCCGCCTCTCTTTATCTCCCTCACATAGTCTGTAACTCATTTACTCCTCATTCACTCCATCCCTCTCTCCACCTTTCTTCCCCATTGCATACCTTCCCTTTCTCTCACTCCATCTCTCTATTCTCTCTTAATATCCTGCTGTTTCCCTACCTGAGATATCACAGCTATAAAGAGGAGTGTTCAAAAGAAAGCAGGGCCAGCAAATCTGTTTTAGATGCCTTCTGGCATCATTCCTGGAATGCAGATAGAGCTAAAAGCTGCACTCTCTAACATCTATACCTCCGCTTTTGATATTTTCTGTGTTTGTATAACACATAACTACTACATTTAGGTTCAAAACATGCAAATTAATGTCCCATCCCAGTGGACAGCAGTGCTATTGCCCAAATTGTTACATCCTCGGCCCAGTCAAATGGGAAAAAACAGTAACACAGCTCCAGAAGGTCAAGTTGTGAAAACAATTTTCGTATTTCCCATTTCCTTTATTGTTTTAACATGTTTTGGGCAAACAGAAGGGCACTGTCTCTACAGGGAGAGGCAAGGCCAACAAAGCAAACAACACATCCTTAACTATGCATACAAAAGACCGTTAACCTAAGTACAAGGTAGAAGCTCAGTACAGTCCTGCATAATCACTGAACAGAAATACAAGGAAATTAGTTACAATCTGAGTAATTAAGCAAAAATAGTAGCTTAACCCTTTAACTTCCCGGTCTACCATTTGGTAGAGGTAAATTTGCTGTGATTATGATGATTTTCTTGAACAAATT
>JBAMHX010000014.1:22204295-22215207 GCA_037177515.1 Pseudomugil tenellus
TGTGTGTGTGTGTGTGTGTGTGTGTGTGTGTGTGTGTGTGTGTGTGTGTGTGTGTGTGTGTGTGTGTGTGTGCTGTGAGACAAGATTTTGATGGCTCTAAAATTAAAACATGACCCAGCAGTGGATGATGTTTTCTTGCCTAAAGCACAAACACGTTACTAACAAACTGTCAGCAAATGTCACTGCTTGAAATAGTTACAAGCTTGTTTAGTGTAGATTTGTATTTTGCATTAAGTCATGCATTAATGAAAATATACAGAGGTATTTTTTTACATTATTAAACATGAAAACTATCTAATAGTCACTATTTGACTTACTAAAGAATCCTTTGCTAAATAATCTCAGCACAATATTTAGAAAACAGTGTATGAATCTCTTTTTTACTCATTTAATGTTTTATTAGATGAAGGAATTTTCTTGGTAAGTGAATGGAGAACATAGTCATCTCTTTTCACATGAAATCTCCCAAATGACCTCTCACCCTTTTCACCTCCATGTCTTTTCCTTGTTTTCTGCTGTTTTCCCATACTTTTCCCATTCCATTCCACTTTCTCTCTGGGCTGATGTTATTGTGGAACAAAATGCAACAGCTTGGCTTAATCTTTTCTTTTCTTTATGTGGCCACATAAAACTTTTAACCATGTAGATATTTTCAGTATTTTCTTTAGAAACAAGAATGAAAAAAATATCACCTACATTTTAACAAAACTAAAGGTGACTAAACTGCTGTAAAGCAGAATCTACATCACTGATACACATTTAGAAACTGAAATTCATAAAACATAGCAAACATGAAGTCCAATAGACTTTAAAGCTAAAGTTAAAATCATTGTTAGTTCAGTTTCAGCTTCTCAGCTAATGTAATCAGGCTGTTATAAAGAGAAAATAAACAAGCAAAAAGCTTCATTTAAATGTAAAAAGACTTCCGTCTGTATTCTACATCATGTAGTTCGTTCTGTTTTGAGAAGGTTTACAGCTGCGTACTCAAACGTAGCAAACAGAGCACTGTGGAGGCAGTGTTGTGCAGCTTAGCTGACGTCAGAGCAGCAAGCAGGACAAAGAAGCAGAATCTGCAATGTATTTAATGGCCACACAGACCACAGTTGTCTCTTCTGTTTCCTATTTTTATGTCATATATAGTATCATTATTTCCACCGTTTCTGTATTTACTCTGAACTCTGCACTGTCCTCTAGTAGACCTATTGCCAAATAACATGCCGACATAAGGCATGTGTCAGATCATGTGGATGTGGTCATTTTGCAGCATTAGATATAAAGCTGAACAACAATTCATTATTAATATCGCAATATAATATAATTTCAGTCAAAAACATTGATCACTGACAAGCGTTCACAGCCGACTCGAGCCAAACAGAAAATGAAGACATACATAAGTAACGCCATAAACCAGGCCAAGCAGCAGTTTCCATGTAGCCCAGTGTCCTCCTGTCTTTTATCTCTTTATATGTTGTAAATTGAACTGTTTAGCTTTCTTTTTTTTTAATTGGTGATATTGGATTTACATCAAATCGACCAAAACTATATATACCATGATACAGGTTTTGGCCATAATGTCCAGCCCTAGTTTGATATAATGGATGTTTCTATCGGTCCCTACATTAGAGGATTAAGAGGCTTTAGATAAAATTATGAGGCACTTTTTGTTTGTTTTTGGTTGGTTTTATTTTAATGGAAATAATTAATTGCTATTAAAGTCCACAGCAGATAACATTCAATGAATTGTGTTACATATAGCCAAATTCAATCCAGTTATAATCAAATTGTGTTAAATTTATAATAACTTTAATCACTTTATGCCAGTTAGGAAAATGTTGCTGAGATAAGAAACCAAAGGATCATAATTGATTGATCATAATCTTTGAACCAGTTGCCTGTCCTGCGCATACTCAGGGTGACGGTCAACACTGGAGAGGAAAATCATCCTTTTGACCGTTGCAGAGACCTCCAGCAGAGCCAGACTCAGGAAGTGGAGTCATCTGCCTCCACTGCTTGGGGGTGTAAATTAATAGGACAGAGTCTGTGTCCAAATGTCCACACTTTCCCTACATAGTGTCCTAAATAGCAGTCACACCATTTTGAAGGGGTGTCCGAAAGTACAGAAAGGAAAGTGTTGTGCACTCAAAATGACCCACACGCATCTTAAAAAGTAGTGAGCATCAGTGATTGCCAGACTGGTCAATATAGACCACAATGCAATGTGAGCAGGAGTTTACAATGGACACGACCATCAGAGCAGGTTAACAAAAAAATGTAGAGCATTAATTCTATTCTTTTTATTACATAGAAATGAAAAAAAAGACAACCTTATTGCTGTACTACCCATTCTTCCACTGTGTAGCCCCGTTTATGATTAAATATATAAGGAAATAAAACGTTTTCACATGAAATTGGATTGGATTTGGAACGACATCTTTAAGTATGTTGTGGTTGCCATAGTGACTGTTGGTAGTCATATGACAAGGAGAGAAAAGTGAGCTTTTTTTCAGAATCACCAACAGAATGAGTCTACTACTCCCAACCAAAAGTTTGGACACACTTTCTCATTTTTGTACTACAGTAAATGAGGGGTTAGGAAACATTTGGACACAGCCAGAGACTCCAACAAACACCAGTGACAGATTTGGAACTGATCCAAGCGATATAATTGAAGAAACATTTATGCTGAAATATATTGGATGAGCCAACAGACTGGAAATCATGGTTTCATCATCTGTGTAGCACTGACACAAAGACTTGCAAGTCTACCACTGCAAACAAATGGGACCCCAGCACAGTCTTCCAGTTTCCCGGATAAGAAGTTATTGGATGGAAACAATATCTCTGCTCATGTAACTTTAAAAAAATGTCCAACTAAAAGCATGCCATGTCCAAGATCATCACCATCACAGTTTGCTGTGTTGTTAGCTAAAGACAGAGCTAGAAAAATAACCTGGATTGCGCTACAACTCTTGTCTGTTGGACACAGACAGCAAGGCTGCTTTAGTGAAGAGGCCTTCCTTAAAGTGGAACTGATTTGGATTAAAATAAAAAAAAAATTAAAGATTATTCTTCAAATCCTGGTTTACTTTAGATAGGAATAGAAATAGTACCTACTCAGTGGTTATCAGCTGGAGAGGTTCAGCCTATTTATCAGCAACGTTATCCAAATATATTTGAAATGGTACTGAAATATGCTCAAGGCCGACAAGTTCTGTGAATGATTGGCTGCACTTTCCGTCATATATACATTAAAAAGTCGAGGACTTCCTCCTAAACCAGTGACAGAGATGGAACGACCTGTTCGTATCCGAGCTAAAACCAGGGCATGCATGATGTGTAGATTGATAGATCTCTGCAGTATTTTCAGTTCAGACTTGTAAAGACACACTCTGGAGTCATGAAAAATGTAAAAGTACTTGCCTTAATGGGAAAATTATAGACCTTCTAATTTTTTTGAGTGATTGTACATCTCTTTTAAACAGCTAGAGTGATTTATACAGCACACTTGCATGCCCATGATGAGTGTGTCAGCACCTGTGGTTGTGCATGTTCCTACAGACTCATTTTTCAATCTTTCTGAGGTCAGTAGATGGCTATCAGTTTGAGCATGGTCAACATCAGCAGGTTGTACCCCATGTGTGCCCCATTACTGGCCCATTTACACATTCTTTCCCTGTCTTTATCAAGCACACATACACACACATAGTCTTTGTTTTCCATCTTAAAGAGAGAAGGTCCATTTGGTTTCCATGCTCTCTCATCCATAAGTAAACACCCTCCTTCTGGACTTTTACTGCTGGGAACATCGTTGTCTAAGTACCTTACATCTTTGTTCATGACCACAGTTGAAAACGTAATTATATTTAAGTTTCAAAGTATACATAGCTTTGATTGAAGACAATGGCGATGACCATGGGTCTCTGTTGATAACAGCGGCCAGTTGTATAAGAGACAGCCTTGCCCCAATTTGATTTGCAGAACACCCTTCCCGATTTGTCTTCGTTATTGCTTTTATTAGATCAAGAGAACCAATCAGAATTGTTATCCAGGTTTCTAGAGAGGCTGTCACTTCCTCATTATGATGATAATTAGATGTTTAGTAATTAGAGAGCAGATGTTTTACTGTGTACAGCTCTCCCCTCTTTTAGTCGGGTTTTTTTCATTTGTATTGCTCCACTTTCTGCCACTGGGCCTTACGTCTGTCTCAGTCTGCCTCTCCACATCTCATTTTCATTCCCTCTGAACTCGAGGTGAAAAGGACATTGCTGAATATTATTTCACTCTGCCGAGGAGAGAAATGGAATGGGGACGTCTTTCCCTGCATCTCTCTTGAGAAGACCTCCCAACCGGGTCTGAGAGTTTCCCAGACCACTTTAAAACTGTGACACAATCCTCCCCATTGTTTGCTTGTTTTTCTGTGTTTTGCTGGACTCGTTGAGACTCCTACTTGCATGTTAGTCATGCAGGCAAGCCAAAGAAAGAGCCCATTTTTTAATAACGTGTTTTTAGGATAAAATAAAGAGATAAAGACTTGGATTAGGTTCATGTGCACTAGGACTTTCCATTGGATAGGTTTTACAAAACTCTACATAATTAATTATTTTCTTATGACTGCTAAACTAACTTTACTTACGAACAACTTTGACTAAAAGAAAGCTAAAATCAAATAATCTCAATACATCTGATTTAAACAGACAAAAATCCTGTACATTTTTAACATTTTTCTCTGGATTGGGCTAATATTCTTTGTTGTTTCATGTGTTGTCAGATCTCCACACCTCCTGCTGTTTTTGTTATAGCCCTGCATAACCTAATCTGTACCCCATGTTCTAAATACCTAAAAAGTATGTTCTTTACTTTTTTATTTTTTACACAACTTCAAAAATTTACTCTAAATTTATGTGACTGTGTGGAAAACTGTTAGAATGCTTCCAGCCTGCTTCTTTCCTCATGCGACCCCATCTTGTTCCTTCTCATCTCCACTCATTGCTGCTTTAAACAAGTTTTTTGTTTGTTTTGGGTTTTTTGCCAAAGCTTTGATCTCAATCAATCATGGAGTTTGAAATATTGGATTATGACCCCCAATGTGTTGCAGAACCAGCAGGTGAGCATGACAATTGGGTATGATATGCTTTCTTGTGCAGAGGGTGAATGTGCAACAGGTTTCAAGTCGCCCTGGAGTTGCAATGATTTGAAATGATACTCTGCTCATATAGAGTAAAATTGTATATTGTCTGAAAATGTATAGATGTAATTTTCATGGTAGCAAGCTAACACTGTTATAATGTGTAAGTGAATTTATAATGTGAACCATCTTCCATTGTATTTTTAAAGGACCTTTTTCAGATTGCGCAATAATTATGTGATAAAGTTTTTCATTCAGTTTTATTTTCTTTAAAAAAAATAGAAGATTGGCTTTAGTTTATTTCAACAGTTGCAGCTGTGAAATCTTAACATCTGGCAACACTCTAATGACCATCTGTTGTTTCTGAGCTGCTGTAGAGAGACTTCCTTATTTGAAAGTTATATTGGAAAGTTGGATAACTGTGTGTTTATGCATGCTTTTCTTTTTGTGTGATCAACAATTGTGTCTAAATCTCTGATTAAACAAGACTAAAGGCACCAAATTGGTGTGATGATTTATGAATCCGTTAAAACATGAAGTCGCTCATGTTACCGCAGCAAGAGTTGCTGGATTCAGTGTTAAAGTGTTGAGCTGTGGGTCGTGTAGTCTTTCTGGAAACAGCTATCATTGCAAAACTCCTCATTCTGCTCCAAACTTTGTTCCTTTTGGGGAAATCATAATTTTTGTCAGCAATGTGTATTCTCACAGAGCAAAGTGTCCCCAGCTTGAAACTATTAAATCTTACTGAGGAGAACTTAACTGGATCAAGATGTGAAATAATGATGGTTGTTTGACTGGTAAATAGTGTTATTAGTAGTGGATTTCATTATATTTCAGGGACTCAGCCACTCTACTGTGTGTAAGTGCAAATGTATGGTCATGTCATGTCATTTCTGGATGTCATGACATCTTTAGCTTGAGTGATATGGCTCATCCAGGCAAGTTCCCTCTACAGCCGATTTATGTCTTTCATATGGATAAATTCTGAAAGGTTTATGGCTAGCTGCTGGGTTTCCACCAGCTCCCAGGATGTATGGCATCATTTAGTATTTTCATTGTAATCTAGATTCATTCTGAAATAAGTTTATCTTCCTTTTTCCTCCACTATTAAATTTAAGAATCATAAGTTTGGTGTTTTCTGGTATTATTAAGTTTCTCAGAGCTGATTTTATTTTAAAAATTTTAAATTTATTACTTAGGATTTTATTTTGCATTTTCAGCCAAACAGAAAATCAAAATGTTTATTGTACTTTTTCTTAATTAGAAATCCTTTTTAACCAGCCATGTCATTACATCCACCTTGCTAGTACCAGATTGGAGCTCCTTTTTTATAAGAATTGCCTTAATTCTTGGTATTTACAAGGTACTTGAAACATTCCTCAGAGCTTATGCTGTGATCTGCTTGTGTGGCACTAACAGACATGCCAAAGTCACTTAAATCCCTTTCCTTGCTGATGCTCAGATTTAGCTTCACCAAGTCTTGATCATGTCAGCTTGTCTTAATGAGTTGCTACCATGTGATTGGCTGATCAGCCATTTGTTTTAATGAGCATTTGAACTAATACCCACCCTGTGAGTGCACATTGTTTGATTGTAAGCTAAAAAATATCACCTAGCATTGCTTTCTGTGTCCATGATGCTTTATAAGGATTCCTGCTTTTAATGAAGTAAAGTTTGCTTATGTTGTTAGAAATGTTTATATTCAACAGTTTAGGAGGGCAGTACAGTGGGGAAAAACCAACACTCATATGAACACAAGGCCTGAGGAATCTAAATATTATGTTAAAATGGAACATTTTCTGTGCTTTGTTGATCCGTCAGCTTGTCTTACTGTGCGTTTGACTTGTTGATCAGGATGATCCGCCTGCGGTGGATTGTCAGTCTCTTTCTTTTTGGCTGTAGCTTTGCTGCTCAGTTTCCAAATGGCATGGCCGTATTATGATGGGATGCAAAACCCACTCCAAATCCCCATTGTTCTGCCCTCTCTGTGTTTCCGAGGCAACAGTCTCCTACCATCTGGATGTCCTCATCCCTTAGTTTCTCACAGTTTCCTCTAATGGGTTTGTCCTCCATCATTTTACAATCTCATTTTCCTTTTATATAATTATATTCTTTACTTCAGGACTGTTTCCTTTTCTTTCTAAATGCACCTTTATGCTTTATTTGTCTCCACATCTTTTTTCCTCTCTCTCTAATTTGATCCTCTTGCTTTCTGAGTGTAAGTACTCACCACATTATCTCACTCTTTCCTTTAATCCCCTCTATCCTTGTCTCTTGTCATCCTGGTAACACCCCATTTCTCTTAACACTTCACTCATGTTCTTTAAAATGAGCACTTTGAATTATGCATCATCACACATTCATAGTCACACAAGGCGCCTTTCCAAATGCGTGTGCACAAACACGTCGACTCGGGGGAATGTAATCACGTTAGTTTCCTTCACTAGCATGTAATCCATGCATGATATACTGCTGGATTAATCAACTTCAACAGAACTTTATTGACAAAGACAGATAGGACCGTCTGAAAGGTTTTTAGTTTCTGTGAAATATTAACAAGTATGCAGGCATGTGTGTGTGTGTGTGTGTGTGTGTACTTGTGCAGTAGTGCTCATTATTCTCAGCAGATGCTGACCTTCAGCGGGCTCGCTTTCTGGAGGGCACTTGCATTCTTTTTTATTTCCTCTTCTCGATCAGTTCCCCTTTTTTTGTTACTTTACTACTTCTACCGTCATTTTCACGGCTTCTGTTTTTATTGTTGCTATTTCATGTATTTACGAGCTAAAAAGACGTCTATTAATCTCAACACCTACGTGTTGTCTTCAGTTTTCAGATAGGAGCTCTTGTTGGATGTTCAGTTTCTTTCACTTCATCGGCTTCTTTGTGTGTTCTTCCTGAACTTTATTTCCTCTTTTTTTTGTCTCTCTGTGCTCTATTTGACATTTGGTATGCTTTGTGCTTCCCTTGGTTTAGTTTTAGTCTTCCTGCCTATCTTGTTTTCGCCTTCATCCTCTTTCTCCTGTCCTGTGTGACTCGGCCTTCTGTGCCCGCAGTTCTTATCCACTTTACATTCATCTAACTTCACATTGTCCTTTGCTCTTCAGGTTTTCCCGAGAATACAAATGAAGAGATGACTCCTTAGTGTAGAGTTCTTTGCCTGTAAAATTGTTTTTTTGTCTTTTATTTATTTCTTTTTTGCTTGGTGTGAATTCTCCACAGAGATATAAAATTAAATGGCAAACCAGTAACTTGTATAATTGTGAACAGTCAGAAATCTTCTTTCAGTTTCTTATAGAGATCACATTTGACTTAAACAGGCCAAGAATACAAGTTCTATTTAGATTAGATCCCCTGTTATTAACATACTAATATATTTATATCTCTGAACGTGGAATGTCTGGGATATTATGGTTTCACCTCGACCGCTGTGCTGCCACGTCTACTTGTGCCGCCGGATATCCTTCGTGTGAGCACGATAACTCCAACAATTTTTACAATTGGATTTTGATACTCAGTATGCCTGTTTAGGTCCCCAAGGGGATGACCTGTATTCAATGTAACACTATTTAAATTTATGGTTTCCCCACCAGATGGCGCTTTATGCACGAAAAATCTGATTTTTGGTTATATCTCTTGAACTATTTGTCTCACTGACCACAAATCAAGTGCGAATAAAAGGTCATGACCCCAGGATACATCCTGTCCTGATATCATACCGGGCTGATTCAAAGTTTTGACACCACATGGAGCTTTGTAACTGAACATGCAACTTTATAATTTTGTATTGTGTTTATTTGAGGATTGGGGAACAGGAGGATTGGTGGTGTTTGGGGCCCCGAGCCGTTAAGAAATGAAAATTGCTGATGTCTTAAGGTGGAAGCAGTAACCAATATTATCTGATTACAAATAACTTTATTTGAATTTCAACAGTATCCTTCTGGTTCTTACTGCAGAAAGATTACACCTTTGTTTTTAAAAGGTCTTGTCTGTTTTCATGATGCTATTAGAAAATTTAGTTAGCTAACTAGAAGGATTATTTTTCACTTTTAATTTTATTATTATGAACTTTCATAGTTCACAATGACTGTTTTATTCCAAGTAATGAATATTTTGGTGACAGCTGGACAATGTAGTTTAATTTAAACTCTGAAATTACCTGGAAAATTAAAAGGAGCAACGTTTAAAAATATGTAAAAATGAAGGCCCCAACTGTTTTCTTCTCTCCATTTGCAGCAGTATGTAACACTATGTTTCTTATCTTATCTCTTATCTCTAAAAAAAAATATTTCATGAATTAGAATGACTGATTAAAGGAGTCAAGAAGAGCATATTGACCCCCCCAATACATGCTGCTTTAAAACATCCGTTAAAGTGAGACTGAAGTTATTTTGGATTCCAGTCAAATTTTCAGATTGTCTGCAGGTAAATCTTTTAGCAAATGATTGTTGGCTTTAGCAGAGAATGTTTTGTCTATGTATTTGGTATGTCCCCTAATCTTGGCTGATAAAACCCTTGCTTAGCCTCTGACCCCATCTTCTAAGCATTTGGTGGGAACTGATGGAGTGCCGTGCGACTTCAGGAGGTTAAAAGTCACGAAAGGTTTACCAATCACACACACACACATTCACCACTGCAAACCACACTGACAGCTGAACCAACAGAATGCCATCTCTGGCAAACAAATACACTCAGTCACACAGTGTGTAACCACTTAACCATAAGTAGGAAAACAGCTTAGTGCCTTATTGGGCTTCTCTTAATAAAACAGAAAAACCCCTCCCTGCCTCCTCGAGTGTCACTCTTATTTATTTGGCTCTGTTCTGGTAAAAGTTTTTGTTTGCACTTTTTTTTAATCTCACTGTTCACAGTTAATTCTTTTACAGATGTCCTGCACTGTACCTGTGCAGTGTTCTCACACATCGGCTGCGTCCTAATCAAACAAAGACAACTGTTTGGCTTATCTGCTTCATGTGCAAACACAAGCACTATTATTCATGATACACATGTTACCACAGGCCCATGTTGATATATTTGATCCTGCTTATGGAGTAATAAACAAAACATGAATAAAGAATTGGATTTTGACACAACTGGCAACACAAGTTTATAAATTTAGCGGCTTTCTTTAACATCTAATATTGTAACCAGTCGACATTGAACAAAGTTTTTATACTTTTAGCCAATAGGAACTGGGAAGTGTGTCAGCCATCTAATCCATCCATCACTCCACGCTAATTCCAGTGTTCAGATATCAAGTTTTCGAGATGTGAAGTATTTCACTTTTTTTTCTCCATAATCTAAACTAAAAATAATAAAAAGATCTAAAAACCTGGAAGGTTTGTGTTTTTTTAGAGGTAGAGGTTTGTAACTGCATGTTAATTTTTGAATTAGCTTTTACAAGATACATCCAGTCCAAATAAGGGCTCTACATCCTGTATCTAAGTAGTTATTTAACTGCACTGATTCAGCCCTGGAGTGTATTTTACTCCAGCTACTCTTTAGATAAATATACAAAAAGTCCTTACCTCTAAGGGTTGCCTATGCAGCTGATGAGAAGCTGTCATTGTTGGGGTTATTTTCTGCTGGTACTCTGATGTCCTGGTTGCCAGGTGATACACTCTGCGCGTGTCTCAAAAGGACATAAAAGCTACTACTGTATTAAACAAATATTTCTGCTTGATATCAAGTAACATTATCTTTTGTATTATTAAGGCAGCTGTGTGTGTGTGTGTGTGTGTGTGTGTGTGTGTGTGTGTGTGTGTGTGTGTGTGTGTGTGTGTGTGTGTG
>JBAMHX010000014.1:22255528-22269046 GCA_037177515.1 Pseudomugil tenellus
CTATCTATCTATCTATCTATCTATCTATCTATCTATCTATCTATCTATCTATCCATCCATCCATCCATCCATCCATCTATCTATATTTATATATTTAGATTTAGGGTTTTAAGTCTTGGATGACAGAAACAAGACTGAAGCTTTAATTATCTTGTTCTGAAAATAAGATAAGATCTTATTTTACCAAAATTACAGAGTTCACATCGTGTAATTATGAGAAAGAACTGGGTGTCCTTTTTTACTTTCAGTTGGATTTTATTCAGCACGTTAAAAATTTCACAGGTTTAATTATCTTAAAAACATTGTCAGGGTCGACCTATTTCACTCTCTCGCCTGTACAGTGGGACAGAGATGAATGTAATCTCTACCCTGGTTTACAGCTTCACAACTCAGCAACAGGCAGACTGGGACTGGCGACCAGGAGCAGCAGGACAGATTGAACTGGTCTGGAGTCCCAAGTGGCCTGACTGAATGCAAAGAAGAAATAAATGAATCAGTGCAGCTGATTGGCAATCAGCCCGACCCCCCACATAACATTATTTGGGCTCATAAGTTGTCAGAAATCTGCAGCTGAACAAAATGTCAGTAGTCAAGTTTTAGTTTTTAGACTTTTCAACATGAGAGCGCTGGAGGTGGAACCACAGAGGCAGAAGAGTGGAGTTAACCATTTAACAAATGACAACTGCAGGGAAACAGCGTGTTAAAGGAGCAAACTTTTATCTGAATATAACACGATGAACACTAGTTGAGCCTGATTTGTAATAATGACCTCGTGTCAAAACTTGATTCTATTGTAAATGTTGCAGTGGTTTTTTGCTAAAACATTAAGTTCCCACATCAGCCCAAACCGAAAATAAACTTGTCAAATTAGAAGTTTTCTGGTATAACGTGGAAAAAAGAACTACCACATTCCAGATGTAGGCTGCTGTCCACATTTGTCCCTGTTTATAGTCGAGAACATTTTACGGGTGCAGCTTAAATGCTGAGAAACGTATGTGGTTTTGCTGTAAATAACATAAATGAAACTTTTATCTTTGCTGGTTGAATGTGTTTAATATCTAAGAGGTTAAGTTCACAAATTCATATAGATTATGTGTGTGTGTTGCACATCTGGATATCAGGCAGGTGCTTCAGAGTGAGGACAGTAGTTGTAACAAGGAGCAGAGCAGCAGGATAAGTAATTATTTAAAGAAGCAGTAATGAATATGTAGGATTTAGAGCAATCTCTGACACCTAAACACTTCAATGTGAACAGAACACACATATTGTGTTAGGGTTGATGGATTTTGTTGGTTTGGTTTCCTGTTTTATTTTGTAGTCTTCCTGTTTTGTCCTATGTTTCTGTTTTTGCTTCATGTCTGGTTCATTAGTTTCACCTGTCTTTATTATGTTCACCTGTCCCTCGTTTGTTCCCATGTATTTAAGTTCCTTGGTTTGTCTGTTTAGTTGCAGGATCGTTACATGACTTAGTCTGTCAGTCCTAATTTGAGAGTTCCAGTGTTTAAATAAAACCTGTTAATCTTCACCCTGGCTGCCTCCTGCTTCCCTTCCTCACCTGCTTTTGGGTCCACCACCTACCCGCTCCCTAACATATTGGGTGGGTTCTGCTGAACCAAATAGCTCTACAGGTTGGCTGCTGCCTGAAAACGTTTGGGAACCCTTCAGGCTTGAACAGTGTCTTATCCTTTTATTTTGGTTTGACTATTTAAATTTATGTTAAATGTACTGTAGTAATCTGGTCTGAAATGACTGAGTTAGTGTGTGTGTGTGTGTGTGTGTGTGTGCGGGGGGATGAACAATAGTAAAATAAAATATAAATGTAATTTGACTTTGATAGAGAATAATGATTATTATTTTACCTGTATGTGGGGGCATGGATTCATGGTTACATTAGTGGGGGTAACCTATGTGACCTGACTTTTTCTCCCACTCCGGCCCTGGAGGAACGCGTTCTGATTAAACCTATAAAATCGCTGCATTGGCTCTCAGTGTTGTTCAGGGTTGATCTTAACATTTTTTAGGCCCTGTTTACCCCATGATGCTGAATTAAACATAAAGCTCAATTTAAAATAGTCACTCAAATAACTAGAAACTGAAAAGTAATAAGAAGTCTAAATTAGTTGAATTATAATTTAATGAAAAGAGGTACTGCTTTTGTTGAAAAGAATTAAATAATAAAAGAAGTGGCAGACAATTAGGAGCATTTTGTTGATGAGCAGTGGGACACAACACCTGCCAACAGGTGCAGAAACCTGGTTGAGAGTTACAAAAAACACCTGATTGCAAAGATTGTCTCAAAGAGTTGATTGTTTTTGTATATTTCTGTTTAAGTAGAATCCAAATCAGTTTTAGGATTTTTCATTTAGGATTTTTTCCTTTTGTCAGTATCAACTCATTAGAGACAGCTGTATTTTGTCCTTATTTAAAATGTGCTTATTCCTTTGAGCACAACTGTAAATGTAAATGTGTACTTACTGCATAGCAGAGGTTGGAATTCATTTTTCAACATTTCATATTAATGCCATGAATTTGTTCTGATCATGCACTAAACCAGATTATTCCAAGCTGTGCAGCGAATGAACCCGGTTCAGTGGCTGAACAGAACAAAGGCGCAGCATTGAGCTGCTGACGTGTATTTAAGGCTTTCTGATGCATGCTGGGTACCGCTGTAGCAGCAGGCGGTCAAAAGGAGAAGTCTTTATTTGTTTGAATGCGATACATAACTTCAACTTTAAGAGCAGTTTGAATATAACGTCCTTTTAAATGGAGGCGTTACATTGATATTCATGTGGATTTAGTCCTCAGTAGATGTTTTTAGTGAGAAACAACTTTCTACTCAGAAAAAGAAGAAAATATACAGATTTGTAGTTTAACACTTCTCAGCACAGCTTTCCTCTTTTTGTTTTCATTTTTACATGATTCACACCTAAAAAATAACACGCGTTGGGACTTAAAGGGAAATATTTAGGTATTAATGTATTTCGTTGCTTGTGTATTTTGGCATGTAATGTTTCACTGGACACAACACCTTAGTGATATGTTTGGGATCTGACTTTTGTTTGTGAATCCAGTGCTTTCCTTTTTGTTTACTTCTCCAGCAAATGTACTTCATTCCTCATTTTCATTTCTAACAGCATCTTCATGTACCAGTGATTCATTATGGAAGCATGTAGATCCTTAACAGTTAAAGATAAGAGAGGAAATGAAACTTATGAACATATGTGTAATCCCACATTAACTGAGATTTATTATAGACAATTATGCATCTACAGAACATGCATTTGTAAACAAATGTGTATGCATATGTCTGCTTTTACGCAGTTTTTACATCTAAAACTAGCTGTCGTCTGAATAAAAGAGGAAGAGTAAGCAAAAGTTTATTTTTGTCACTTACAGTAAGAGTTTCAATGAAAAGCACCTGAAATCCAAAGTGGTTGTTATTTTAACCCCATTCAAAGATGCTGCTGTATCTCTGTGAGGATCAAAGTGTGCATTATGCTGGATGTAAACATGTTTTGGTACATTCGCTTTTCCTGTTTATTCCATTTGCTGTCGTGGAAATGTTCCTCTTTGAGTTTGTGCATGTTAGTTGCATGTTAGTCTAGTTGGATTGCCATTGAATTAGTTGTGTATCATGAAAACATGCTGGATAGGGGATAAATATTAAAGGTTTAAGTCAAACCAAAAAGAAAATGTAAGATAAATAGAAAAAAATAGACAGATGTGAAGAACATTGATGTTGTGGTCTTGTCTGAATAAATATAGACTGTGTGTAGCTTTCATTGCATTTGAGATTATTTACTATATTTTGAGCTTCTAAATAAACTACAGATGAAGAATTGTGACAGATTTAATTCACGGACATCTTTATATCTTTAAAACTCACAGTGCAAATGCTCATTAGCTGGTATAGAAGAAGCCGAGCAGTGAATCTTTGTTGCTCAGACTTGACAGATCTTGGTACATGAGTAGAGGCATGTTCAGCATTTTATTTATTTATTGAGATTTAAACTAGAGGTACAACCCAGTTTTAGTACCATCTCTGTATCTGTAGGTGTATAAAGCAATGAGCAATTTATTTTTTCTGAAGACGACTGAATTTATTTATTTTTTTTTACTGCTTTGGTTATTGCTGGAATGTTCTTTTCTACTTTCTCTCTGACCTTTTTATCAGTTTTATACCTACAATGACACCTGTCTTGGGGATGTTGTCCTTTGTCCTTTTCTCATTTGACATTTGGTCGAAAAGGACAATGCACATTATAATACATTGCACATGTAAAATGCAAGGGATGTAGCCAGAGCTCATTTTCATCTCTTGTCCCTTTATGTAGTTCGTCCCAACACAATGCAGCAGTGCAAATTAAACAATGTACATACATGTGCAAACGAGATGCTACGTAAGAATATAATTTGTCCTAGGAAGGACAAACAGCCCCCTTCACCCTCCACAGTGTTTACAAAAACAGATAATCACGTATAAAAAAGCCATAATTAACTTGTTTCAGGATAATTAAAGTTATTGCCAGACCTGGAGTTTACCCAGCACCGCCTGATTAGGATTCCTGCATTTCTATTTTGTTTGTTGTTGTTTTTACAGCTGTACTGTGTGTAATAGTAACTTGTGCTGCTTGTTGCTTGGAAATGCACAAAGACCACAAAGGGAATATTCATTAGGATGCTTCTGCCAGGGCTGGATCTACAGGGGTGTAAGGAGGAGTCAACTGCCCCTTAATTTAAAGCCTTGCCCCCTTCCGTTGCTCCCAAACTTTGTATTTTAATATCATATTTTAAAAAAAAAACAAACAATTGTACTGAAATAAAACATACTTTTATAAGAAATAATAATTATAAATTTAATCTTATCTTAAAAACTCATTCATGGCCGTGCATCCACTTCTCGTTCTGTGAAAGCAAAGCGTGGTGCATTACAGACATGTAGGAGACAATCTGTCTGCAAACTGGAAGAGCAAAGTGACTGAGCCATTCAACTTTTTCCAGGTAGTTATTTTCTCCACTTCAACACACAAAGGTGAAGTCAAATAAAAGAAGCAAGACATGAAACGTCTGCTTAAGTCGATGGCTGGTTGTGGTTCAGTACATCCATTCATTGCTCGCTGAGTCACTCATTGGTGATTTCTTGCAGGACATTTGTCAACTTGTTTCAGTTTGAAATACAGAAAACAGCAGATCAGTTTTTGAAGATTTTATATCAACAAAAACTTTTGGAAGTTTGCTGTTTCTGAGGCGGTTTCACTGACCATTGTGATCAATAGCTTAGTAATGAGGCTGATTGATTAAAACATGTAACATCCAACTGGGTAGAGTAAAAAACAGGCTGCAAAGAGTATAAGAAGTCTAAATATACCTGCTTACAACTTGCGAGCATGTAATGAGTATTTTCTGGTTTCATTTTAAAGGCTTCGTATTGTTCCAGGTAATACATTTCTAATCTTGATGCTTACAAGATGCCACAATGAAAAGAAATATGGTTCTTATGGGAAAACGTAGCAAATGAGCAGGAAGTGTGAGAGAAATGAAGATACAGGTAGAGTCAGAGGTGAAATAGATAACTAAGAGACATGCAGAAGTGCAGATGAGGAAGATGTGAGGGAGGAGGGGAAAATTTAAAATCCAGAAAATGAAAAGATGATGGAAAAGACATGCGATTTATTCCAGCTGGACCTGGTATGTTTTAAGCAGTCCTTACTAGTATAACATCCTGAGCAAATTCTCCCATGGCTGAAATCATAGAAATGATTTTTTGTCCTCTTTTCTTTCATGTGTCCCTAAACAGATACATAACAGACCCATTATTTATATATATATATATATATATATATATATATATATGGAAACACAGCAGTTGTTTTCCTAATTATGTTATATGATGATTAAAGGTAAGACGGTGTCTTTTGTGAAGCCATACAAAGAGACAACAGAATTACTGGGATTTTATTTATGTATCTACTAAATGCGATTGATAGGAGCAGAAATTTATTCATCAAACAAATATGTCCACATATGTGTGCATAAATGAAACGCATAAAATCTTACCTAAATGTATGTGTGTTGTTTGTAAGTGGGTGTTAATTGATGCATTCTGTCCCTTTGTCTGTTTAATGGAAAAGCACTTCTTATTTAACTGTCACTCACAAATCCGTCTCCCTGTGTGAAAGGAACAAGAGAGAGAAGGGAAGATGGGAGCAGGTCATTATAACGCAGTGTGAAAGGAGAAGAGAGGGGTTGTAAAAGGAAAGCAGTGCCGGGGAGAGTGCAGGAGAACAGACCATTACAACAATTAGCAAGCCTTTTAAAAAGCTCTCCGTCACAGCCGTTTGATATTGGAATGAAGCAGCGTGTCTCTGCAGGAGGCTGTTGGGAAATTAGTCTAACAATACATAAACTGGCACACACACGTGCTTGCTCTTCATCACCTGTGGAGGACTTGTTGTGTACTCTCTCTCTTTCTCTCTCCCAACAAAAAATTTCATTTAAATTAATTCAAATTCAATTCCATTTAAATGAGTTCAATTATGTTAAAACACTTTTCAGTTTACCTCAGTGAAGTGTGCGCTACAGATGGTAAATTTTACAGTCAGTGTTGACAGAACATCTTGATCACAAAATTTTTAGATTGAATCCATTTGATTTGGTTAATGGTGTTTTTTTTGTAAGCTAAATATAAGGAAGCACGTGATGATTTGTGACCTTTTTAGACGCATTCTTTTCTTTAACATCATGGCATCGAGGGACAGTTTTGTTTTTGCACAATGACTTCACTTTATACTTCATTCGAAAAGCAACTTTGTAGATTCCTTCACCAAAAAGTGAGCTGTTCCTTTTAAAAGGAACTTTTTAGTTATTTTTCATTGAAAATGCTCATTATATAAATATAAGAGATGTCCGATATTATCGGCATAGCAATATTATCGGCCCATATTGTTATTAGTTGTTGCTTTTCTCAATGACGTTTACACATACATATTATATACCAAACTCCTCAGCTAAGTCTCTTGTAACTCAAACGCAAAAAGTAAGAAATTTCATGGGTTGTTTTCCAGATATCTTTGTTCGCTTGTTTGGCACAACTCACAAAAAAAATCTGTAGCTGTGACATCTTTAAACTTGTGTCATCACCTCTAGCATAAGGATCTTGGAAGTAGACTTGTCCACATGTTTTAAAATATATTGGTTTTGGCTGATATCAGTGTTGGAAAAATAAGAGTTGGACAACATTAGTATATCAGATTTTAAGAAAAAAAAGCCAAATATGGAGCTTCCTGTAACGGTATTGAGGTTGATGTGCTTTATATGCAGTCGTTCTTTAATCTACACTTAAGAAAAAAAGTGCAACTGATACAAGTTAATTAAACCTCAGATCCACAAACTGCACCTCTTTTGCCATGTCTATTTATAGCATGTAGCTGCTTTATCAACTTTGCAGTGACTGCCCCTCACAAAAGACTAAACATAGTCACATATTCTGAGACTTGGGTCACTTGGAACATTTAATGGATGATTGATGTTGCCACTATGTGGGAATATATCTCAGCATTATCCAACTTCATAAATACTTCATAAAGCATCCTAAATCAGTTCCCCCCCACATCCACTGGAGGCTCCAAAACAGATTCCCATCTTATAAAGACCTGCTTCACAGCAGAAATAAACATGTTTAGATGATGGTTCAAAATATATTTTAGGAGTAATAGGACAAGTTTACCTTTGTGACAACTTTAAGAAGGGTGATTTAAAAAATGTTTAGATGTTACTTAATCTTGAAGTTTGACATAATTAGGGGTGCGTTCTCTGCGTCGAGAACACTGAGGCACAAACGTGTTTTTTAGCTGCGTAAGAGCCGACCTTAGCTTTAGGTCTGTTACCCAGTTAGCTTCCATTAGATCCAAGTTAGCTGTTAGCTACAAGCAGCTTGGAGTTTGATAGACATCAGTCATCAAATCATCCATCCCCATGGATGATCACAGCCCCCCTGTGAGCAACACCTCTTCGCCCATTTACGTATTTTATCGTAATGATGGCACATCTGATGCTGCCAAGATGGTGCCGGTGGGAATGTCCCATCTAGGTTCACTTTTGCTCTTCCGAAACCTTCTAGAGGCATCCTGGAGGATGCATCAATCTCTTTATGTGCAATCTATTGTCTTTTATCCACTGCCAAACAAAAAGGCTGTGATGGGATTAGTCAAGCATGTCCCATCTCTTCTTGGTCTTATGTGAAAATACTTTCTCTGCTTTTCACTAATTTTCACAGTACAATTTTACTGCAAGTCTTTGTATTTTCCCAAAAATAAAATGGCATTGATTGATAAGGAATGAGGTAGAACCATTCACACACCCGATGAGCCCTCTCCTCCCAAAGCTCATTCTGAAAGGGAATTCATGAACTTGCTCAAATGTTTTTCATTAATTAATGAGGGAATGAAAAAATGCTAATTGCTTGTTTCAGATAAAAAATAGCATGATGATCAGGGAGAGAAGAAAGTTAGAATGTAAAGAGGAAACCTTGTCTTCCAGCAAACTAAGAACGTTCATGGAAACTCTTAGATTAAATGGACTCAGGAAACTTCAAAAGTCCCACGCTAACTTGAATATTTCAATTTGAGATGCTGGAATTTCATAGTTACCTAATAGGACAAAAGAAAAAGTGCTTTTAAGCAACAGACTTTCTGATATTTACCAAACAAACAGAGATAAAATCAAGAGTCTCTGAGGAAGATTTCTCTTTTCACTTCAGCATAATGCAGTAACTTTACAGCTGGGAAGGACGTTCAGCTTGCTGGTGTGGACAAATGGAAAAACTGGTTTAATTCTCCAAGTGTACACACAACAGAGAATAGGTGTAAAAGGGTCACAGAGATTGTTGGGACAGATAGATGGTACCAGAGTTTTAGTGCTTCCTCAGCGAGATGGCAAGCCTGTTTCTATGAGAGTGTTTTAAGAGTCACAAGCCATTAGTCCTGATGGAGTGGAGTAGCAGTGGGGGATCACAACACGAGGCCAACTGTGCTTATTATGAGCTGCATTTTAACTATTGTTTTAGTAGGAAATAAGACTTCTCTGTGTGATTTGTCTTTATGTGTTTTTCATGTATGATCTAATTATTCTAAAAGGCTTTACTTGTTGCAAAAGCTTACAAAAATATACTATTTTCAAGCGTTTAATGTTATTTTTTGTGGATTTTTATCTTGGTCTGCCTGGCTGCTAACTAACAAACCGTCCTGCCCGTTTAAAGGAGACTTTCACTGCCTCACCATTTGGTTTGGTGACTGGCTGTGTGAGACCATGGTTATCTTATTAACTGTTTAACTGACCAGCTGAAAGACTATTGACTACTACACATCACTTGCAGATGCAATTCTTCACTGACCATTTGTCTTTTGTCTGCTTTATTGCAGCCCCCATATAACTCTGGAGTGAGAGAAAAACCCTAAAAAGATCCAGCTCTAAATGGAGAAGATGTGTGACTGCGAATGTATGTGTGCATACTAAAAGGAGATGGAGGGAGAGTGATGCGTTATTAAATCCTTTGTGTTTCAGCCTTTGCCTTCTTCCGAGGCCATCCAAGGCTATAAACAAGACAAAGAAGCAAATGGAAAAGAAGAAAACATAAAAGACGTAGTTAAATTGCTCTTCTTTCATCTAAAAAGAGAAGAAAGTGAAATACAGTAATTAAGACTAAGTTTGGGTTTACATCTGATTACAACCTCTAATAAAAGGCTGAGACCAGACTGGCTCGCAATCCAACGTCAGCTTTATTGAAGAAAACTGGACGGTACAGGAAAAAAACGTTGCTCTCAACATGTTCATTTCACTTCTGTTTGTGTACATAAATCGTTTGCATCCTTAATCAAACAGCCTTCTCTGTACATATGCATTATGAGTAAAAAGGTTTTCATGGTAAAGCAAGAATCTGCGCGTTTCAAACTGATCTCGAAATGTGAAGTTTAACCAGATTCTTTTACTTAAATTAATGTTGAAATAAAATCTTTAAAAACATTTTATCATTTTCACTTCAAGCATTTTTTAAGTGATTTTATTGGCTGCTGTAATGCATTTTATAGTGGGGAATGTTCACTAATAGAAATCAAATGTGGATGATGTTATTTTATGAACTTATGTGTATTTTTAACACTGTTGTTTTAAACTATGTGCACCTGTCCAGGTGCAACAGAGGGAAGTTAGTCGGTGGCTAAAATCTTACACAATAGGTACTCGTTAATGTGTTTTAATCAGCATTGCTATGAATAAACTTATGAACAAATCAAGACTAATATAAATCCTTTTTGCTTAAAATAAGTCACAACATATTTCTAAATGAAAGCTTTACAGACGGAATGGCTGATAGAATAAATGTAAATATGCATCATTACATGCGACTGGTTGATTCTCATTTTGCTGGTCAGACATGAGACATGTAACATGTTCTCTGACCGCAGCATGTCATGTTGCTGTGAAAACTCGCATTACCCTGCCAGCAAGGCTATGGTTGTGTAAATCATCGTGGTTTGAAACAGTTTTGCAACATGTTCCACCCTGATGAAAATGACTTTACTGCCTGCAAAAGTTTTACTGCACTTACAGGATCAGGATTTATTATACACACAAGCATCTTTTATTTCAGCACAGGTTTTGTGTTCATTTGTATCATGTGCTGTGACACTTTATCCCGACATGGGACTAGTTAGTTGTGGCAGGGTTATATATTGTTAACCTTACCTTGACAAGGTTTACTTTTCTGTTCCCTATCACATATTCAAAATAAGTATTTCTTCACAACTACAAGGGTAGTTTACATAATCTTGGTCTCAGGAAAACATGAGGATAGCAGAGCATTTCATCTAGGATCTGGTGAAGTGACGTCTGATGAGAAACTGCAATAACAGAAGAAAGTAAACATGATGTAACATGATGGTGAGAATCAGGACGATGGAGGAATAGCAGCAAATTTCACCTTAAAAAGGATCCAGAAAGATGTGAAGATGTAATGAAAGATGGTGTGATAAGAGAGTAAATACTTCATTCTTTATGGAAATTAGCAGGACCTTCATGGTTAATTTGAAACAAAGGCAGAGTTATGGGATGACATGCTAGCAGAGTTTCTTTGAGTTGAAAACAACAGCTGAGCCATGATTTGAGATTTTGAGAATTTTTGTCTGTTTTTTATCGTTTGCTGAGATCTGTACAATCAGCGTCTCTGTTTTCATGACACCTTGTTTACGGTGTGGACAAAGTAGCAGTAGCTCTAAAATGAACAGTGCTGTTTTGTTTGGATGCCACTGCTTCATAGAGTCTTCCAGCTACGTTTCTCCTGATCATTTTAACATGTTTAACGTTGGGACTGGTGGTTCCTAACATGTAAGAAGATCTTCTGTACTGTAAATATCTCATGTTGCCCCCCCTGTACATGGGGGGCTCTGTAGAAAGAGGTTGAAGTAATGACACAATGACCGACTGTGGTATCTTATATTAGTTGGAATCTCAACCCCTTCCTGTCAACGAAGGCACCTAATGCCCATAAAATGCTTGGAATGAGGAAGAAAAAGTCAAATGAAGCTACTGTACGTGTGCGTTCTGGTTATTTCTATAGCATGTTCAAAAAGAGCAAATGTTAAAGAGTCCAAAGTGGTAAGACTGCCATTTAATGGAAATGTTACCAGAGTGCTCATTCAAGCATGAAACCGAGACCATCAGACACAGTCCGATTAAACAGAAAGAGGGCTGGTCTGAAAGGTGCCGTACAAAGGACTAGGACTTACACACACACACACACACACACACACAGACTGTCTCTCAGAAATATTTAATCCTTTATCCTCGCTCTGGCTTTTCATAACAGACAAATTAAGTGACTGAGAGGATGAAGTGTGTTTAATTATGTGGGATCCTGTTTCTTTATATCAAAGAGGACAATGAGCAGCACATAAATGAGGAAGAGGAGGGACAGCTTTTAAACATGTAGTGGACAGAAAGTAGTCCAAACACAGATTAATAAGAGATTGTTTTACTTTGACTTAAAGAGTAAGCATGAAATGTAATCATTTCAACACCAGAAACACATAAACTCATCAAAACCTCTATTATTTTCACAGTCCTTATCAAGTCAAAGGTCATCAGCGATAAATCAGCAATTTTATCTGAGTCTGTGTCAAACAGTCATTCTGACAGGAAGTTTTCTGCTTCCGCAGAGAAAATAACAAACTAATACATGATCATTTCATTGTGTCACTATTACTCACTCGCTGGTGACCTCATGCAACACCCAGGTAATCAGAATAGTGTGTGTGACTTTCAGCCAGCAGTAAAGTTGTTTGTGTTTATGTTGTGGGTTAGTCACAAGGCCTGCAGCGCTGCAGGGGCAAAATCTGATCAGTTCTGACTCCGTGACCCAGATTTCTGCTGTAAATGATCACACATGATCACTCATGCTCCCAGTTAACGGTCATAAGGTGACCCGACACCAGCACATGCTTCATTCCCACGGTTAGATGTGTGTGTGTGTGTGTGTGTCTGCTCATATGTATTTTTCTTTCATTAAAATCAAATATTTTTAATGAGCTCAGTCAAGCTTCCATGATAGCATCATACGTCTGTCAGTGTATACGTGTGTGTGCACGTAGCTCGTATCATCAAGCCTTTCGATGACACATGACAACATTACACACTTTATTTCATTTATGTTTGTCAGTCAGTTTGTGTGTTCAGTATCTGTTAACACACTTTAGTGGGTCTGGGAAATGAGACAGCTGTTGCCCCCTCGCCATCCTTCAACCACCCCCCTGCATCTCTTCCAGCCATCTCAGACGCTGTCCATCAGCCAATGTTTCATCAATTAGTATCCTCTAATCTGTCCGTGTGTGTGTGTGCGTGTGTGTGTGTGCGTGTGTGTGTGTAGGTGTGTGTGTGTGTGTGAGGGAGGTGAAGGATGCAGTCAACCGTCTCATTGAAGCGACAGAGCCAAATCACATTTGCAAGTTGGTATGGCAACCCCATCATATCCTCTTTTTTTCCTTTTTTTGCTTACTACACTAAACACACACACATGCATGTGTGTGTGTACCTTATGAGATGCCGACTGATGAAATGATGTAAAGTTTCTTCATCCATTAACTTAAATGAATCATTATGACTTTCAGTAACATTTATACCCCGATAGACCTGAACTTGACCATGATGACTGATTAGATGCTACTTTTTCGTGCAAAATGTCCTCAAAATTTGAGATAAATGTCAAATTGTTTTCAATAACTTCACATATACACACAGACATTTGTGCTCATACACACAAAAATGCAAAAAAAGAACCCCAAAAAACCCCATAGTCTGAAATCTGGCTATTTCCTCATGGTAGATTATAATGGTAATCTGACAACTCCAGGTGCTTGGTCTCACTGCTGCAGGAAATAGGATTTTACTGAAAACATTTCCATCCATCATCCATCCATCCATCAAACCATCAATCATCCATCCATCCATCCATCCATCCATCCATCCATC
>JBAMHX010000014.1:22279878-22302260 GCA_037177515.1 Pseudomugil tenellus
CTCTTTCCTTCCCCGACTCTTTTCCGATCTCGGGAAGGGAAAAATAAAAACTTCCAAAAAGGTGAAAAGATTACCCCCCCCCCCCCCAAAAAAAAAAAAAAAAAAAAAAGAAAAGAAAACCCAGCTATCACATCAGTCGAACAAGAAAGACTGCTGGAGCTGCAGAATGTTGGCAAAGTGTGGACAGGGTCGGTGCAACTTGTTGACAAGCCAGGCGAGAAGTTCTTCCCTTGACGCAGAGCAGAGATCACCTTACCCTCTACTGGTTTCACAGCTACTGTCAGAACACACACACACCAGTATGTTTTCATAAAGATGAAGAGATGTTTCACTCCTCTCTATTTTCTCACACAAGCCAGTAGTCCAGCCTCTAAAACGCAACATGCTGAAGGAAAAACAGAAAGCTGATGTTTAATGTCTGGCTGCAGCTGAATGGACTTCTGGGGTGAAACTCATCAGCGACTTAGTGTGAACAAAAACTCCACAGCAGCTTGGATGTGGATTAAATTGCACTTTTAACCTGGTGTTGGAAAGATTTAATCTCACCTCTTCCTCATCTCTAAAGCAGCTGCCTTATTGTTGTTCTAAACTACATAGAGTCCGACCTAAGGCTCACCTGAGTGCGCGGGGTGGCGGGGGGGCAGGTAGCAGCAGCTCCATCAGAAGTAGGTGTCATTCATGGTGATGTCAGTCCTTTCTGGGAAACTGAGATTGCTGCCTGACAAGCAGAAAAAGTCTCTGAGATTGGAGACTTCTGTGTGAAAAGAGAAAATCCAGAAGGTTTGGATCCATTTGGGAAGGATCACAGATTTCTTTTTTACAACCTGTGAAATCCAGAAATGTCTGTCTTTGTGTTTGGATATTAAAGACATGTTCATATTGAAGCAAACTAGGCTTTCTAAAAGTAATGACCAGTATCAGTGACTAACTCTGGATCAGCAGCTCGGTTGGGTTACTTATTCCTCTCCTGCTCAAAATATGACATTTCTGCAACTCAGACTGAGCGTCCAGGCGAATGCTACCTTGACCACGTGGCTTTTCTGTGCTCTCATCACCTGACAGATTCCAGGGGACCGGGGTGGGTTCAGTTTCAGTGGAAAGACACAGGCTGAAGGCAGCAGGAGGGGTGTGAGAGAGAGACGGGTTACAGAGGTCGTAGAACGAGAAGGGACCCGAGAAACGACTAGGATGACAGTTTCTCCCTCTCAACACTAACCCACTCACATGCATGGACACCCATCTGTCATGGAAAAAGAACTTAATACCGTCAGACCTCCAGAGATGTTTGAAAACATCAGAGTGGCAGTTTGATGGTGTGTACGTGTGTGCCTGCTTGTGTTTGTTCCTGTCTGCTGCTTACAGGAAGTTGGACCAGGTCGAATCAGAAATCCCTGCCAGGACCACATCACACGCCACTGCTCAAATCGAATTACTCTCAGAAATTCTTGTCAAAGGTTTACAAATAATGACGTAAAAAGCATGTGAGCATTTGTTCTGTCATGAGCGACTTTTTCCCACAAGTTCATGAGATGATTTTGTTTTACTGAGCCGTGTCATTATGGCTAAGCTATATGTGTATATAT
The DNA here is from genome assembly GCA_037177515.1 of Pseudomugil tenellus. NCBI lineage: Eukaryota > Metazoa > Chordata > Actinopteri > Atheriniformes > Pseudomugilidae > Pseudomugil > Pseudomugil tenellus. The sequence goes on from JBAMHX010000014.1 coordinate 22,281,462, forward strand.
CTGTGAGCAGATGCGAGCAGGGTGTGGTCTGGGAAAGCAGCATGAGAGCTGAGACTGGCTCAGCGTGCCAGACCTCAAGCTTTGCTGCTGCTAAAACACACCTCCCACCGACACGCTGCCTCTATTACACTGCTGAGTGTGCCCGAGAGTAAAGAGCAGTGTGGCTCTAAACTCTCGACGTCTGTTCAGTATAAGTAGACAGAAATCCACTCATCTTGTCATTCACTTCTGTTAATAGGTGTCAGAGCATGAAAAATATGTTTATTTATGCGTGTGTGTGCGTTATATGGCTCTCAGTCCTCCACCTTCTTGTTTAGATTCTGCTCAGCAGTGACCCATGCGCCCTTGGTGAACAGCTCTGCTTTTTGCAGCGATTTGCAGACAAGTGGCTCAGTGTGCATGTATGTGTGTGTTTCAGTTTGCATCAGTCAAATATTATAAATAAAAATAATATAAATAAAAATACAAATATTATCAAAACAGCATGAGTAGGGTCATGATTTAATCCTTCTAGCTGTGCTATTGCAAAAGTCATGAGCAACCCCTCATTACTACTTATTGCAGTGAGAAATCGATGTAATGACTCATTAAAATACTGCAAATATAAACGGCATTACAGAAGACAAAAACAGAGTTAATGTGATTTTCACAAGCTCCAAAGTTAATATTCCACTACAGCCTAAAAACTCTAATATATAATTCAATTCAATTCAACTTTATTTGTATAGCGCCATTTCACGACAATGTCGTCTCAAGGCGCTTCACAGAGATCGGCCAATTAAAAAAATAGCCTTATATAGGGAACCAGCAAGATGGGATTGAATATTGACTTCAATCCAATCTCCCTTCCTGAGCTGCATGCGGCGACAGTGGGAAGGAAAACTCCCTTTTAACAGGGAGGCAAAACCTCCAGCAGAACCTGGATCAGGTAAGGCAGCCATCTGTCTCGACTCGCTGGGGTCAGAGAGGACAGCAAAGGTTTTTCTTTTTTTTAGGTTGTTAGCTGCTTTTTGTCTGTTCTTTTCTAGATGATCTGCTTCTATACTGCAGTCCAGACTCTGGGGAGGATTTATTAGTTCAAGACCTTATCATTTCTCCCGTCTCTTAAACCAGGAAACCAGCCAGCGTCTAAAGCAAAACTTTGAAAGACTTCCAGAAAAGTTGCAGAACAATTTGTCAAGACTGTCATTTACAATTTGAAAAGTCTGTCTCCTGGAAGCAAAGACGTTTTATGTTAAATAAACAAATAGATCAACAAAAAAGAAGCAACTGGAAACTTTTGCAGGGATACAGTATCTTATTGGTAAAATTTAGCTGATTATCAGTGTTACCAGTGAGATTTCTAATCTTTTCTAATCTAAATGCAGCTAAACCTCTCTAATAAGTTCTTTAATGATCTAAACCAGAACACTGTTCAAACTTATGCCGTAGGCTTGTTGTGTATTTTCTACCTTTCCTTTTTCCTTTATCTTCAGCACCAGGGGGAGATGGAGGAGTTCAAGTAGGATGCAGACATCCAGATGAAGACTGAAAGGAAAATAGGAAAAAGTTAGAAAGATATTTGATTAAATAAAATAAAAGTCAGAAAGAAGGAGAAGGTTAAGATGGGCAGGAGGGTGCAAAGATGATCAGGTTAAAAAGAGATAAAGGAGTGAGAGAGAGAGATGAAACTGCTCTTTAATCAGCGAGAGGCTATGTGGAGGCGGGCCGAGATGCCTACTGTAATCCGATACACGCTCGCGCGCACGGCGTGCACGCAGTCAAAGACAGGGGGGATTGAGTGAACAGTCCTGCCCGCTGCCACAAACACAGCGGAGATCGGTGGGGAAGGAGCGCACTGCCGGAGCCTGCCGAGAGGGGCAAGAGTGATAAGAGAGACACGCACTGCGCGTCAGGAGGCAGCGGGGACGCAGAGGAGAAACGTCTGAAAGCGGAGAAACAGATTTATAGAAGGAGAGGGGAAAAGCGCCGCGTGAGCAGTTTTACGCACACAGATCGGATCTGCGCCTTCCAGGAGATCTTGTGTTGTCTTCTGGACAAGTGTGAATTGCTGCTGGGACAGTACGGTCCAGAAGGGAACTAATGGGAACGCGCCATGATTAAAAAGAAGGAAAACTAAAAAAAAAAGAGAGTTCCAGAAGATTTTGGAGATACTGAATGATTCAACAAGGAAAGAAGCTTCATTTTTATTTTGGACTATCTTATTGTTCTGTTGCTTTTTGTAGTAGTTCTGTGTGATTTCTTATGTCAGAGATTTCCATTTTAATTTCAAGTGTCAAGTGTGTAGTCAGGGGTCCGTTCACGCACGCGTTTATATTCTCTGGACGGAGTGCGGAGGACTGTGCGCACCGCAATGGATTTCGCGGGTTTCGGTCTGTAATGACTTTCATTTCTGAATAACTTAAGTTGTTTTTTGCTTCTACATGAGAAGCAGCAGCGCGTCACGCTGATACCAGCTTATGAACTATTAGAACCAGCGTCGTTTTCTTGAGGAGCCCAATGAGCGCAACCTGGATTTTGGCCCCTAGAAAGAGAAAACTGTAGGAAAAGACAATAAAGTTGTATTGCAGCTTTAACTGGGATAAAGGAGGAGATTTTTTTTCTTTTTTTTTCCACATCCGCAGGGAAAAGATGGATGTATTCGTATGGTTATGTGGATGTATACTGGCGTTTCTTTTGCCTGCAGCAGTAAAAACAGAGGAAGGAGGTAAGTTTGACACTTAAATGCTTGAATGTATACTGTCCCCTGAAGTTATATAGCCCCCAAATACACAGAGGATGTGTATTTCATGTGTTTTTGAACCATTTTAAATAAGTAATGAATGTAAATCTTAAGGAAGCAGGTGTATAGTCACTTTATGCCATAGTAGCTACTCCAGATTTTAGTCTTTGCATTAATGGCACATGCTGAGAAACGTTTATTAGTTTATCTCAGGCACAATCAGGAGGGAGGTCACAGCTTCAGGATGGCCTCTGGTTAGTCCAACAAGCTCCAACAGCGTCGCTGACAGAGGTGCAATTTTAAAACATTATCTGATACAAATTAGCTACAGTATAAATACATAACATGTTTATTTTAGAAAAAACTCTTTAAAATCTCAGCCTTAATCTTTAGGTTCCCATTGTTCCACTCCACGGCCACTCAGTTTGTCCTACGATAGGATATATGAAGATTCTGTCACCTAAAAATGTTTAAAATTTCTTAAAACTGCTAAACACGGTTTTTCATGAGTTTATTTTAAATATATATTTATAAGGGAAACCTTCCCTATTTCAGGCTGCCGCTGTTGGTTCCAGTGACATGTTTTGTGGCCATAAACTCATTCTGATATAATCTCACATCCTTCCTCGACAGTTTTTCCTTCTGGAAAAACAGTGTCCACATTTAAAGTGACTCCACTGTATGAGGAAAATATTGGCACTGATGCTGAATGTTATCGATAAAGCTGCGCGGAGATGTGGCACCGGGTCTGGTCTGCTGCTGCCAGCGGTCCGCCGGGGCTCCTGCTTCTTTTCAGATGCCCACAGCTCCCGCTGCTCGACAGTCACTGAGCTATTTCAGCTAGACCACACATCTTCCATCCATGGTTACCTTTCAGACACGTTATGTGGCGAGAGAGACAACCACCAACGCAGCTTTTAGCTCCGAATCGTGCGCCGCGATGCGCTGAGCGCGCGACTCCGTGCGCCTTTTTAATGTGGCCTTGGTCGTTACGCACAGGGAGAATAATCAAGCTTCGATTTTACGCTACGAGCTTGTTTCAGAAAGAAATGTTTTGGTCCGTTTGAACGCATTAAAACCTCGCGGACATCATGGTAACAATATATATTTTCTGCTCAGCCGCCACAGGTGTGATGAACTTAAACAGGCAATGAAATGTGCTGTTTTACACGTGGTCCTCAGATAGGACTTTACTTTTGATGCTATTGTGGAAAAGAGTGGAGAACTTGAAATAGTCAGGGTTAAAGTTACGACTTTGGAGGAGAGAATGAAAGTATACATATGGAGAAACTGGTTGCGTTCAAGGCTTTATTGTTTTAGAGCTGATTCGGGAGGGTTTTTCCTCAGATCTCATGACTTGGATCGGATTACAAGTCTGCCAAATGTTGGAGAAACTGCGGGGAACATGTAGGCATCCTTTACACTCACCACTGATGGGAAAACACATTTTAAACTTATAGACCCTCTATCCCTTTAATTATTTTTTACCAAAATTATGTTTTTTATGATCCAAACCCGATCACATCTCAATAAATCTGAACACATTTTTATCTTTTTTACACAGGACCTGTTGATATTCTTGCTATTACTACACAATATCTGCTGACAAAAACGTGGAAGTTCATTTTTCTGGGGAATCCCTCCAGCTCCCCTCCAGGTCTCCCCACTGACACCACTGGAACATTCACATTCTCACCAGCAGTGTCTGCACAATAAAGCTTCCTCAGCATTTAACTTTTATAGAAGTCTCTCCTCTGCTGTCTCCAGAGAGACGAGCGAGGACAACACGCACAAGAGGAAGAACTTTGTACATATTTGGAGTGACGGGAGCTGTGGAAGTACAGGGGGAGGATATGCAGGGAGAGGAAAGCTGTAAAAAACAGTGAGCAAAACGGAAGAATGATTTCTAGCTTCACTGTTTGATCCTGTTTCTTTATTCTGTTTGATCACAGCTGTGCCTGGAAGCGAGATAAACGGACATAATTGGCCACTCAAGACCAGCTGTCTACCTCTATAGTGTCTCTACTGAAATATGCTGCATGATGAAACAGTGTAAGAAATGATCTATAGCAGTGTAGGCTGCATTGCCCACAGGTAGTAGAAAGGATTCATGTTTTTTATCATGTAAAAGGATCTTTATTGCTCTACATAACTCAGTTATTGTAACTAAAAGAAAGGGAAACTGAACAACTCCATCTGCATATATAATAGTATGAACAGGAGCAAGGATGTAGTTTGTTCATATTACTATGATCATCACACATTCTGAGTATTTATTTCCTACCTTCGGGCTAAGCAGTTGTGGGTCATTTTGCAATAATTAAACATTACATCAGGGAGGGTCATAGTGCTTTGTAAGCCATCAATAAAACAAATCATCCATGTCATTTGTTCACCTAATAGGATTTTGCCCCCATTTTAGCTCCCTACATGATGAATTGACTCTGTGCCACAGTTGATTCCCTCATATTACAGAGGATGCACTGCTGGCTTTGGATATTTGTTATTCTGTGAATGCGAACATGAATCTGATTGGATTTGTTCTTTTAAATAAAATCAGGTTAATTTTTGGTTAATTATATGAATATTAGCAAAGTAGGCTACGCTTATTGTTATTATATTGCTGAGTGGAATAAAAACTCAACTAGCAATAAACTTTTATGTTAGCAAAACTGCATTTCAACAGGATATAAGCATATAAAGTTATTATTTGTGGAATCATGTTGTGCATGTTTGCAGATTATATTTCCTTCTTGTTGAGTTATTCTTCATTAGTTGATTATTGGATGTGTTGAATAAGTGCAGAGGGAGGAAATGATAACGCAAAATCTATTTATGTTGCCTTACCTTCAGGAAGTGTGAACTTTCTTCCGCAAGTAATAAAAAGATAAATTAAAAAGAGAATTGAAGCAAAGTATCACCAGAGCTTAGAAGTGCAGAGGAAAGAGCGGGGGAAGGAGAGAAACAGAGAGCGGGAGTGGGGGAGTATGGCAGGGCATTAGTGTAACAAGAGGAAGGCAGCAGAGTGTGAAGCAGTAGTTGAGTGGAGCCACCTGCAGTAAACCAATCCAGATTTATGCCTCTCCTCTGCTGTGCACAGCCGGGTTTCAACCCGAGGTGTAACATTAAATAGACTTTGATTATAGCGCACCAAAGGTGATAGATTAAAATGCTTTCCTAATGATAATAATTCAATTATATTAGAATTAAGGAGATGCTTTGGCTCAAAGAAGCATGAATCATGTTTCACCCATTTTAACACAAGAAAGGTTTTCCTCGTTGATGCAAAAGGAGTTTATTAAAGAAAACAGTGTATTCTTTAATGCAGTGACTTGGTTTAAACTGGCTGTATTTTTTTTCTGTTGGGGGGGGCGGGGAGTATTTACCAGGCTGTGGCTGATGATGCTTTGTTAGAGACTTCTCTTTGGATTTTATGTAATTATCCACCAGGTAGCAGGTGCTCTCTGACACGTTTCAGGATTAGGACTCATCCTCAGCCATCCAGCAGCTCGGACTGATGGCGTGATGCTTCCAGATTTGTTGTTCCGGATTTCTCAATGAAGGAACATGTAAACAAATTAAATCAAGATATAAAAAAAAGTGAAAGACACTGATATGAGTTTATGAAGATGACATCGGTCCTTCAATCATCTAAGTACATATAGTTTATCACCTGAAACGGGGGGTGGGGGGGGGGGGGGGTCTCATGACATTGACAACCTAATTTTGCAAAGAGTGAATAAACATTAAGCCAATTAGCCATTGGCAGTGTCCCTGGCTTTTTTCTCTCATCTATAAAAGGGATAGAACAATTAGTGGGTCCAGCAGGATGTTCTAATTACAGTTATCATGTCATTAGTAAACTGGTAGTACTCTGGTGTCTTCATTGCTTGTTGGTAATGACTGGAGTAATTATAGAGGATAGGGAGGCCAGAATGTGTGTGGGTTTTCTCTCTTTATGGCCCCTCTATGGATGCAGAAATCATGCAAATGCTACAACTCAGGATGTCTCCTCTTCATTTCAAACTTTCATACACCATGAGTGTGTGTGTGTGTGTGTGTATCAGCCTTGTGATGTTCCTCCGAAGCAAAGCAGCGCAAGGCCACAGGTTGTTTTCCTTTTTCTCTCCCCCTTCACGCTGAATCATCCTGTTGTTTTCCTCTTTCACGCCACTTCAGCTCGCCTGTAATAGCGCTCTCTGTCTCTTTCTCCACACCTCCCTCTGCCAGTGTTTTCCCTTTCCCCGATTAAAAAACCTCCCTCACCTTCTGTTCTCCCCACTCCGACATGGTGGGAAATCACTTTACTGTTTAGAGCCGCTCTTTGTATTTTTCTCTTTCTCTCTATAGTCTGACTCTGTCAATGTATGTTTTCTCACACTTGTTGGAAATCCATTCACATCGCTTGTTAGAGAGCCTTTCATTCACCTCTGAGAAGCTCGATGTTTGGCATTAATCAGGCGGCTTTTAGTGTTTTTGCAATTACATATAGCAGATTTTGGCTCCATTGATCATGACAAACTCCTTACATGATCAGGCCTTTAAAACTTCATGAAGACAAACAACAGGCTGCAGATTGTATGCAAATGTGCAACTTATCAGTTTCAACATGTGGCACAGAGTTAACATTTCAACCTACAGTGTAAAGATTTGTCATGGATTAGATCTAGAAAGCAAAAACCACATTGGTTTATTTATTGTTTGCATAAAGTTTTAACATCTTTGGCAAACATGACTCATTGTTAAGAGTTGCTTTCCTTTAGATTAAACTGGAAAAACTATGTAAATCATGTTAAACCAGGAGGTTCTTCAGATACACCAGCCAGGGTGCTCAGTGAAAATAAAGGTTATACTATAGTTTGTATTTGTTCATCTTGTTCATTTGACAGAACGATTTTGGAGTTGAATTTTTACATGATTTACATGATTAAAGTTAAAATTGAATAGAAATAAAAAATAAAAATATAGGCTACACAGAAACTTGGCAAGTATTTGATCAATTATGCATAAAAAGTAGATACTTGGAGATTAAAACATAAAAACTAATACTGGATCCTTCAAAAGTCCTTCCCAGCAAGCATGTCTCTCTAAACCCTCTTATCCCACCTACATCCCTTATGGAGCTCATACACCCAGCCCACATGGGGTGTACATATAACTGTAACTCACACTGAATCCACATGGGATCTGCAAATTGGCCCAGTTTAAGCTCATGCCCACTGGAAACCCACATACTCCAAATATAACCCTTATAGCCCCGTCGACATTCTCCCTGGGATGTGGGACCAACATGGATCCTGTGCAACTAAGCTAAACCAGCTAAAACCCAGTTAGAACCAACTTTCAGCCCATATGAGTGAGACCACTGTGGTATAACTGCAAACAAACTCACGTTGGACTCATGGGCCCCACATGGACCTGCTAGCTAGGCTGTGATTATGAACCACAGTTAGGTTGTATTCATGAATTTATTACTATCTTTCTTTTAAACTCACAAGCAGTATATCTGTTTCACATACCAATCAGTTTACTTTTTAACTTTAACTAAAATAAAGAAAACAGTCACTACAAAGTATAACATGAATAGTGGGATTATGTTGCTATAATTTCAAGCTGACTGCGTTTCTACTGGAATATGTTAAAATTAAAAAATTTCTCCAGGAAATTTGATCGATCGGAATGACTGATCGAATGAGAATATTCTAAATGGCGTGTTTACACAAAGCATTCGTCCTGCTATCAGGCTTTTCATGCAAAAACGTGTCCATAGCTAGGAAACGGCAAAAATCTAGCTCGGTGATAGACAGGTTGAAAATCATGTTATAAAAATAGGTTTAATAAAGGATAGATTCTTTTTTTTAGGATAGGATGGATGAGATTTTCTGTTTCCATATGCATTAAACGCTACTTTTCCCAGTAATTCTGAGGACTGTAAGAAAGTCTCCTGCAGTCAAAAAGCACATGATGTTTAGCTTTCCCTCTTGGCTAAAGCCATAAAACAGACATATTCATGTAGTTCCTTTGTCAGGATGCTCATGTTCATGTTACAAAGACCTCCGTAGATAATAAAGCAGTCCACTCCAAAATACAAAATCTAAGTAAGATTAAACATCTCAAATCAAGGACACATTTGCTTATTTTTTTTTTTTAAACGTAAGGTATTTATTCTTACTTAGGTTTTTTAAAGATTTTTTTACTTGTTTTAGGAATTTTTAACAGGTTAATGTTCCTTAAAATAAGATAAATTATCTGCCAACAGAACAAGAAATATTATCTTATTTCAAGGAAAACTAACCAAATTTTTGTAGTTTTTTTCTTGTTTTTTAAAGCCAGTATTTGTAGTCCAGCAGTGATGCTGTAGAAGGATTTCATTTGCATCCAAGAGGTGTTGATGGTGTCACCATTATGCAATGAAGCATCATTAATCATTCTTTAAGAGCATTTAAAAGGCATTGAGAAATGATCACATCACTGCTTATAGTTTCTAAGTCAGGTGCTTCTACTTTAATGCAGAAGGCTTCAGTGTTTCTCTTTTTTCGGTTATATTGTCACTTTGCATTTTCAGGCTCTGTGAGTAAAGAAACTCTTCATGTTGGAACTTTTTCTCTCACACACTTGCATCCTGTGTAATTATCTGCCACACGTTTTACACACATCTACGCACATCTCGCCTGGTAGTTTTCCACTGTGTCTTAATGTGAGACACCTGGAGACCACAGCCCCACCTGTTTGTGTGCTTTTGTGTCTGCGTCAGTGTGCATGTGCTGGTTGGATTTTCTGTACAGCCAGTTTTTCTGAGCTGCTGACTTTCTCCTTTCAGATGATGAGAGACAGATGTTCTTGCATCACTCTCTCTTTCTTACGTTCTCCCTGCTCTGACTACTTCTTCCCCTTCTTTCCTCACCGTACTCTTTGTTCTCTGCATTAGAAACACTTTTTGTTTATTATATTGAAGATTTCTTGTATTACTAAAGTTACAATTAAAGTATTTGCAGTGGAAACATAGTCAGAACCATCATTTGAGTACTGTGTGATGCTGAAACCACTAAAACAGGCTTAATAAGCAGAAAAAGAAAATGCACAGAAATCAGTTAAATTGTCATTTTTCGGCATCATGCTTTAAATCACATGTTCAAAATATGCCGACTTTTAAATTTAGGGACAGATTGAAGTCAAACAGATCAAATCACAGTGACGTTTGGTGAATATGGATCAGTGTTGGGGGGGTATGTCCACAGTCTTTCCTCCTAACAAGCTCTCTGGTTAGCTGTGTGAGAAACAGTTTCTCACTTTGATAAGCAAACACTTACTAAACCGTTAATGGTGTCATTACGAGGTCGGGCCAATGAAAATGAATGCAGACTCCAACACATTAAGAAAGTTCTCGCAGATTAGCAAATCGATTGCTTCAGGCTGAAAAGTAGCTGTTTAGAGTCAAATCAGGCTCCCTGAGAGTGAGGATGAATCTGTAAGAGAGCTGAGAAACAAGGTCAGAACATTTGCATTTGGGGCCAACAAACAAGCATCTAGTTCAGTTGTGCAAAAGCAGCCCCATGTAGAAATGTGTGTGAAAATGCGTGAAGTGTGTTACATTTCCGTACGGAGACGTCTGAGCATGCGTCGCAGTATGCACATGCTGGGGAAAGTTGCTGAATAGGTGTTATCAGGATGCAATACCAAACACGGCAGAGGGCCATAAATAATGCAGTGACCTGTCTTATATCCCCGCTTGACTGCTTAGCACCATTTACCGCTACTTATCATGTGCGTGTGTGTCTGTGTGCGGTCTGAATTCAGCGATGTCTGAGCCAGACAGGGAGAAATGATGTTCAGCAGCTTGTGTTTGCACATTTGTTGTGAATGTGTGCTTTAAATGCACACTTTCCCTGATGGTCTCAGATGCTCATACAGTTTTTAAAAAAGCTGTCTTATGTAAAAAGAGAAAACTGGGGGTCAAAAGGAGAAAATGGTGGAATAAATAATAGGGTGGTGCTGTTGATGTGGTGTCTTTTGCCTCATGTGAGCGCCATGCCGGCTGCGGATGGAATCAGACAGAGCTGGATGTCGTAAGCTACAGCACAGTTAAAGGACGACTCAGCCTTTAACCTGTTTGATCATTCTTGACATGAACTCCAGCTTTTCCCTAACTCAGCATGTCCTCTTCCCTGACACACACACACACACTGAACTTCACAGCATGCAGATTTGTGCACATTAGTGTTGAATACAAATTAGCATTGCTATTGATTTTGTTTGGAAGCTATACTACTGTGCTTTTTCTTTTCCCTCCTTTGTGATATCTTTGCTTATCTCTGCAGGGATTTGACATTTAGACATACAGTATCTGTGTATCTAAATATGCATGAGCATATGAGCAGATGAGCAAACAATGTCACAGATACTTTAAAGGGTCTTCTTGGATGAAGATGCCAGCCATGCACCTCAGTTTGAGTCCCTTCTCACCATGTTTGGATGTGATAGTTGTTAAATCACTTTGTGTGCATGTCTGCAGATTAATAGGCTCTCAAAGTGGAGCAGACACTATACTTCATCTACACACAGCACCTGCCTCACTGTTACACCAACCATATTCATCAGACACCTGGTGGTGCTGTGTCTATCAGTTACACGGCAAAGGTGAGAGAGGATAGGGTAGTTGGACTGAACCAAAATATAAAACTTAGTCTGGTCTGTTAAAGTCTGTTGGCAGAAATGAATCAACCTTTAGTTAAAAGAATAAACACCTGCCTGATGTTATAGCCATTTCTAGACTCCATCTAAGCAACATTAATGATTTGTTCACTGTCTTAAAGCAACACGTACTCAAAAGCTGCCATTTGTGGAAAATTACACAAAACATTAATCAGTTTTCTCCCCACAACATGAAATCTTGTGTTATGAGTTCATGTAAACAGGTTGACTGCTTTGTGTCTTGTTGAAACAAAGCAACACTTTGATTAAAGACTACTGGCTTCTCATTGCTGGACTTTTCAGCTTCTTATTTCTGTCTATTAAGTTGAGAAAAGGATCTGCAGCACAGCTCAAAACAAAAGTGACCATACAGGGAAGTTTTCTCCTGAATTCTGGCTCAGGCGCAGTTATGTAATACCTCAGTCTTAGACCTAAACAATAAACAGAACCACAATGTGGGGAGTTTGGACAACTTTTTTTAATTTGTGTGATGATGAGAGAAGCTTCATTTCTCTGAATGACAGTGAATGAAGAACCTCGACCATGATCTGTGTCTGTCTGTTGCTGCGATTTATGTATTTAAACATGTTCAACATGTTTTCAGTCGTTAGTCACTAAGATTTCTCTCATTTCCATGGATGACGAGTTTGCAGCAGCAGCAGAAATAAAGTCTCTGGATGGCTCATTCCTACATGAAGTAGACTCGGTTCATTTCCTTTAAATCAATGAAAAAAAATGCATGTTCTCAATACGCTTTAAGCAAACTTTTCAGTCCTCATTTTAGTCACTCGTACGCTTCATGATATTTATTTCCAATTGCAAATTATACGTGTTTTGTTTTGTTGTGTTAGGCGGTGTTTATGGTCTTCCTGTATGACTTCCTGCATCATTCCTACATTGCTGATTTGTCATTTCCTCACCTACCTACAAAGAAAATTGCGTTTTTAATAATTTTCTTTTCAATAATTTAATTTATTATTTTAATATGATTCTTGCGTCTATAATGCTGTTGGTGTTTTTAGTGTAAAGCAAAATGAGCTGTTGTGTACATGAAAGATGCTATATAAATAAACTTGTCCTGCATTACCTTTGGCAGTGCTATGAGTGATCACGAGCAGTTCTGATGTTACGTTTTGCTTTCACATTCATTGACGCATTGAAAACATATCACCGAATCAGCATCACTGAATCTGATTTACATATGATAAGCTATGTTAATAACAAGCTAGCTTGTATGCTAGCTTCTGCGAAAGCAGAATAACCGGTGAGATATTAATTAAAGATTTGCACCACCTCCTAAAGTTTTTGTTAGACATGGCTAGCTAAGCAGTGCGCTAAAAGTGGTGTTTGGCTGATGTGACTGTGAGATTCCAGAGTGGTTAAACACTAATCCAGGTGGTGCTGAGTTAAAATCCATCTGGCTTGGCAACATAGCTCCTGTAACACTACTTCGGTATTACTGTATGTCACCAGGAAGATTGGCAACAGATAGGAGAAGTCAGAAAGGGCTAGTTGGTTCCCAACACGAGGGAAAAGGAGACAGAGACATCCAAAATGGCAATCATTAATTGTAAGCAGGTAGAATGAAGCAGAGACCAGCTACAGATGTCAACATGTCAGTCAACTTAATGTGCTGAGAGCTGAAATCTGACCTTCTCCCTGTTGACTCTTAAATCTATGATAAGCATCGGACCATGTATGGACATATTTTGCTGACATGGCAAAGCTAGTAAGATTCTTCAGGTGCATTTCTATTTGCTTGCCAATAAAATAAGTTTGAAGCAGGTTCCTGGCAAAGTGTTTAGGTCCCGTATGTGTGTTTGTGTGTGTGTGTGTGTGTGTTAAAGTTTGCATTTGTGACTCCTCTCAGAGTTGGTTTACAGTAGCCAGTCTATTAATAGCTTTAAAACATGTTGTGTTCTGCTGAGTAGTTTGACTTGGCTATGTCAACCCTTCGCAGCACAGAGGCAATAAATAAAACGTCATAGCACAGAAGACTACATGGCAGCTCAGACCAACTGGTTACACAACCTCCTCACACAGATTTTTCCATCACTTCTTTTGCTTCCGAGGCAGCTCTCCTGATGCATATTAAGCTATGACTGAAAGAATAATACACACCGTCAGGAGCATGATTGGGACTTTGTTTTTCCTTTCTCTCACAAAAACAGGAAATTATTTTTGGCATTGCATGCCAGCCATGTATTTTCCATCAAGCACCCAGCATGCATGAATGCTGTTTTGATTTGAACAACCTGGTCCATTGTGGCCACCATTTTCCCCAGGTACTTGCTGAAAATCCATCTGCTTTGTTAGCACAAACTGTTGGATCAGTTTTTGTGCTGAGAAAGTTGCTCTTTTTAAACAAGAGGATGCAGATGTTATAGTTTCTTTTTTAAGCTTAAATATCTTATATATAAGGCAACAAAATGCTTGCAGCCAAGGGGTCTGACTGCTTTAAGCTATGTCCTTGTATTGGAAGTTTTGTACATAACAAAGGTTGCTTTCAGTGGACGTCCATCATGATGGTTTAACTTAGGTTTTATGGATCTTAAACAATGAATGAATAATGCTCAGCTCACACAGAGAGGCTCCACAGTCCTCCAGAAATGGCAGTCATCAGTCTGCATAATTAACCCTACAGATTTTAAACAGTAGAGTTGTGTGTGTGCACGTTATGCCGTCGGGTGTTACAGATATGTATGTGTTACCGATGTATGACTGGGATACATCTGCGGTGGAGAATGAATGGCACTGTTTATGACATGACACAGACGTATGACTGCTGACAAGTGGATCCGCTCTGTGACAGTAACTGTGGCATCTGGAAGATTTTGTGTGTGTCTGTCTGCATGTGTGTATGTGATTCACACACACAACATGGGCCAAAACGAAGCCTTTGTGCATCAGGATGCTGCGATGACTTTTCATACCACACAGACACACACACACACACATGCACACAGGAAGACACCAGCCGTTTCTTTTTTACATCCTGTCACTGCAAGCAAAACTCTTATCGGTGCTTCATCGTTTTTGTGTAATTTAAAGTTTGTTATCATGTTATGCAAACATGTTTGAAATTATTTGTGTGGCTTTTTACAGCTCTGACCCTGATGATAGTATTTTTGCCGATAGCTTAATATTGTTTCCTGGGTTTAACTGATTAATATTGAAGCTCATATGTACTACTGTGATGAAAAAGAGTAAGAATCTGAACATGCTTTTTTCACATTTTGATTATATTTGCATCAGCAAATAATATCCCAAGTCCTAATTTTGAGTTAAGTCTTCAAGAAACAATCTTTACGTTTTATTATATAAAATAAGCATTTTAAGATAATAGATTGGGCAGTACGGTGGCGCAGTGTTTAGCACTCTGACCTCACAGCAAGAAGGTCACTGGTTTGAGTCATGTTAAATAAATAAACACTCACAAGACATGCATGTTGTGTCACTGCATTGATCACTTACCATATTTATGTTGTTTTGGATAAAAGTATCTGACAAATTATTGTTATATATGTACATTAATATAATATGTCTATGAAATACTTAAGCATAACTTTGTAATTAGTCTTAATGGTAAAATACAACAAGGTGATAAGAGATCACCTCTTCTTCTAAGGCTGAAGATATACTTGTTTTTAACTATTCTTCTATTTATTCTTCCTGCCTCGCTTCTTTTGTGTTTATTTAATTGTCCACATCCTCAGAAATTAATGTACACATAAACTAAAATATGAGTAATCATTATGTGTGATTTAGGGAATAATCTAACTGAGTGTAAGGATTGAGTATTAACGAGAAAAAGATGCGCTTAGTTTAAAGGCCATTTTGCATAACTTTATGGTAGAAACTTTATTCACAATTCACTTGCACATGATATGATACTGGCCTCCTGCCCACTGGTGAACACCAGAAAGCAGAGGACTATAGACTACCTTATATGGTAATAAACGGTCAAAATGCCAAAAAATAAATGATTAATTTTTTCCAGATTTTTTAAAAGGGCCATAAAATGAGACTTTCCTGAGCATCTTCTTATTATAGGCATTAAGGTAGAACCTCACTGATCATACCGTCAGTACTTTGTTGAATATCTCAGGAACCACAAATAAACTTAATGCGGTACATTTCTAACTGTAGCATTAGATTCTTTAATCATTACAATTAATGATTAAAAACATGTAAATTATGTTAGTGGACTTCCATATTGAAGCTTGATGTAAACAGTGACGACTTACAGTCGGTCTCTCGACCAATTAGAAACTTTGATTTCTTTTGTTTTTACTACGGTGACATCCAGTCTGACAGGTCAAAGATCAGTGTCAGGTGAAATACTTATCTGCTGGTGTTGATACATAGGAATTATAACCCCCCATGATCAAAACAAAGAAAAATAAATATTTACTAAAAACCTTTTAACCCTCTGTCTTACTTATTCAAGAAGTGGGACAAGTGACTGAGGAAGCAGAGAAAAAAAACCTAAAATATAAATATATTTGTGTTTGTGTTAGATGTTGAGATTTCCTCCAGATAGCCAAAACCTGAGAAAAACAGATTTGAATATGAAAATGCTTGTGGATTGTTGATTTGTGTCTTTCTTATTTTCTGTTTTGTGTTTTCTTTTGCTTTTATACTTGCATCATTATTAAGACATTCATGTGACTTCATTTTAGACTACATATTATTATTTACCAGGTTGTCCCAAAGAAAAGATGGTCATTTATAGACAGAGAGGCCATGTGGACCCAAAGTAGCAATAAATGGCTTAGTTTGTAAAAGGTTTTAAATACCATCAACAATTTAGCAACGATGATATTTTTTCTGCCACGATCACAATATGAATCAAATGTGATTCTCTAAAGCGCCCCTTGTGAAATCTGTTTGTAACAAGTGTAGTAGACAAGCAAGCATGTCAACAATTAGCTCAGTGAAGGTGGTTTCTATGTAAACATGAGGTACAAACACAAAGGAATGACCCCCTTTCTCTTTGTCCCAGTGGACCTGAACGAGCCTCGCATTAAACACAATGTCTCCATCTTGTCTTTCTTGGAGGAAATGGTGGAAATCTCTTTCTGCATCTTCGTAATAACCTCTGAAACAGTGTTATTAAAATTCTTTTGTTCACTCGTACAAAAGTACCACATGTGTCTTAGCTTAGCAAAGTTTCACTTATCTGTCTTTCTTATGTGTTTCTCTTATGCTCTTCATGCAGCATCTGAGTCCTGCGGTGGTTTCTTAGATGCCAGCAATGCCGGCTACATCACCACCCCTGGCTACCCACTGGAGTATCCACCCAACCAGAACTGCCATTGGATCATCACAGCCCCCGATCCCTCGCAACGCATTGTCCTCAACTTCAACCCACATTTTGAAATAGAGAAACTGGATTGCAGGTGAGACCACAATTCATGGGCGACCTGCAGTGATTTAGAAAGACAGAGTGAGAATTAGAGACGTCTAATTCGTTACTTCTTTCCGTGGAGCTTCAGTCTTGCCTGTTTCCATTTGAAAGTCTCTGAGTGTATTTAGTAAACTTCATCCCACTCTTCTTCTGCTTCTCTGGCTTTCGCTGTGCCATAATAATCCCTTTGGGACCTCCCTGATTCCCCTATCTCTAATTATCAAAGTCTAATTACAACACATTTACGATTCCAGCATGGTTTTCACACTGATTTAACACAGATTAGAGGATTTGGTGTCCGTCATTGTTTTTGGCGGTCTGGTTTTGGTTGCACAGGGAAGAGACAATAAATACAAACGAATGCCAGAAAACTATATTAGTTTTTTACCTGCGACATACACACACGCACAGGAAACACATAAACTGGCATATTTCTAAAAGAGTGTTTTGACAAACCATAAAATGCACTACTTGCATATCTCATATCTCAGCTCATGTCACACACACAGTGGAGGAGAGATCTTTGGGACCCGACGGCCACTGTGAGCGTAAAAAGCTACAGACACAAACCCACAATCCAGAAACACACACACCCAACACACACCTACACTTTTCAACCTCAGCCTGTGTTTCACTGCTTTCCTATACAGTTATTAACATTTCAGACATATTAATTATACATAGGTGAATTCTCTGCACTCAGATGTAGCAAAAATCATTCAGACATTTCTTTGTTGGAATGTGAGCATCAATATTTCACCAGCAGCCTGTTTGTTGAAAGGCTGAGAAGAGCAACTGTGTTCTGTTCTGTTTTGCTTTGCTTACTTGCTGTGCTGTGGAAATAAAAAACACACTCCTCTGTCTCCCAGTCCTCATCTTATTTACAGTTAGGCTCAACATCCAGTTTGATGCTGGTGGATGCTCTTTTCCATTCTTTTCCTCTCTCTTTTCTCCTCCCTCTGGCCTAGCGCTCCCCTCGCATCCCTCTTTCTCCTCTTCCACTTCCTTTTCCTCTTTGACTTTCTTACATACATTTATAGCCCAACAGTTTCCCCGGAGGATGAAACGCTGTAGTGACTAGAAGAAATAACAGGTCCTGATTTATTTATCATGAAGCGTGCATGTCACATGCAGAGCGTTAGACATTAGTCTTACTATGTTGGTGTGTTCGCACATGTGTTTTAGCTACAGACTCCTAAAAAGATTTTTTTTAAAAGTCACTCCAGACTGTGGCAGCAGAGAGATATATGTTGTAAACGCAGTGCCCTTTGGTGACGAGCTATTTAGGTCTGCAGGCTGCATGCCCCAAGTGTGTCTACGTGTGAGTGTGTGTGTTTGTGTCTCCAAGGGTTGGCTGAAATTGAGCTGTTAGGCTCAGAGGATAAGAAGGCCAAGGAGTAAAAAGTGATGGTGTGTGTGTGTGTGTGTGTGACGCTGTGTGAGGCAGAAATACTTGGTCGTCCATTGATTGTCAGCAACAACCCTCACACACACAAACACACACACATGCCTACTTCTGTGTCAGTTGCTGTCTCTGTCTTCGTCTCTGGCTGCCTAATGTGTCTCGCATTTGATAAGGTCACAAGAACATTATCCATGTGTTTCTTCTCTCAGCTTTGAGAAACAGAAAACTGCTGTGTATCCTCAGTTTGTAGAGGAAGGAAAACACAAACTCATCCTGGCGGGACAAAGAACCCATCTGTGCTTGCTGACAAAGATATTCTGTAGAGCCATAAGTTTCTCCCGGTCACTTCATCATTTACTCTCATTATATAGAAGCATCCTTCTTTTACACAAAAATCTGCCAACTCTCACAATCACAGTTACATAAAACCATTTTATGCATAAACATGTTACAGTTTCATAAGTCTCATAATCTGTTATGAATAATAGTTCATACATATAAAAAACAATTTGACTGTAACCGTATGGCACCGTACCAATCCATTATAAGTGAGGGGTTCCAGTTACAAATATGGTGCATCTATAAAGGAGGTATTTCTGCCCCATGTGATGCAAAAGTACACTGATACAAACGTTTTTGTGTCTGTCCTCTTTTTTTTTTTGCTTGTGAAATTAATACTTAACATTCATTTAGCATCTCATGACAATGCTGACTCAGCTAACCTGACAGAAAATGTTTAAGCTGGTTTTCAGCGTGCACACTGGTTGGACTGCGACAACAGCACAGCATTATTATAAATCTGTTTAGTTGCTACACGATTGTTAACAAATGTAATATATTATCGTGACTGAGTTGATTTGGATGGTATTTTCTCCACCGGTAGTGTTCGTTTTGACCACCAACCTTGAAAAAGAATCCATAACTCATAACATATCGCTAGCTTTAGCATGCTTAGCTTAGCATGGATTTAGGAAAAGCTTTCTATGAATTTGTTTTGGTTCACCAGTAAAAGCCACTCCCTGTTGTTTAAAGAGTCTTTTAAACCAAATATGAAATATTTCTATCTCATGATGACATTTTCATGTGTTATTTTCATGAATATACATCAGATCATTGGTACAGAGTCTTACTACAGCCTACATTTGCCAAACATTTTTGTTTTGGTAAATTTTTGTTTCCTTATTTACATATGAACATTTAATTTTTCTTTTATTTATAAATTGAACCATCTACATTAGTTCAAATGTAGTTATTGTCTCATATATGTCACAAAAGCTTAACCTCTGATAAAAACTATGTTGAAAACTAACAATATTTGATTTTCATGACACCCCTAGGCACAAAATTAGCTTTTTGTTCCATTTTCCGCATTCATAACTCTCTTTATGTACTCCTGTCATACACATAAGATTGAATAAAGTACTCAAAGTGCAGTTTGAGGTTGGCAGGAATGTGGTTACACGTTTTAATTCTCACATGATTCCTGTCATAAGACCAATTTGGAAATGTAAAACATGTAGAACTCTGATGCAGAGGCTAATTGTCCTTTTGACAATTTCATCTTAGCTGACTTCCTCTGTCTCTGGAAGCAAAATTTCTATTTGGAGTGTAACACACACACTCTCTCACACACAAACACATGCATGTGCAGCCGCTTGAAGAAAAGTGCAGCGTCAGGGTCTGCTGAGGGCAGGCTCAAATCATCCTGACAGCTACCTCCTGTCCTTCTGTCTCCTCTTCTCTTTCCTCCTGGCCCTTTTCCCATTTTGCCCCTCAATTCATCTCACCTCTCCTCACAACCCCCTCCTCCTCTGCCTATCTATCATCTTTCACCTGGTCTTGCAACTTCGTCAGTCTCACCTTCCTTTCCTTCCTCCTCCTCCCTCCTCCTACTTGTCCCCATCATGTTCTGTCTGCTGCGTGCGCTTCAATCTAATTTCTCACTATATCTCCTTCCCCTCTTCTTTCTGCCATGAGCCACTCTTTACAGGTACAAGTCATTATTCACCATTTAGAATCAGAGAACATGGAGAGAAAGTCAAATGCTGCACTCTTCTCCTAGTCTCGATACCTCTTTTTTTTTCTCATTGCCCCCCCTCCATCATTTCCTTCCCACTTGTCAATCTCTCTCTTGTATCTGTTCCTCTTTTTCTTATATTTCTCATCCAATATTTGTCTCATCCTCTATACATTTTCTCATGCAACCATGTCCCAAAACATTAAACTCACACAGCGGCCTGAAGGCATATTCTGACTTTAAAATGAAATGATTCACTGCGTAAGTATAACGGACAGTCACGCTGGACTTTTCATGGATGCAGGACTTACACAATAAGTGAGGAGAGAAGAAGTGAGTTAAGAAGTGATTTATATGACAGAGACGCTGCAGTCAACGATAATAGCTCCACTAATGATTTAAACCTTGTCTTTGTGCTCTGCCTCAATCAATCATTTAACTTCATGCTACATCTGTTTTTCTCCTCTCCTCTCCTCTCCTCTCCTCTCCTCTCCTCTCCTCTCCTCTCCCCCCCTCCCCCCCCCCCACCCCCCCCCCCCCCCCCCCCCCCCGCC
>JBAMHX010000014.1:22307371-22323641 GCA_037177515.1 Pseudomugil tenellus
TATATAATGTTTAGATTGTTTAGCAGATTAAATAACACAGCACAATTAAACACATCAGGACAATAAAAACAGGACTAAAAAGTGAAAAAATCAGCGAGATACTGGGCTTCAAAAGTAATTTCTTAAAAAAGACTCTTTGCATGGAGAGACTGAGATGCTGTTAAACAAAGTTGTCACTACAAGAAAGAGAGGACGAGGAGTCTGTCATCACAATGAAATGATCTCTGTGGAATGTATGACAGGCGCTGTTATACACACAGTTACTCTAACTTGCATGTAGATCCACATGTGCAGATGTACATCTCCAAACACACACACACACGTCGAGCGCTCGGTGACAGCCTACATCATAAATCTGGAGTTGGTTCTGCACAGAACATGACGGGGTGGTAGGAAGTATGTAACCCTTATTATGCTTGGAAGTTGCTCACCTGTCACACTACACACACAGAGAGACACACAGATCCAGGAATCACTGCTTGCACATGAATAGCCACAACCAAAACATACACACACGTATTTGTTTGCTAATACACACCACATCGGTATACTTGGCAGCATTTTGTGCCGTTTCCCTTGCCAGTTATTTTGAACCCATGTCTGTTTGCTGGAGTATTGTTTTTTAAATGGTGGGAGGTGTAATGTTTTAGAATGAGGTAAATAATTTCAGATGAAAACAGAATATATTTCACACCTCCTTATCTCTGATTTAAGATAAACTAAGTCAAAATGCAGCAGTGTATGAAAGGATAAGTACATTTTGTGCTTCAAATAAGTACCAATATCTTGAGATATTGATGCCATTTTCTTTAAAATGTTACCAGTGTGATGCAAAGATTTCTATACAAGGCTGCTTCTGTCCACGTAAGCATGCAGCATTCTTTTAGACATTTCTCTTAAGGTTTATTAGCATTTTAATCAGGCTGAGGTTCAGACTTTGACTGGTCTGTCCCTTGATTCTTTTAATTTTCAGCTTTCCTTTTGTTATTGTTTGGGATCAATGCCAGACAGATGGCCTCATATTGACTCTAGAATACTTGATATACAGATGAGATTGTGGTTCATTGAAAGAATGTGTTATGTCTGGGTGCTGTGGCTATAAAAAAGAGAAAAAAATCACTTCTCCACCACCAAGTTTGTCAACTGGTATGATGTCTTTGTGCTGGTTTTCACCAAACATGTATATGTCTCTACGTCCAGCTCATCAGTCCAAGAAAGCATGTGTACCAGGGTCTTTATGAAGGTTTGAGGTTTTTCTCCTGAAATTCCATCCAGAAAAAAACACTCATTTCTAATTCTAAGGAGCAGTATTAGGAGCACTTGGGAAATAAAGAGTTCTGACTTTAATCTCAGAATTCTGCCTTTAAAAAAGTTCAATTCTTTTTCTTTCCTTTTTTTCCCAAATGGTCCTAATACTGTAAATTTTACTCTGTCATGAACTCTTATTTCTTCAACTCCTAATTGAGGACTGTGTAGTCTAAGATCTAGTTCGAATATGGTCCAATTAGACTGGACAGACAGGCCGATAGATATATACTCTGGCTGGAAATTTATATTCATAGTATAGACTGGCAGCTGTTTTCTGTTTTAGTCTTGATTAGTGTATTTTATGTATGTAGATTTCTGGCAATTTTTGGCAACAACCATTGTTTCTCAAAATTCTCTGCTGATCAGTATTAATACAAAACTAAATGGAAAGTGGGAAAAAAAAGCTTTTCTGAAAGAAATCACATTTGCAGATTATTAATAAAATGCATTTGATCAGCAGTGTTTGGCTGCAACATTTTCAGTCTTATGACAGCTTATGTCATTTTCACAATCTGCATTATGGCTTAATGTTTATTAAAATAGTGTAACATACCGTGTTTTTGTTCTCTGGCTGTATTTATACACAACCCATGAAATCCATAAAATGACCCTTTATGATCTCCTAAGTGGAAAAACCACTGTGTGTGTATTTTGGCTGACTGAAACACAAATGTGAGCTAACAAATAATGAAAAGATTATCACCCCTTTTATATTCATGTATTTTTAATGTGTGCGGCAACAAATAACTGTGTGCTTTGCTTTTATTAACCAATGCTACATGATATCCTCATCTGTTGAGTGACTGGGAGGTCCTCTGCTTCTGGCTTGTTATAATTTTAACTACATAAATTTTACAACTATAGCTGTTAAACTGAAAGGATATTCAGAGATATTTCAGGTTTACAGAATCGGGGCGACTCCTTATTAATAATGTTAGAGATTACTGGTGGAATGCACACAAATGTCACTAGAGTTTAACTCAAAGTTTGTTTTGCTGTAAGAAAAACTGTAATTGAAAGAGAATATATCTAAACCAGAATCGAATGTTTTCAGTTTTCTCCTTTAGCTGTTCCAGGAATTTCTTCCCAGAAAGCTATTTTTGAGCGAGGCAGGTGTGTCTTTGGTATCCAGACAAAGAGGCAACATTCCTGCTGTGGTCCGCCGATAGACATTAACATTTGTTGTCAGAAAACACAAAAGAAACAGAAAAAGATTTCTAGTCAGTGGCTTTCTTTTATAGAGGAGAAAAATTCCTAGCTTGTGTGTAGTAGATATGTGTGTAAATATTTTTATATGTAGGAAAAAAACTAATTAATGAAAGCATTTCATATGAAAACATGGAAACTAAATTATTCTCAGCATGAATGCTGAATAATTGAGAATTTGTGACTTGTGAGCAGAAATTCATGTGTGGGATGATGGATCCATCATGATTGTTTCTTTCTGTTGCTTTAAAAATCATAGTTGTGTTGAAGTAGGGGTTATATTTTGTGGTTACATTGAACATGTGTAATGTACTGTAGTTGTAATCCATGCCTTGTGCAGAGGGATTATAATCAGTGAAATGATTGTACTTTCCTTTCCTCTTTGCTTCCTGCATGTCACTATTCAGCTGAATTTATTAGACTTGTAATGACACTGCCACTCGGCTGACAGTAGCTATGCTTTCAGAAGTTCTTCCAGTCTCTCGTAGTTGAAAACAAACTGGCTTTTTTATTGGCAGATACAACGTGTCGCCTGCCAAATGAAAGCGAAGCAAGAAAGAAAACTAATCACATCAGAGTCAAAGCAGCTTAGAGGATTTAACATATTTCTACTCTTCAAATTAGGTTTCCCTTACCCTCCTCCACTTTACACCTCGTTATATTAATATAAGGCCTGCTGGTGTTTAAGTGTGTACAAAGGTATTGGAAGCTCTGGTTCCAGTAGGTGATTTTTTCTTCTGCCCTTGCTGGGACTTTTGAGAATGCTGTAAATGCATGGACATGATGCTGGAGATTAGATGAAATAAGCAGATTGTTTTCAAACACTTGCTTGTATTTTGCAGGTATGACTATGTGGAGATCCATGACGGGAACTTAGAGTCAGCCGACCTGTTGGGGAAGCACTGCAGCAACATCGCCCCCGCACCCATCATATCCTCAGGCCCTTCGCTCCACATCAAGTTCGTGTCTGACTATGCCCACCAGGGGGCCGGCTTCTCACTGCGCTACGAAATCTTCAAAACTGGTAAGTAGATGCTTCTCGCTAATGCAACATCTACTAATGCTTAACACGATTTACTTCTCTTTGGGGTTAAAGACATAAAGCAGATATATTGGCGATAAGAGGTTGAACAATTCATTTTTTCTTTAAACAATCCACAAACACCCACAAACATTGGCAAACTTTCCATTAAGTGATCTGTAGCGTATAGAAGGAACTTGCCTATGAATAGGCTATCACTAACTCTATTACATGCTACTAGAGGACTCAGCACGTGTCATCAGGCGATCAAGCCTCATCTATCTTACCGGTGTCATCTGAGACAGTGAGGGGGCATTGACACACACAGCAGAGGACCCTTGAGAGTCCTCTAGTCTGTCCAGGCGGGTCATTGCTCCCCTTCATGGCACTTTGTGTGTGTATCTAAGTGTGTGTGCGCCTGACATGGGTCCCCTTCATGCTGCCATGGGTCAGGCAAAGTGAGACCAATTGAGATCAAGGGCAAGTGAGACAGAGAGGCGCGTAGTGTCGGCCCCACAGCCATCTTGTCCCGTTCCCCCTGAAAGCATTCCTCACATGCCTGCTTAATTGAGTCCTGAGCCCTGTTCCCCTGAGACACACACATCTACACGCTAACACACACGCACACACAGAGGGCTGAGGTTACTAACACAACACGTGTGGTTGTCGGTGTTTCTTACTTCCTTACACCAACCTTTTGGGATTTCTTTAGCGTGTGTGTGTGTATGTCTGGTTTGTGCTTGACCACCTGATAGACTTTAAAACAACAAGAAGGGTGTCAGTGTTCACACTCCAGCACCCCAGGGAGAAAAAGAGACTGAGACACAGAAAGAAAGGAAGATTTGTCAACCTATTGATTTATTTTTGGACTTTAATGTTGTAAACCTACCAGACATGAAAGAAAACAGAGGTTTTATGGGGCATTTACCATTTATTTCTCTGTTTTATGCTGTTTTTATACAGGCATATTGAGTCATTTTTGACTTGATCATAAACTGTATTATTTTCTCAATTTTAATCTATAACTATCATTTCTTTATGTCATTTAAAAGTGATGATGTTGTAACTGGTTTTTGACACGATTTTATAAACAGGCTAATTTTATTTAGTCCCACAAAAATCTTTAAAGTTAAGTTCAATCACAAACAAAAAATTATTCAAATCAAAGTCTACACAAGTTAAATTTAAATACACTAAAGAAAAGTAATAGACCAGGCTGCAGGCTGCAGCAAACCAGTATAACAGACCAGTAACTGTTCTTCATGTCTTTGTCTCCCAAAAAAGCCCTGGCTCCAGGGGATTTATCCAGGGGGTAGTTTTCTTGTGTTTGTTTGGACTTTTTCTTGCTCTTTTAATCAGAAGAACATCTCATCCGAGGCTCTTGCTGTTGGAGCAGTTAGCATAGTTTCACCAGTTTGACCATGACTTCTTTGTTAAACCAGAATAGTTTTACTGGGGCTTCCCAGTCTACAATTCCCCCCAGGCTTAGAAATGAAAGAGAGAATGAATGAAGAAGATTGATTAGTTAGCCTCCATGTAAACATGGAAGCTAATGCCTATTAGCATAGCTTTAGCATGCTATGCTAATAAGAGAATCACCACAGGGACTCTTGAGATGGCATTACGACATGAGGCAATCCGAATTACAGAGTTTTCTACTGACAACAAAATAACTGAATTCTGATTAGGAGATTTGTTTTCTTTGAAAGAAAGGCAGCAGATTTTGTCGTTTTAGTTTTTCATTTTTTGGCTTTATTTGAGTAATTATCCATTTTAAAACACCTAATAACACACACGATCAAACCAAATGATGTTTTATATTGTCTGAAACTAGTATGGCTTTGAGAACTTTCCTTTCCTCCTATGAGGATAAACTGAGTTGGAATTCTTATTTCTTCTGAAGTGTTGGATTTCTATTCAGAATGTAAATAATAGTTAGCTTTACTTATTTTGTTTTCAATTTACTGATGTACCTCAACTGAGGAAATGATATCTTCTGTGAGACATCTTTTGGTTTGTTTCTAATTGTAGAACTTGCTTTGTGATTACATCCAACTCTTCCTGGCAGCCGTTACATAGCCATTTGGGACGTTCAAGCTGTTGTTATACTGCTAACAAGATCTTGTTATCCTGGAAGGTGCAGTTAAACGTCTGGTGACTTTCTGTGTGTGTTTGCATGTTAAAATGTGTGTCTATGGTGAACATAGCACAGCCACATACAAACCTGCTAAATATGACAGAGGAAAAAGGAAAAATGTTTTTTCCTTGAATTTTATTATGAAAAAAAAATATTATTTTTTAATACTCTTGAACGCTTGACAAAGTATCTATTATAATTATTTCAGCTTTATTTTAACAGATTTTTTTTTTTTTTAAATAAATTGAATAGAAAAATGTTAAACTATTTAAGGTAGCAAACAGAGAGCAGAATCATCATTTATCCATTTATATAATTTTGTTTTACTTGTTTATTATATCATTTCAGTTTTTCCCCATTTGCTCCACTCACACCATCTTTGCCAGAAGGCTTTGTTTACTGGGCTGAAATAATATTTTAGAGCCAGGAAATATCGTTGCCTGGAGACATCAGTTGTTTTTAAAAACAACTGAAAGAATCTGTTTATGTCTAATCTATATTAAACTTGAAGTTGTAACACTGTTTTTGGTCTTTATGAAATAAAGTAACATATTTTTCTGCTTTTTGCTTCATAATAACTTCTTTAAGCCCTAAAATGAAATTCTAGAGGCAATATTTTTTTCAAGTACTTTTCTACAACAGGGTTGAGTTTTGGAGTGTTGAGAAGATCTGCTGGACTGTGTAATCAAGTTTTTATGATCCATCCATATAGATGAATAAAAATAAAATATTTTAAAAACACACAACATGCAAGCCATAAGAAACAGGCATGACTCTTTTGTCATTGTTTACATCTTTGTTGCTATGGATTTTGTAGTAAAATTCCCACCAATACGGATGTAGGCACAGAAAATGTGCTAGCCAATCAAATTTGAGTGCCAGGCAGCATGCCCCCAGCTGTTATTGTGACCCAGAACTCACCAGACACACACACACGCACATCCACACACATACGACTGCACTGATGCAGTCTGGATCCCAAATGCGGGGCAGCTTGGATGTCTGCACGCAAACACTCATTCACACGTTCACATCATCCTCATCCTTTATTTTTAATGCAAAGTGTTCATTCCCTGTAGGTTTTTCTGGCTTTGGTCCAGATCTTACATGCCTAAACTCAGCTCTTAACCAAAAAAAAAAACAAAAAAACAAATGGCAAACCTCCTGGTCATCAGTTTTTCACCTAAATGAGAAATTGAATCAGATTCAAGTGATGTCAACTGAGTGAAAAGATATGAGTCACAATACACCTATACCTAACCACACACACACACACACACACACACACACACACACACACATAAGGTTGTGTAATGTGAAAGTTATCGTGACAATCCATCCAATAACTGGTGTTGTTTGTGTTCAAGCCGATCGCTTTAGGCATTTCCTCTCTGCCTCTGTCCGACTAATCATCAAGTCAGTTTATTACAGAGTCTAACCAATCATATCACTCCTTCTTCCTCCTCTGCCTCCCATTGAGGAAAGTGGTTCCAGATCTAACCTAGTAACAAGCACTGGATCCTCCGTGGTAACAATAACACATCACAAAAAATGGTCCTTGTTGGAAGAACTAAACAATCTGTTTCCTCTTAGTTAAACAGTTGGATGGTGAAAGAAAGGAGTGCTTCCCGTTAATACAACCAGCAACCTTCATGTACTAAAACTCATTCCTGCAGCTTAGTGATGGATATTTTAATGAGATCCAGAGCATCGGAGATATTTTGCAGATACTTTCTGCTGAAATTGTACTCATATTGATTTTGTTTTGAAATATTTCAATATAACAGACATAGTTTAGACTGATAGTAAACAGAAGGGTTTTTTTACAGCAGAAAGTCCAGACCAAAGTTCTTGAGTTTATTATGTATTTCAACAACACAGTTAGTTTTGATTTAACACAGCAATATTCTGCTTCCCCAAAGTGTTTATGGCATACCCTGTTGTCATCATCCCTGCATGTCTCTCGCCTGTATTCAGCACTGATTGGCTTGTAGATGGAAGAGTAAATGATGTCAGTATGCTATCAGTTCAGCAGGTAGGCTTCTATCACCACCACAGCAGTTGCCGAATAAATAAAATCACTAATTCATCAAAAGTAAACCTTGTCATTAGTTGGTTTATTGCTTTATGCAGACTCGTGCACCTTTTGTATTTTGCTCCTACAATGCCTGATTCTTTCCTGTAAATATTTTCTCAGGATTTAAATCAAATCAAGTGTCAGTCGGAGCAGAAAGTGGTCCTGAAGAAGTTTCACATTCATGCTCATATTAGGCTGAAGTTTGGCCCTAAACAATAGCTGATAGAGGCATTAAATACTGCAAAAATACTCACTTTCATATAAACATCATCAGGAGAAATTTCCAAATGTTTTGCTTTATTACGTCATTACACATTACTGGATCTGAGCTTGTAGTTAAGTGGGATCATGTTGAGGGTAATTATGTTATAACAGCTTGACTTCATACGTCAGCTGGAATTTGGCTGAAGAGGCAGTTCATGAAGAGAAATAAACTCTTTGATGCAGTATCAGAAGCAGGAATATCATCTCAGAGCAGACGTAAATAAGTGCCTCCAACTTAAATGACACCCAGGTGGAATCCAAACATACATGAGGAAAATACGAGCTGTGGTTCTGCTGGAACTGCTTAGCTGTGTGTGGTCCCCTGTTGTGTGTGTTTTTCAACGTGGATGTTATAGTAAATTTCCTCTGCAAGTGTACCAACGTGCATGTTTGAGGGAGGGTTGTAAATGTGGGTTTCATCCAGCTAACAGCCCTTTGGCATGACAGTTTCACTGAAATTGAATGTCTGCATGTAAGTTTATGAGAGACACACAAACCCATGCATGCACACTTTTATAATGTGCACTCACAGCTGAGATAAGTCAGTGGTTATATGCCAGAATATGATTACACCCAGCGCTGACGAACCTTGTCCTGTCTCCCAGAGATCAGCGAGGCATGAGCACCCGCACCAGATCTACCCAGCAACACACATCCTCGCACACACCCTGCAATTTCCTAAAGCTTACAAGTGAACATGTGTTTCTTTCACATTAATCCTTTTCAGACAGATGAGGAGTAACTAGAAGAGAATGAGGGAATGAGGGAAGGTGGAGGTAGATGTTTGCTGAGAGGGAACATAGAGAAGACAAGAGAAAGAAGTGCAAGTGTTGTTGCTATCTTCATGAAGTAATGAGAGGGGAATAAAATCGCTGTGGGCTACGAAACTGGTCAGGCATTCACTCTGCACACACACAGACACACACACACACACACACATACTCGTAGTCACGCAGACTCGTGTAATGCAGCGACGGCCTCCGCAGGGGGGCCAGACACAGGAGGAGCAGTGTGCCTATGTCTGAGCGTGTGTTTGCCCCCGTCTGGGTTCACCGCACGATGGAGAAAATCATAATAACAAGCAAATCAGTCCAAAACAGAGGAGCAGGAAAAAGGTGATATAATCAAAAGAAGTGTTTTTCTTTTATTACACCTAAAATAGATGTGATTGAAAGAGATACAGGAGACATTTGTGTCTGCAAGTCAACCTGAAAGCTGATTCTGAGTGAAAGTAGAAGCAAAAAGACAACAGCGAGCGTATGCCGAGCGATAACCACAGAAACAGCCGAGATCTTACAAATTCATACGCTTCCCTCTTATAGCATCTGTCAGTCAGCATGCCAAGTCGCCATGGAGATTTCCACTCAAAGTAACAAGGTTTTAACTTAGAGATTTACTCCCACAGACCTTCTCTGTAGAGTGTCTCCACCTGCCATATAGCAACAGCTTTGCATCGCTACATGATGCAGTCCTGCATAAGGTTTGTTCTGCTTCGATCCTCCACACCAACAGCACCGAATCCACGCAACTGTGTGTGTGTGTTAAACAAAACAAACCTTTAGTTTGCTTTGCATAACAACACAGAAGCTGATGAGAAACACACGCAGAGACCTTGATCGATTAGAATTCATGTTTATGTAATGTCCGACACGTGTCAGGAGGTGTTTTACAGATGTTACCTAAAAATATGTAGGATTCATGTTGTTCCAAACTCACATAGTCACAAAACACACAACCACACACACACACACACACACGAGTAAATACATTTTGTGTCTTTTCTTTTTACTTACTTGTGTAAAGATGCAGGCACAATAGCAGACACCCAAACAGACTGGGGGGAAATGGGTTGCCATAAGAGGCTTACACAGTGTGTGTGCATGCATGTGTGTGTGAGTGAGTGTTTGGTCACACATGACTGGCTGGGCTGGAATAATGGTCCAGTTGGTGCGACTGCATTCACTTTATAATGTGTGTGAATGTATTAATAGAGGGGTATTACAGGGTGTGTGAGAGAGAATGTATAATGATATCTAAAAGCTGCCCATAACTGCTAGACCACCCATCGATGATACTGTCCGTAGACTCTCTGTCTCTCGTCTGTCTCTCTAATGCCTTCTTTTCCTGCTCGTGTTGGCTCATTTTTCTTAAAGAATGTAAGCAGTTCTTCCATTTTTCTTGGAGCTGCTGGGAGTAACTCTGCAAGCTTGTAAAATACCCAAGCATTTCTTTTAGAGACTACTAGTTGAGATCTTTGAAGTGATCAGACCAAAGGACCATTTCATGCTCTAGTTGGCCAGCTGATCTGATCTAATGAGAGAATGAGGAAGATATGTTGGTAATAACTGCAAAAAATTGTACAGTTGTCCTGCGTTTAAGTTTATTTCAATATGGTGCCTCTTTTCCAGCCAGGCTGGTGTTTACTAAGCAACATAAATAAAAAGGGAAATTATAATGGGTAGGAATGACACTGTCCTAATGGATCCCAGGTCTCTGTCCCTTTGCATTACGTTACGTCTGATCATTACAGCTTTATCATAAAGCTTAAACAAGCAAACAGCTTCATGTTATCTAGTCTTGTTCCTTTCTGATAACAACATTTGAACATATTTCTACCCTCAACATTACCTTTTATATATGACCTACTTCATATTTTAACTTGTCTGAACTGTTACAGTATGTAATGTACTACCAGAGCTCACCACAGGAGGTGCCACAGATAAGATTAATTGTAATTTGACTGTTTCCTCAACTCGTTCTTTATAAAAACAACGTACATTTCACTACATGTTGACTTTTGACCTCTTTACATTTATCACATCAGTGTTCACTGTCTCATGTTGGTTTGGCCATGGATGCTTATAAGGATGAAGGACAGGTTGGTTAGAGTCATTAGTTTCCAACCAACCCAGTTTGACATCTCTTCTAAACAACATTTTTCACAGTCTTTATAGTCTTTTCTCTCACATGTAAATGGTAATGGTAGCATTTAAAATACAGATTAGAGTTAGAATTAATGTCCATTGGCTTAGTCATTGCAAAATACATGGTGAGGTTTCTAAAACTATGCATGGTTTGGAGTGACAAACTACTGTATATGTTGAGTTTCCTTATGTTCCTAGCAACACTGGTGAGACTGGGAAATATGTGTAAACTGTTGAAACTTAGAAACGATGCAATACTTCCGATGAATTGGCTTTAAATTACCCAAAATCCTCTGGGTTTTTGCTTAACAATTCCTTTATATGAAACATGATAACAATAAGGCGTCTGCATGCTTTAAACTAATACGCTCTCACAAATATGCTAACATTTTCTTTTATTTTCAGGTTAAGAAGTTAAACCAACATCAGGCGGATAAAGAGATTAATTTTCTTTTCAGCATATTCATCTTCTCACGTGTTTCGTCTCTTCTTAACAGGCTCAGACTGTTCCCGTAATTTCACCAGTTCCACGGGTCTCATTGAGTCCCCAGGATTTCCTGACAAATACCCCCACAACTTGGAGTGTTCCTTCATTATTATCGTCCCGCCCAGCATGGATGTCACTCTCACCTTCCTCACCTTTGACCTGGAGAACGATCCTCTGCCAGGAAGCGACGGAGACTGCAAGTATGACTGGTTGGAGGTGTGGGACGGACTCCCAGGAGGTAAAAAATCCTTCACTTTTAGAGGCATTTTCTTCGTACTCTGATTTTATCTGCTGCCTTGAATGCTGATGGTGTTCTTGATGGAAATGTTCAGCAGTAGCTCAACTGTATTGTGAGAAAGTACAGTAAAAGGTGTGTGTATCATGCGCTGCCTACATCATTATTGACTGAGGTGGAGCAGCAACTATTTTAGTAGCTTTGTGCAGGTAGATGAAAGCTGAGTTTACAGGCGGAATGCTGGCACCTGCGCTGGAGAAACAACAAAACTTAAAAAGGGGAAAATAAAATAGAAGTTGCTGAGCAGAGGTAGAAAAGATTGGAGGTGAGAGGGGGAACAGCAGAGAGCTGAGATATTTCTGGTCTCGCTATAAAATAAGAGTTTAGAAAGACATGTTTAAGGCAAGAAGACCTTGGGTCTTATTTCAAGCGATGGAAGCGGTAGAGAGAAATACGGGAGCAGTGAAAGGGCTGCTGGGAAGACTGGAACAAACAAAGGAGATGTTGGTCATGAACATAAAGGACGGAAGATTTGTGGAGGAACAGCCTTGTGAGGGAATTCAGCAGCTGGGACTGGAAAGAGGGGAAAACATTTCTTGGAAAATGAGTATTTGCAGGATAATACCACCCTGAACAAGCTTCTGAAGTATTATGTCCAATATAAAAATATACCTCCCAAACTGGATGATATGAGCAGAAGAATTATTAGTAGCTTGATTCCCAAGCCTTGTAGGGAGCTTAAAAATCACCCAGCAAAGACTGATTCATTTCAGTTGGAGTGCCAACAACAGAAATGTGCTCCCTGTGAACTTTACTGTAAGTATGAATTTAGCCTGCGGGGCCACAGAAAGACGGAGCAGTTGTACACAGGAACAAGACAGCTGCTTACACGGATAAAAGAATACAAAGACAGCTGCTTCACAACATTCTGCAAAAGGGAAAAGGTGGAAGAGGAAGAAAGTGAATGGAGTCTATTGTTGATGAAGCCAGATGAAAGGAAAGACAGTGAGATGAGGAAAGGAGCTGAAAGGAGAGGAAATTTAGCGCGAGAGGTGAAGGACTTTTAGCTTCGCCCTTTGCATGAGTGTAGAATTGCCAACAGGAAAAGAACAGGAAAGACTCCTGCAGGAAAAAGAAGATGACTGGGTATGTTTAGGTGAAAGGAGTGGGAAGAAAGGAGGAGATGCTGGTAGAAAGCGAGTCGGCGCCTCTACCGGATTTTTCAGAGTAGAGACAAAAGACGAAAAAATGAGCGTCTTCACTTGATTAGAGAACAAGCTAAAAAAGAGAAGAGAGAAAATGCTGAGCAGCTAATATAGCATTTCCTTATTTGCTCCAACCAACTGTACATTGATGTGTCAAGTTATCGATGCTTTCAGATTTTATCTCCCTGGCGACAGACAAGTCAGTTTCTTTCAATCTGTTTGATTCACGTTTAGCATCATGAAGTAAATGAGACAAAAAGAAAGCCCCACAATTTACTGTATATCCATTTGTTCTGCTCCACTCTCCTCTTGCTCCTGCTTTCCTTCTCCCCACTACCATCAAGAAAAGAGTTATTGCCATTATTTGCTCAAGAGCCGTGTTTCAAATATCCAGCCATTCCAAAAGGGAAGAAAAAAAATCAATAGTACTGATCGATCGTTGGCTATTTTCTCTCCTCCTCTTTTTCCTCCTCCGCAGGCCTCCTCATGTGTATAGTTCTATCTGTGTGTAAGATGGGAGTATAGAGTTTGGAGGATGAATGTGGTATTGGTGCTCCCACTCCTTTCCACACACACACACACACACACACACACCCTTGGGCTTTAAATCACAATCATTTGTTTGTGTTGACACATTGACAACTCGTGGTACAGTGGGCTATTAGAGAGGAAGAAGGGAGAGAAATCATTTAGATCCTTGGATTTACACACACACACATAGTATAGGAGAGCATGTTGTAAAACCACTTTCAGTCCAGTGATAGAGATGGTATATTAAGGGAACCAAGGCGATGACAGAGAGATGGAGAGATTAGCGGAAGTCAGGAAAGAAGGGAGTGATAGATATAACAGAGCAGATGAAAGAGAAGACAAGAAGCAAGTAGTTTTTATTTTCATCTGATTAGCTAACTTAATAACTGCTGTTTGACTGACAGTGGGCCCTCTGATTGGTCGATACTGTGGGACCAGGGTGCCTCCTGAGATCCAGTCATCCACTGGGATTCTCTCCCTGTCCTTCCACACTGACATGGCTGTGGCTAAAGACGGCTTCTCAGCCCGATACAACATGACGTACAAGGAAGTCAGCGAGAGTGAGTCTACATCAGTGCTGATTATTTTATTTCAATATAAACCATGAAATATTGGTCATAACCACTTTGTCTACTGTGCTGATGCTCTTGTAGCTTTCCACTGTAGTAATGCTTTCGGTATGGAGTCAGGAAAGATCACGGATGATCAAATCACTGCCTCCTCAAGTTTTTATGATGGACATTGGCTGCCACGCCAAGCCCGACTCAATTACAACGACAACGGATGGACGCCAGGTGAAGACAACAACAGGGAATACATTCAGGTATGACTTCTGGGATAATGTTGCTTCTTTCATCAGATTGCAGCACAAACTTACACTCACACTAAAAATGTCAAAATAAAAATGCATTGCAATCTTTTAATACCACGTGCTTCCTGCTGTTTACGTATCGTAATACTTTACAGCAGATACATTTGTGTCAACGTGTCTGTGCATATGAAGGATACAAGGGGGATGTATAGTTCTATCAAGGTTTAGCTGCTTGGGTGAGGCATTGTTTCCTGTAATCCATCATGGTTCCAACTTTGTGCCATCCGTGAGATAAGCTTGATTTATGAAGTTGTATGTCTGAAGAGCGAAGGTAAGATGCACTCTATACAGCCAGAAAGACACTTTTCAGTCTTCGGTAAACAACAGATTATCATGTTGGTTGGCACCAAGCAGCAACTCCCGTCGGAAAATAAGAAAAAAGCTATTCAGAAGTGCCAAAAATCGCAGTTTCCCCCTCATCCACTAGGGGCTTCAAAACAAACGTATTTTTTTAAATTTAGCCTTTTACATGTTATGTAATCTTAAAATGTTGTGTAGTTATGGGCATGTCCTTTAGATTGACAGGTGCACTGTATCCATGGCAACATGGCAGAGTTTAGCAAAAATGTGGCTAATGGTTTTTAGCCGGCTAACAGTGGGCATTAGCTTTAGCCCACTTTGCTCTGTTAGCCAGTTATCTCCTGTTATCCAGGTTAGCACAGTTAGCTCTTAGCTACAGGCAGCTTGGAGTTTGATAGACATCAATCATCCACCCCAACGCTCACGGCCTCCCTCTCAACTCCAACTCTTTGTTTGTTTATTGTATTTTCTGGGAATCATGGCACACTCAATGCTGTCAAGATGGTGATGATAGGAACTGCTCACTTTTAGTTTTCATGAAGTTTGTTTCAGGTGGGAGCTGCAGCTCTGCTGCTCTCATTAAGTCAGTTTTCACAAGAAAAATTGGTAAATTACTTATGGTGTACTTGAATGCATTCTGAGAGGCCAGGTCAGCAGTCCAACATACTGATTAATGATTTGTGAGATTAAGCAGATTTTTCAGTTGGAGTTGGTCTTTCAGGTATACTGCATGCCCTCCGCAGGATGGCACACCTCAAGCTGAAAACCACTGACCTCAACTTTCCTGTACAGTGTGATGACTGTTCTCACTGCCAGATGTTTAATGCCACAGCACAATCCCAGGTTTCCAAGATTTGAGCTGAGCCTAAAGCCAGCTATCCACTTTAAAGGTTTTACCAAACACTTAATAAAACCTAAAAGATTTCTTACGGTTATTAATAAGTCATTTTGGCCGGCTGCACAGATTAAATTCGATCCAATAAACATGTCTCGTGTTCATTTATGTGCAAAAAGGATCATCATCCAGGACCAATGAGTAAGTCATAGACTTACACAGAAACATGTGAACTAGAAGCAGTAGTTGGAAATTTTATTGTAGCCAAACTCTGGCCCAGAAAAACACCGGAAAGAACTACGGCCAAGACGCAGCATGAGGCTAAGGTCCTATGAGCATCACACTTCCTCTCTCACTTGCTCCTCCACACTCACAAGTAGCTGACATGAAAAATGTCCTTATTATCAATACATTTACCCAAAGTTCTTTCCATGATTAGTTCATCACAGTATTGCTCTCCTACCGTTTTTCTGTCGTTCTGGTGTTGTGGTGGAGAAGTTGTGCTCCACGGAGACTCAGCTGTTTCATTGCGTTAACACCTAGCCGAAAGCGAGGGGCCAAAGTGTGTGTGTGTGTGTGTGTGTGCTTGTAATAGCTTCTTACTTGACAAGCAGCTGTCATAAATGCCACCGTGCCTCTCCTTGTTGCACCTTGCACCCTGTGGTGTCCTATAACTTAGCATGTGCATGTGTGTGTATCTGTGTGTGCTCGATTTGCTTTTCCAGGTCAAACATGTATGCCTCACCAAGAACCACTTGGTGGTTTGAATCTCTCTTAATGTAAGGTTTTCTTTAGTTCTATTCTATTCTATTCTATTCTATTCTATTCTATTCTATTCTATTCTATTCTATTCTATTCTATTCTATTCT
>JBAMHX010000014.1:22323741-22333824 GCA_037177515.1 Pseudomugil tenellus
TCTATTCTATTCTATTCTATTCTATTCTATTCTATTCTATTTTGTTCTGTTCTGTTCTGTTCTGTTCTGTTCTGTTCTGTTCCGTTCCGTTCCGTTCCGTTCCGTTCCGTTCCGTTCTGTTCCGTTCTGTTCTGTTCTGTTCCGTTCTGTTCTGTTCCGTTCCGTTCTGTCCCGGTGAGGTGTGATGTGGTGCAGATTGATGCTGCGAGCTCTGGTGGTTCCGTTATTCTAACAGCTCTGTGATTGATGAGAAACCTTCCCTGGGAAGGTTCACTTAGCATCTCGCTCTCTTTCTCTCTTTTTCATTTGTTCTTCACCTTCTTCCCATTCTTTCCTTTTCTCTTTCTTGCCACCTCACTCTTTACTCCTCCATCTCATCTCCTCATCAGTTCTTCTCATCAGTTTCGGACTATCGATTAGTTGTCTTGGTGGATCTAGTTCTTGCTTTACGAGTGCAAGTACACTTGTGTGTGTGAATGTGTGTATTGGAAGTAATCTAAAACACCTGTCTCTCTGACGGATAACAAACACAGCATTTTACCTCCCCCGGTGTTTTGTACTATACCCCAGTGGGACATACAGCACACACTCACAGAGCACACTCAGATTAATCTGCAGGTTTCAGCAGCTTCAATGTAGAAAATAAATGTTGAGACTTAAAGTTGAACCTTTCTCATCTTCAGCTCTGTTTGTCTCTCAGGAATTGAGAAAAACTTACAAGAATATAAAATGTGGTTTTGGTAAGGAGTTGATAATTACTTCAGTCTTCTGACTGTAATTGTTGTTGCTGAAAGATAAACTTCATCACACGGGGGACTTTTGAGGACCTCTTTGAAATGTTGTTTGGGGTCAAAAGGTTTTGAAAACTTTTGGAATCCACAGTCAGACAGGATGTGTGCAAATGGAGGAAATTCAAGTCAATTGTATCCGTCCAAAAAGTCATGTAATAGTCTGACTGGTCTCAAAGGAATCCAAAGAAATTCACTCACATTAACTGGTATTAATGTTCACGAGTTCACCACAAGGACAACATCATGTTGTACATGACAGGGCCACAGTGAAAAGCAGAATATTTCTGCTTGTCTGCAGTTTGCTAAAGATCACATGAACAAGCCAGCACACCACTGAAAACATGTTTTGTGAATGAATAAGACAGAATTTGAAGTGAAAACTCTCAAAAAGAAGGCAGTGGTAGAATCCTGGTTTGGCCCTTGTTTACTGCACCAGGACAACTTTTCATCATTAAAAAATCTGATATGTTCATAGTTCTAGTTCTAAAGAAATATGCAAACCTTTACACACTCATGTAGAAATGTTTTGCAACTTAGAAATGTTTATGTCTGTATGAGGCCAGTAATGCATCCTGCATCCTGCAGAACGGTATCTATGTTCACTAGCAGCATGCCAGGCACGTAGCGCAACATTCACAATCAGGATGGGGAGGTGATTATTGCTATTGTATGAGAGGAAATTAAAATGAGCCCCAAGTCATTACTATTGATCTGCCAGAGAGAAATCAGAGAGGAAACAAACATGAAGAAGGAGGTGTAGAGGGGAGGGAAGTAGACTTACCTCTGGAGATTAGAGTGACATAATAATGTGTAACTGTATATTTGTGTGAATATAAAGTACAAGTTAAATGTTTGGACACATTTTCCTAAATATTTAATAGGAAAGTAAAAAATGTTACCATGGTCAAAATTTTGGTCACATTTTCCTACATATTTAATAGGAAAATGTGACCAAACTTTTGACTTACAGTGATTTTGTTTGTCTTTCATTTCAAGTAAATCAGAGTAGTGAATTTTAACAGATTTAGAATATTTTGAACCAGTTTTAGACATTTATATGGATCCTCTCATTAGTAGTTTTTGTTTTTCGTGTAATAATTTAACTGTTTTTTGTATGCATTGCTAGTATTGTGTGATGTTAACAACGTATTATACATATCTCCTTTCCAACAGGTGGACCTCCATACTCTAAAGGTGATTACAGGCATTGCCACCCAGGGAGCGATCTCGAAGGAAACTCAGAGGACTTACTTCGTTACCACCTTCAAGCTGGAGGTCAGCACTAATGGAGAGGACTGGATGGTCTTCAGGCACGGCAAGAACCACAAGGTGGGTACATAATTACATGGTATGAACTGGAGTGGAATCAGGAACACGAGAAGAACTCATGGTTACACATAGTCATTATGGAAAAGGTGGAAAAATGGCACAAACCACAAACCCAAAATTTAACCAGTGTGTGCAATTATAGCTGATCAGCTGCCTTTTAGTGGGCTTGATTGAAGGATTTATAGTCGAGTCTGAATGAAAACATATCTTCATGGCTGAAGTAATACCTTACATCATCATATGGAACTTACATTTATGTTTAATTTTCTGCTTTATAGATCACATCTGTTCTCAGTTAGTTACTGGTCAGAGTCCTGCTGGAGGTTGACCTGACCGAGCAGGTCTCAGAGGTGTTAAGGCACGATATGTCAGTTAGCATGCTGCAGTCTGGAGCTTGGGAGGGGGGGGGGGGGGGGGTTCCAGGTAGAAATGGAGCAGACAGTATTGAGAGGCTTAATGGTTAAAAGAGCAATTAAAGTACAGTAGAGCATTCCAGTGGTTGTGGCTGGTTTTACCATCACAGCAGTTCTCCCCCTGCAGTGTGGTCACACATGTTTGTCGTGTGGTCTAGCACCACTTCTAGCCCTTTTTCCTTAATGAACACTGATGCACACGCTCACGGATGCAAGCTTTGCACTCTGAGGGGAGATCCAGTATAAAGTTCTGGGGTTATTTTGTGGACTACAAATCCCATGAGGCTTGTTGTGAAGGCTAACTTTCATAGAAGGTACATATGGATAAGACCAAGTGGAGAACAGGGGAATAAATGAAGAAGACGTCAATGGCAGGAAATATTTAGAGTAATTCAACATTTATGTTAAGTTAATAGCTATTATTACAGGATCCTGCCAAAAATGACTCAATGATTTATTGT
The DNA here is from genome assembly GCA_037177515.1 of Pseudomugil tenellus. Lineage (NCBI taxonomy): Eukaryota > Metazoa > Chordata > Actinopteri > Atheriniformes > Pseudomugilidae > Pseudomugil > Pseudomugil tenellus. Next base: position 22,326,736 of record JBAMHX010000014.1, read on the forward strand.
TTATGCAGACCATAATGACTTATAATTATGCTTAAGTATATAATATCCGCTGGTTGTAGAAAGCAGTACTAATTAAGTTTAAGGCGGCAAAGAACAAGGAACACATTTTGTTTCTAATCATATTTATCAATAGTTATTTAGTAACTTTAATTTCTATCCTTACACAAGTGATATTATTCCTTTAAACCAAGCCTGAACTCATAATATCATCCTCATTATCATCCTCATAATAGAATCGTGCATCCAGTAAAATGGCCTCCATTGGGGACTGTAGAAACAATGTAATTTAGTTTAAACCATGATAATTGTTTTTACCTCAGAGTCATGTTGTTTCCTGATCCTGATCAGAAAATGGAATCCTGTGTTGTTATGCTACTGACCAAACATATGCGAGAAGTAAGGCTTGGTATTAAGATTTCAAGAATCGATTCAATTCTGATTCTCAAGATTTAGAATTGATTTTCACGATTCAATCCGATGTGTTCTGATTTGGATTTAGTTTAGTGTTGTTAAAATCTTTGGGGATTTTTTTTGTTAAAATAGATGTATATGTCTCCTATTAATACTAGTATTATATTGACATTCAACAAAAAATTATAGAAATGTCAGAAGAAGATAACTTGAATGAAAAGTCAAAGTTCACCAAGAGAAATATATTAAATAAATTAATCTTTGGACTTATGGATCGATCTTTAGGAATTGATATGAGAATCGATTTAGAATCGATTAATCGATCTTTTCAACACAGCCTTAGCGAGAAGTAAAAGCAGATATCAGGGTTATTAACTTGCATCTTATTTAGAAGTTTAAACTGGAGTACTTATTGATTATAATTTATGACAGAATATAAATAAATATGCAATTTTAACTGGATATTTCTATACTTAAAGCAAAATGGGGGAATTGTGATGATCAGAAAGTGAAACAAACCATTTGTTCATTTTCTATTTAATCGTGTTTATCCCGATTCTGCAGCAACCGCAGCCCAGTTTCATAGCATGTTGACATTGGCATGCAGTGTGAAACAATAAAAATCCAATATGCGAAACAGATTAATGACCAGTGTTTTCAGACTAGTTGCTGGTGTCACTACCCATAATCCCCGTTGATTTCCACATAACCCTCTCAAGCTGGACACCAACAGATACAGACATGAGGGTATGTCAGCGTGTATATTTGTGTGTTTGAAGAGGATGGGTTTAGAATAAATCGGCAGCAGCTCTCACTCACACACACACTCAAACCAACTGGTAAGAGTCCTCTGGGCGCATTTGGCTCCCTGGTGTGTCAGTCTGTGCAGTAATCTGACGGTTCAGATCAGGATCATCAGTCACTCCAGTTAATCTGCTTCTGTGTCTCATTGTTAAATTATGTATATGCAAATATACTGTAGTGTATCATTATTGTGGGACAGTCTTTGTGCTATTGTTTGTCCCTTGGAAGTGCAGACAAAAGAAGCAGAGAGAACAACAGAAGATGGTGTGTTGGTTGGTTTAGATAAAGAAACAAAAAGTATGAGCATTGCAGCCTACCATAATGTCCTTTCTGATGACACTTCTCACAACCAATCACCATCATCTTACTTCTTATTTCAGTTACTTTCCAGGAATGAGTGTGTTTTCATGTAATAACTCAGCAGGTGTATATTCTAAATAAAAACACAGTTTCTCTGTTTGAACTTGTTTGTAACAATTCATTCCAAACTGAATCTAACATTTTTATACACATCCTTACTTTTCCCAAAACCCCTTCATCCACCAGCTTCTCCTCTCTTGCCTCCTCATTCACACACTTTAGATCTGCCACTTTTGCCAACCGCTTCCATTCTCCCTCCCTCGGCACCCCATCGTTTACTCCCTCCTTATGACCCTGAAAAAGTCATCATGAAATAGACAGACACATTTATGCTGCTTAAACAAATGACTTACCAAAGTGACGCCAAGTGTGTGTGTGTGTGTTTTAATCTGGAAGAATGATTGAATTAGTTTTTTATGAGCGAGAGGCATTAAGGGAGAACAAAAATTAATTGGCGCCACAAAGGCAGATGGGGAAGACATCATACTGCAGAAACACACCATGCTTTTTGTACAGTACATGCAACGACTTGACGCCTATAGACAGATGTATGTTTGCAGCTTCATTCAGTTGTCTCAGATGAGTAGCTCTGAGTGATGCAGCGACTGTGTACACACACATGCCCGCACTTAAACATCTGGGAGCCAGCGCACTGGGGTGGTGCTGCTGCTGTCACACACCATCACAATGATTTGTGTGATCTGTAATGTATTTGATAATGTCATTAAGGGCCTGTTGCGAACCAGATGGAACATATGGAATATATGTTAACTTGCAGAGACTTTATTGGCAGAAAGTCGTTTTCAAACATAATTTGCTTTCAGAAAGCTCTGACAGATATACTATCAGAGAAACAGAAGAGTGGATCAGACAGATGGGCACATAAAACCTTGCAAATCCAAATGCTACTTCCTGTAAATCAGAGACATTTCAGGTGTTCTTTGTACCAGTCTTCACTGCAGAGCAGTCAATCAGTCATTGTCAGATCTCATGTGAATTAGTAATATGCTGAAAGAGAGAAAAAAACAATGATTATATCTGAACAACTTGAAGTAATGAAGGATTTGGAACACAAAATGGCCTGTGGGCCATGTTGTAGGAGGTTGAGCAACACTGGCAAGAGAAAAGTATTGATTTTCAGTGACCCAAGGTCTCGAGTTGAGAAATTATGTTGACTCGCTTTCATTGTGAGCCTTGACTAGTTTGAAACCTACTTTGGAGAGTTTTATCTAAGTTTGAAGTGGTACAAATGTTGCAGGTAGACCTGTTTGTGGTCATCGGGTTGCTGGATTTCAGCCAGAAACAAACCCTCATGTTCCCACTCCAATCTGTGCAGAAAGAGATGGATGGAGAAGGAATCTGATGGAAAAGGAGGGAGGGAGTGGTACTGGATCTTGATGAGGGGAACATACAGAAAAGTTTAGCTAATTTCCAAAGAAACCAAAATGAGGAAAGCAAAAGGTTAGGTAGTCGAGTATTAAATTAATAGTGAGGAGAAACAAAACAGTGCTGATGGAGGAAGGAGAGATGGAAACCAGAGGGATGGAGGCAAGGTTCATAAGGGAAGAAGTTAGAGTAGGAAGGAGGCTGACTGGGGGAAGAAATGCTCATTGGGGAATCACCAAGCATAAGAAAGAGGGATGGATGGATCGAGGCAAGTAAGAGAGGGGGAATAACGAGAATAGCAGGAAAGGGTGTTGACCACAAATCCCTCCGGATAGATCAGACATCTCAGCAACAGAGCCTGGAAAGATGTCAGGAGGGGGAAAGAAAATAAAACAGCCGAATGCATGGAGGAAGGCTGGGAGGTGAGGGAAAGAAAGAAGGGAGGGTGAGGTCAAAGGAGAATTAAGTTTGTGACAAATGAAGACAGAAAAGCTGAGAAAAGATAGAATGGAGACAAATAATAAAGGTTGCCATGTGTCGTTTTGTCTTTCAGATATGTGTGCTGTAATTACACACCCTGTTAGATGCACATACACAAGAAGACTGGTTACTTTCCTGAAAGCTCTGTTTTTGTCCTAGTCTGATGAAATGGAAGGAGATGAGGGGGTCTGTTTTACTATTTAATAACCTGGTGCTCCCTCATACACACAAAGCACACTCAGCATGGACATTTGCATAATTTAACACGTGTGTGGTGACCTCCCTGTCCGACGAGGAGAGTATATCCTGAATTAGATTATCCTGCAGTTCTATATTTGATCTGATATGTCGCCTTTTGCCTACAAACGAGAATTGGATAGCATGCACCTGCACAAACACACCCGCTTCATCATTTTTCACTCAGGCAGGTGTAAAAAAGTCAGAGAGGAAGTGGTATCTGCTTACCGTTCGCTAACTTTCAACCCCACTCAGAGACAAAAGTGCCATTTAAATAATTTTGCAGTAGATGAGCAACAGCTTTGCTTATTTTTGTAGTAGGCCTGAGCATGTTTGAAGGAGTTGTGGAGGAGGGGACGGTTTAAGAAAGCATCTGTTCACCCTGGTGTCGGCTTCCCTTGTCTAAACTTGGTTGAAAACATCCAACCATTAACAAATGCACACAGACTGACAGACACATGCACACCTAACCTGAGCTGGGTTGCAGGTGTGCTCCATTAGCTGATTGTAACCGAGGCCTGTCGGATAGACAATGTCAACGGTGAATTTAAGAGTTGAGAACTCCAGAGATGCTTCACTTTCCCTTACGCCACCTCTCTGTTGACTCTTCCTGCAGAACCATGACCTCAGAGCTGTCTCAGGAATAACAACATATTTGTTTTTCTGTATGCATAAACACGTCTGCTGTTTTATTATTGTCAGTCTGAATTTACAGGTTAACCTATGTGCGGCACTAAAACACATACGCAATTAATTTATATCATTATTTTTGCAAGCATGCAAATGAGAAGAGTCTTATGCAGCTAATTAGCGCTACAAATTTCTCTAATGGTTAGCTGTAATGAGCTCAGGCAGCAGTGTAGAATACAACCTTTTGGACTGTGTAGAAAATGAAACATTCAATAAAGATCATCACCGTTTGGTGATAATCAATGGATCCTTCAAACGCAACATGACACTGAGAGGAGATCGTAAACACAAAGCCACACTTTTGTTGCCATGAAGTTCACACAGGCAACGTGGCTAAACCTTAACTTCTAGGTTTCAGGTCACTCAGGTTAAAACTTTCTTTGATGCAGCTGGTACTAAAGGTTTTGTGGGTCGACTGAGCAGCTTTTCATGTTACTGTAATCAAAGGCAGAAGTGAGTGTAACTCTGGTGTAACTTGTAACAGATATAGAAGCAAAGGTCTAAACCTTGAATATGTTTGTGCAACTTCTGTGTACTCATCCTTCGTACACTGCTATCTAGATTTTACTGTATTTTGCTGCAGTTTCCATTAATCAATCGATAGAGCGAGCAGTCATGTTGTTTACATTTCACAACAATCTTACAATCTCAAAGTACTTCACACAAAATCTGCATATCATGATAAATTTCATAAAAACATGTCCTAAATTAATGAAATAAATGAATAAAATCAAATAAAATCCACGGAGGACCAGAAAACTATTGCAGTGTTTAAAACCAAGGAATATCTGTGCGTCTTAAGAGGAGACTTAAAACACTTCACGGTACCCCGTGCTAATTTGGGGTTAGCAAGGGATTCCAGAGTCTCGGACCAACAACAGAAAAGGCCCTGTCCCCACGGTTTTAGGTCTTTCCTAGGGACCAATAGTAAAGCCCTCAGCTCCCACATTGGATTTTTTTATTTTAATAAGCTCATATATGTATAGTGTGTCAAAACTATGTAAAACCTTAAAAAAAAACAAATAATAACATCATAAAATTATCCTAAAATGAACCAGTGCAGGGACGGTCTCAGGGCTTTCAGGCAGTCTCAAATATAGATTACACAATCTAAATCTGTTAATCTGCTAATTCACCAGCCTTTTGTGGCACAAACATAACATGTGTCTATATGGCCAATGGACAGCCACTGGTCACATAAACTGGGATGTAGGTGAACATGCAGCCTCCACACAGAGAGCCCAAGGCGGTGCTTACCACTGTAACACCCAATCCTGATACACTTATTACATTTTAGATATTTGCTTCACAAAGGTTTTACATATCATCCCTCATCTCTCAGTTTGCTGCAGTGTTTTGCTGAGTCAGATGAGCGGTGCCTAGCAGGCCATGGAAAGGATGGAATAAAGGACACAAGGCTACATTATACGCTTTCTATCAATATTTTGGCAAAGCATAATTTACGCTAAAGTCACTCATGTGGCCACTTGTTACAGTTATGTTGTTATTGAAGAGAAGCTGTGGTGCAAATAGTTAAACACTCTTGTTTCATGTGTCATTGTGTGTTTGGGGTTATTTTCCTTGTAGTTAAAGGGTAACAGTACATCTAGAAGCAGCTAGAATTACAGCGCTGCTTGGTGACCCTGAACACAGAGGATAATTGAGAAACAAAGACATGTATGTGCACAAAGGCTCAGTACAGTGCATGCACAGCTACCCATGTCTGCATGTATGTGCTGAAGAAATGTTCCAGTCTGCACCAAGGGAAATCAGAAAGCACCCACCAGCCCCCAGGTCCTCAGAGTAAGATCTCATAATTACACTTTAGCGCACACACATACTTGCTGTAACAGTCATCTACCACAATCCTATTAATTCTTGTAGGGCCTTTAGGCATTTTCCATCATTTAGGTGGTCACGGTTTCAAGTGTGAAGGTCTCTGTCGGGACACGAGGTCACGGGGGCCGACTTTGTGTTGCTCACCCACTGGGTCAAGGTTCAATTCCCAGCTGTGCTCTGTGCTTTGCTGCTGTTCCTTCGAGCCAGAGACTCCCTTCTTCCATATTTTGTCACCTCTGATGGGTTTTGCTGTTTAATGGATTGAGAACAGGAGGAAAAATAATGAATTTACACACAACCACAGTCGCATTGACTCACACACAGCTAAAGCAAAACACCTATAAATGTGTATCCAAGCAAGTAATTGCAAGGCCTTTGGCTCTGTTAAATAAGGCTCAGTGCTTTCTGTAATAAACACACTCGCTTGTTTTATCAGCGCTAATGTAACATAACAAAAAAGTTTCTGTAAGAAAAATGAATGAGTTTTTTTTCCTCCTGAATTTCCAGCAGTATATCATCGTGGCAGCGGAGCAGAGAGGGAGATAGAGATGTCTAAGAGAAGGACACAGAGGAGGGGAGAAAGTGAAATGATAGGGAGGAAAGCAGAACCCCAACTGGGTTTTCCTGTGGAGAGCTCAACAGAGATGACTGCTGGGGAGAGACAGATAGAGAAGGGGAGACATGACACTTTCAGATACACACAGATATGAAGTCTTGATGTCAAGAGACAAAAAGAGTGCTTCTGGCCATATGTGCTTGCATTCAATTTCCTTTTATCTGTATTTCGGTGTGTTTTCACAGGAAATCATTTTGTGTGTGTGTGTGTGTGTGTGTGTGTGTGTGTGTGTGTGTGTGTGTGTGTGTGTGTGTGTGTGTGTGTGT
>JBAMHX010000014.1:22334795-22352129 GCA_037177515.1 Pseudomugil tenellus
CACACAACAGAAGAAAATAATTAAAATTAAATCAGATAAAAATAGGAAAATTCACAGAAACATCAACATTTCAAAAACAGCTAAACCAGAATCGCAACATTTGTGAATTTTAACGACGTGTTAAATAATTCACCCTCCAAACAGTGAAGTTGCTCATGTGTTTTAATTCTCCAAACACAACAACGCAACATAACACTTCACAAACACAACAGCAGAGGAGCTACACAACAACAACAACTTCATAACACAATAATATAATGATACATAAGAATGTGCTCCGGTGCATTTCTTGCTTGCTGTTGAAGTTTTTTATATGTATTATTTATATAATATACAGAACGAGCAGATGTACCCATTTCCCATCATCCAATCAGAATATTAAATTCTAGTCTGTGAAGGAAACAACCTCTGCTTTAAAGATGAACTAGCAGGTCAACTTTGATCGAATTTGGAGATCCTAGATACTCATTATATACATCACTGGTCACTACCTCAGATCTTCTTTTCTAGAAGTAGCTAGAACCCTGTTTGCCTTCAAACTACCGTAACTCTTCCTTAACTAGGTGGCGGAAATATTCCTCAGAGATTTTTCTCTAAATCTGTATACAACATCACACAGTTGCTGCACATCCACGGTGAGAATCCCCTGTTCCACCACATCCCAAATCTGCTCTGTTGGACTGAGATCTGGAGTACAGCGAACTCATTGCTCATTAAATTATGTTCAAGAAAGCCATTGGACATGCTGTAATCTTTGTGACACAATCCTCCTGGAAGTATCCATCAGATGTGGTCACAAAGCGATGACAACACTTGGGTAGGCTATGGTGTTTAAATATGCTAAGTTTGTATGAAGGGGCCTAAAATTGACCTAGAAAATATCGTTCACATCATCACATAACCACCAGCCAGAACTGTTGATACATGATAAAATGAATCCATGTTTTTATGTTGATTCGTCCAAATTCCAAGCCTACATCTGTGTGTTGCAGTTGAAATTGAGACTCACCAAATAAGCAGCATTTTTCTATCTTCTCTCAGTTTCAGTGATCTTGTGTGAATTGTGGCCTCAGTTTTCTGTTCTTCTCAACAGCACATCCCTCGTCTCCAACCAGTCTGCCCATTGTCCTTTTATATCAACAAGTAATTTTCATCCAGACAACTGCAGCTTACAGATATTTTCACTTTTTCAGTCTAGTTTCTGTAAAACCTTGAGATGGCTGTGTGAGAAGGTCCCAGGAGACCAGCAGTTTCTGAAATACTTAAACCAACAACTACACCACATTTAGTCACCTAAACCCCTCCTTCTCATTCTGATGCTCAGTTTGCATGTCAGAATAAATACCTTGATAATATGTATGTGTCTACATGCATTGACCTGGTCCCATGTGATTGGATGATTATATGATGCTGTTCAGTGGTTATACTGATGAGGTGCTCATTGAGTGTATATGTATCTGTATGTAGATGTAAACGCATCAACAGGCCGCACGCAGACTCAACAACCACACAATAATCCACAAAGAGCTAAATGTAAATGTGTAGAGTTAATAAATTAAAGATTCAGAAACTATCTCAAGATAAAACAACCTAAACATCTTTTTCATAACCATCAACCCCAAGTTAAATTGAACTGTGTAAGTTTTATAAATGCTGCTGTTGTCGTGTTTGAGCTCTCAAAAACGTTACTTACTGGGAAAACATTGCTAGCATTTAATAAAACTTCAGCATGAGGCCCATGAGATGTGTGTCAGTAATTTGTATTATGCCTTATTTTTTGGCATCCAGATTTGTTTGACCCCACAAAAATGAAAGCTCACACCGTGACTCATCTCATTATCTGAATTCTGCAGGGTTTCTTGGATGCATTTAGTAGCCGGTTAGATATGCTGCACATTTGCATTACTGCTAACATTCAATTGTGGGCTTTGATTGAATTTCTAATCTATACATGACTTGCTTAAGTATTGATTATTTTTCTTTTTTTTTATTTAAAATCCTAACTTATCTTGAACTGTTATTTAATCCTCTGACTGAATCACAGTTTAATTTAAAAGTTATGAAACTGTGTTTTTCTGCTATCGTCTGCTATCGTCTGATATCGAAAACTATCGTCTGTTTATGGATGAGTTGATCTAAAATATCTATGAGGTTGAAGCTACTTCAGGGCAAACTGCTTGAAATCATAAATAAGTTGCTCTCAAACTTTTCTCTTTGTTATGTCCCCATTTTAGTACAAGAAATGTATGTTGTCCTCTTCCACAGACTATGCAACGCCTTCACAATTTTGATTTGACAGCCACTGCCATGAACTAATATATTCCTTATGCTTATTGCTTTGATTACTTGTTAGGATGTTCGCAGTTGCTCAGATCTAAAGGACTGTGTGCACTAAGTTGCAGGTTATTTCCTCCCTTAACTGATAAGAAATTCAAACTTGACTCCATGATGCCACTAAAAATGACGAATTCCCAGTTGGATAAGCAAATCTACAGGAATCCATCTAAAAGCTTTTCTCAAATGAGAAAGAAAGAATTAGGTAGATGATCATCCACCAGACAAAACATTAGCAATTCTCTTACATATCATAACTTCTAAATGCCCAGTATAGAACTCCAAGAACTAGTCTGTCCAAAAACCAGTGTGAATAAACACCACAGCTGCTGCTGTTGACTCAACAGAAACCATACACACTGACTCTCTCTGCGTATGATTATAAACTCCTCCGTATTTCTCTCTGTACAGGTTTTCCATGCCAATACAGACGCCACAGAGGTGGTTCTCAATCGGATTCCGCAACCGGTCCTGGCCCGTTTTGTACGAATCAAACCCCAGACGTGGAAGAATGGCATCGCACTGCGGTTCGAGCTCTACGGCTGTCAGATCACTGGTAAGACAAACTAAACATCTTTTTCGACTGAGTTTCTCCAACTTTTTTCAGTCGGTTTCCTTGTGGGATTCATGTCAAAGTAGTCATGCAAAATTTTCTTCCAGTGATTTACTGTCTTCTGGTTTGGGTCAGAAAGTGGTCCAGATAAAAAAAAAATGACTCCCACTAAAATCATTCTCTAGAACAGAACAAGCAAAAAGCAAGGGAAAAAAACTTCTTTTCGTTTTGCTTATTTAATCTAATGATCTGTAATTCCATAATTCCTCCCTCCATTAGTCCTATTTATAATTCTTTTCATACTTTCATCTGTTTCTCTCTTCCACATGCACACAGCACACCCACTCTCGTGCACTTACACTCTTGCCCTCGCTCTTTCATATACATATCCCCCCTTCTATGACTCCCACTCACAGATCTAACACACACACACACACACACACACACAAAGAAACTCACTCGGTCCTAATAGAATAATACTAGAGTGTGATGTGTGGGTGATAACATCAGAGAGTAACAGGCTCTCAGCTTTCATCTGCAGCCCTGCAAACAAACACGATTTCAACCAACATAATCAGCTCAATACTATAAATAGATAAAACTTAATTATATTGTCTGTGTTTGTGTGTGTGTGTGTGCGACTGTGTGCCGTGAAATGGTAAAAGAGAGAGGGTTTCAATCCATCTGAGTGGGCCTGGGTGTGTGTCTTAGCTTCACTGTATCATTATTAGGTTAAGGCCTCTCTCTGCTGCCATTGTGGCGGCCATGGAGAGGGACAGATATACTCTTATCCAGGAGGGCTATTTCAGCACCCACACAAATCACAATCACACCGAAACAATACAATACCGTGCACATGCATGTGTGTATGTGTGTGCAAATGATTCAGTCAGATAGGGATGTGAAATATAGCAGATATCTTGACCATGCTCTTGTCTACCGATTGCCTATTTTTTACTCTATTTTAACACCTGAAATTGCGTTATGTATCACCTTACCTTTCTCTGCAGAGAGCACACCAAACACGCACTATTTCCCGTCCATGCTGCTGCCATCCATCATAGACCGGAGGAAAACATCAGCTTCATATACAACGTCTAGAAAGTTGTGTACAAGTTTGCTTTCCGTTAAGAGGATTGGCAGAGTTTGATGCTTCGGAGTAAAATGTGGGAAACAACCTGTTCTGCTGCAGTAAATTACGGCTTGCTGGAGAAAAACCAAACAGATCTCCTAATAGCCACACAGTCTGTCTTCTGCTTCTCTCTCTGCACATAGACGTGTCGATAAGCGCACACAGGAACACACAGCCAGGGGGGGATGTGATAATGCCCTACACAGGCCTATAAAGGCAGACATAAAGCAGTCAGTCAGTGACATGTCATTAACTTAAATCACACTTTTATGTCTCTTGCTCTACTTTCCTTTCACTTTCTGCCTATCTCTCTCCAATGTCACTGTTTTTTCTTCTTCCTCATTCAGCTCTCCCCTCTGTCCTTCTATTGCCTCTACTGACAGCCTCCATTCCCACTTCTCTCCAGCCCGCTCTCATTTTCTTCTCTCCATCACCTTCCCTAAATCTTCCCAGCCCCTGCCTCATTCAGCAGCTCTTTCCTTCTCCGTCACCTTAATCTAATTTTATTTTAGAGCCGCTGCACTTTATCAATCACTTATTTTCACCATCCCTATTATTTCCCTCCCTGGGATTGTGTGACGAGTGTGTCCCTTTGATGTTGGGCAGGTGCTGCCTCGGTTTGTGTGCTTTTCCAGCTGTTGTGGGGACCTGATGACCAAAGAAAGCTCAGAGGAACGGAGTGCTCACCCATGTGTTTGGTTGCACATGGGAGCATGCGATGTGAGAGTGCATGCACTGCTTTGTGTGAGCGTGTGAGTTGAAGAGCTCTCATGGCGGTGTGTAATATCTGACTTGTTTCTGGTGTTCATGTCGACTCCCACTGCTTTACTGAATTAAAAGGCTGCGGTGGAAGCACAGACGTTAATGAAAGGAAAGCGGTGGCGAGGGCTGATAAGTTTTGGGGAATGTAGCTTGGGGGAGCTCATGGAGCCTGTTTATTGTTGATGCATTATTTACTGTGCTGAGGCACTGTTGCAAACGCTGTGGCATTAAACATTCATCTCCTTGAAGACCTGAAGAATGTCACCATCAATCACCGTCACCTCTCCCTGTCAGCCCACTCTTTCCTTCCCTCTTCCTCCTCCCTCACCATTCACCTCCTCTTCTCAGATCATCTTTGCTTGACCTTTTATCTGCCTCTTTGTCTCCTCCTTTTCGTTTAACTCCTCTTCCTCCCTTTTTTGTAATGGCCTTTTTTCCTGTCAAGGACGAGGAGATTGATTTCTTTAGATTGAAAATATAAATTTAATAATAAAGAATAAAAGAAGTTGAACATACTTTAAACATTAAAACATGGAGTGAAACAATACATTAAGGCATACAAACATGGTACAAGGTTATAACAGGGGAAAATTCCTCCAGAGATCTGTTGTCACACAGAAGTCTGAAACTTTTCTCTCCAGTCATTTAGAGGCACCTTTGTTTAAAGACTTTGGTCACGTGCATCAGTCTGGAGACTGTTCCTATGATATAACAAACTAAACCGAGGTCTCGTATAAACATTTCACTGATGGAAGGACGCTGGCCTTGCAGATGGTTTACTAAGGTCAGAATGACATCAGTTTAGGAGCCTTATGGTCGGACTTTTCAACTAGACATTAATTAACAGCAAGGTAATTAAGCTAATATATGAAATTTCCGCCACTTTCCTATTACCCACCGTGTCTTCACACAGTTAGCTTGCAAATAGAAGAGGCTACGTTGTTCTATTCTCCTTGGTGCTATATATTCCGATGCATTTGGTGGTGTAATAAACAGCATCCCTTTGATCTGCAGCATGTTTTCATTTAGTTTCTCCATTTGGGAGATCTCTAGCTCAATCCCCCCGTGCACAATTCCCTTTGGCTTCTTGGTTAAAGTTATGCGTCAACTTTGCAACAGCAGGGAAGGAAAATAATGAAACAGGATGAAGGAAAGCGACTCACAGGGGTTGCAGAGTAACACATCAGTCACTGTTTTAACAATTCGTGTCACAATCAAACAAGATTTTTCTTCTCCAACATTAAATCAAACACCAAATTATCCCACAGCAGAAGGTTTATTTAATTTACCGAGGAGCAGGAACCTTATTTTAGCTGGTCTGTATCAGGAACAGTTTGACTTAAAGATAAATGATGAAAGTGTGTTTAGATTCTTATTGTTTGAATCAGGATCCCTTAGTGTCAGGTTAGAATCACATCCTTCCTATTAGGCCTCTTTTTTTTAATAATCTGGGCCGTCTGTTGGACTTTATTAGAAGTCTGTTAGAAACAGATAATAAGCTCACTACTGCAGGATGGCAACCCAGAAAAGCAGAGGAGAATCTTGTTGCAGGAAAGTATGGCCTCTACTGTAATTTTAGTATTGTTTTTTAAACAATTTAGGATTCTTTCCTACAACTTAATGAGTTGTTTTATGTGTTATAATAGAAAATATAGATTAAATGGGATATAAACTAAAATTAAGAAGAAAAATACAATAAAAAAAACCATCTTTATATGTATTATTTCAGTACTGTTTTTCTATTTTTCTGTTTGGCATTGTTCTTGATAATACATATGTAATGAAATTAATATTTACAATGCTGTCTTTCACACTACTGTCTGAAAAAACGAGCCTGTCAGTAATGCAGACTGTATCCTCTCTTCAGATGCACCCTGCTCAGAGCTGCAGGGCATGTTGTCTGGGCTGCTCCCCGACTCCCAAATCTCTGCATCCTCCATGAGGGACATCCACGGTTCCATGGGAGCAGCCAGACTGGTGGCGAGTCGTTCAGGCTGGTTTCCCAACCCGACACAACCCGTAGTTGGAGAGGAGTGGCTGCAAGTATGTATCAGAATGAAATGCTTGTCTTAAACTAATAAGTTGTTGCATCAAACCCAAAAATCAATCATTTTTTTCAGACATGCAGGTCACTTACAAGATGTAACCTGGACTCCAGATTAGAAATATTATTTAGTTATCATGTTTGAACATTTACACTTGTATGTTATCATGGCACTAAATGGCTTCAGAAGCTGTAATCACTCAGTGGATGTCTTTGTCCACCTCCCAGTCGACTCAGATGACTATTATAATTATTTATAATTTTTTTTTATTATTTATAAAAACAATATAGATTAGAGTGCATAGGCCTGCTTTAAAACCACACTTTTTGTGTGCAAAACAAACCAAAATAGCTGTACCTATATAGAAAAACTACCTCCCCATTTTGCTTTCTGTGTGGCTAGCAATTGAAAAAAAAAAATCAGCATTTCACATTCTGTGCAGAGACAGCAGGGACAATAATAACTATGACTGTCTGTGTTGCAGGTGGACCTTGGTGTACCCAAGACTGTGCGTGGCATAATTACCCAGGGTGCAAGAGGGCTGGAGGGCAGCAGCAGTGCTGAGAACAAAGCATTTGTCAGAAAGTACAAACTAGCACACAGCCTGAACGGCAAAGACTGGAACTACATCACAGACAGCAAGACAGGCTTTGCTAAGGTAAACTAAACCTCAAACACACACATAAACACACACATACTCTCTCTCTGTCTGACATGTACATTTGAACTCCCCGTCCTTTGATTACTACTGTCGTTGCTCCCACATTTAGTTTATTTTTAGCTGTCTCTTAACTTAGTCCCCCCCCAAAGCTTTCTTCGCATCTTCCTCTTGTTGGAAGCTTTTTTTTATCTCTCATTTCCTCAGAAAAAAGCATTTTATTTAGCCTCAGACCTGATAATATTTCAGTTTAATCACCTCACTCTTCTCACTGTCTCGCTTTTAATCCTGTATTGTCTCTGTCTCTCATCCACTTGTTCACTCATCCTTTATTTGTCTCTCACGGGTGTTAATTAAAAATGTCTTTCCTGCATCACTACTCAACGCTGCTGGCAGCCTGGTGCACCATGAGACGGGGGGGCACTTCGTTTTCCTGTCTGAGACTATGACTTAAAATGCTTTAATGCTGCTACTACTGAGCGTCTGGATTTTCTCCCGATGCTAAAACCCTGTTCTCTCTCTCATCTGCCTGTCTTCTTAAATGAGCGTCTGGGGAGATTCATCATAGATTTTTAAAATTCTTTAACTGTGCAAGACAGGAGACATCGTTCAGTTAATGAAACCATAAGCAGTTTATTGTCGGCAGCTGAGTGTAGGATGAAGAGAGCTTGGTGGGAAATTAAAGGCAATGTGCTTTCAGTTATTATTTTCATCAAACATGTTAAACTGAGCAGAAAGATAGCAGAGAAGTGGAGCTGTATGTTTTTACTCAGACATGCTGTTTTTATTATTGTTAATGGGTCTTGGATGGAAGAGTTGGTTCCGCTAACTTTTACAATCTCAACTGTGTCAACCTTTCTGTTGCTATCCTTACATTACCATAACTACGCTTACTATCTGACCTCCGTCATGAAGAATCTGCCAGGCCATAAAGCCTGAAATGAACTTAAAGGTCTAAAATCTAAAATATAAACAGAGAATCTGTCTCAACTGGCCTATTTTCACAATAAAAATAAACTCCCAATGTTTTTTCATGCCTCTCTCTCAGATTTTTGAAGGGAACAGCCACTACGATACTCCAGAGGTGCGAAGGTTTGATGAGATAGTTGCCCAGCACATCCGAGTTTTTCCAGAGCGGTGGTCTGGTGGGATCGGCATGAGAATGGAGGTTCTTGGCTGTGACCTGCCGGGTAAGCGGACAATTGCAGAATGAGCACTTTTTAATGGAGTGAAGCAAAGAAAAGAAATGCTGAATACAAAAAAATAAGGCCACATAACACACCGTGTGACAAAGATAAATAATTTTCGACACTATTAAACACTCTTTAATATGTTTTTTATGCATTTGGGTTCACCTTCCAGTGGATAAAAGAGTCATAAATATCTGCGATGTGAAGTGCAAAGTTTGAAAACTTTTAAATAGGAAAACACAACAAAATAACCTGGTGGCACTGGTGTGACCGTTGCATCAGCCACAAAGATGGAAAAGTATTACATTAGACATGATGCACACATTTGCTTTTTTTTAAGTGAATCAGTGCTTAAGAAGTATTTTGAAGCGAGGGCTAAGAAAAGGTTTGAATCCCTGCAAAACACATTTCCAGTTTATTGTCCCAATCATCATACACGCACCATTAGCACTGGAGGCTAACCTTAAATCTATGGGAAAAAAATTGGACTAATCCACTGAATAAACTAAAATCTGTAAATTACAGGGTGCATGAAGGTTAAAAAGGACAAACTGACATGTATGATAATGACCAGTTTCCATTCAGTCCAGTTAGAGTCAAAGCAAAACAATGCAACATCCATAATATCTGTCCTCATACAGTGACTGTTCAGATTGCGACAGTAAAAGTAACAGTGAGTTTACATATTCTGATCCAACACAGTAACCTGCAGGATATAAAGGCTTTGATGGACTAAAATCAAATCTTTTATCTCCTTATAATCTTTGTATTGTATCTGCATTGTTTCCGTCTTCATGACTTTGTCTTTGTGTTGCATGTACTGTAACATTTGCTCGTGTTTGTACGCGTGCTTTCATGCATCCCGCACATATAATAGTGGAAGTTAATCATCTTGCTCTATAGGACGTTTTTAACATGTCTGGACAGGGATTAAAATGTCTAGGTCATGGGACTTTTACTAATAGTGGCCAGCTGTGTAATAAATTGTGCACCCAGCCTACTATTTAGCCACATTTGCTAGTATGTAGTGATGGATTAATAGCGCTACATTTTGTCCTGACTTATAATATTCTTCATTAAGGCTTCATCAGTTGTATTGAGAATAAAATCAGGCTATTCTCATTCAGCTGCCAGTTTGAAATGTGTTGCTTCTTAAAATTTTAATGTAAACCTCTTGTCTGAACAGAGTGAATAACTGGGTTGCGGCTAGTTTAAAGTGATGAATGTAAGCTATTAGTCTATATGTTACTTTACTGAGCTGTGTAGGTATGATTTATTATATAATGTTGATTATATGGACCTTAGTAGATGTGGTGAGCCATTTTTCCCACTGTAAAAGAGTAAGCCATTATACAAACACTGCTACAGTTAGTACTTTACTGGTGCACTAATAATGTAATATAAAAGTTATATCCATCAAATGAAGTACACCCAGTGAATACCATGACAGATTAAGACATTTTTATGACATTTTCTTAATATCCTGCACTGCATTGTTAAATAATCGGCCATCAAACAGTTATTATAATTACATCTAAAACAGGAACTGTATCTAATTGATGTTCTTTTAGTTTTTTCTTATGGTTTTTTATAGAGTGGTTCTTTAAAGATGAGGTTGCTACGGTCAGCCTCTCCATCATTTGCCATCAGTTCTTACTTCACACATATTGTGACACATGACAAGTGAAGACAAGAACTGGAAATTACATTTAGGTCTACCTGCTCCCTACAGGTGTGAAGTGGGCCGCTGGCTAAAAATGATGAATACAGTTCTGAATTTCTGAGCTCATGTGGAGAGAGAAAGAGAGTGCAATGGGAGCTATATATCCCAAATGCATCAGGCCTAGCAGGTTGCTGTACATGACCGGGACACTAAAAAACCAGGGAATACCCTGAGGGATTATCTATAGTAATATGTCATCAATAAGTGTATCCTTGTCAGCTGAAAACAACAGAGAACAACAAAAAATCAGTGACATTTTTATCCATTATTATTCAGAACAGGATGTTTTGCTCTAAACTTACTAGCTTAACTGCTAGCTTAACCTGTGGTCAGATGAGTGGCTTTAAAGCAGTCACAAGCACATGATTTCAGCATTCATCACAGCAAAGATCAACATCTTTACTGTTGCAGTTTCTCTAACTGTCTGCTGGTCTGGTTGTCTGCATGCCAGATGTTTTCCCTCTGGGAGTAATCTGCGCATTAGACATGATAACAGTTCGTTCCCACTTCACATGAACGCCACAGCAACGGCTCCGGCTACCATCCCATTAAATAAAACCACCCAGTGAGAAAAGCACGCATCCTTAATTTCACTTTCCTCCTTTCTTTTTTAATCATTGCTATTCTAGCCATTTAGATGGTAATAATACAACTTAAGTATTATTCCAATAACACATGGTGTCACAATCATTCTTATAAGAGAAAAGCACAGGAGAGTGCATCTCTTGAAAAACAAATCACTTCCTTTTTCCACTTGCTTGTATGTGTTTGTTCTAGCAGTTGTGTCGAGTCCTGGAAGGAGGATGAAATATTTAGCAGTGCATCAGCTTCAGTCCACTGGACACAGCTGTTTATAGATCCACAAAAAACAATGCAGACACTCGTCTCTAGTGGGTTTAGGTGGGCTTCTATGACTTCACACACACTCAGGGTAAGAGATTAGAAGAAATCTATGGAATAAAATGGGAAATGAACCAATAGTAACTTCAAATTTCTACAAAGGAGATTCTTTACTATGCTGATTTTTCCTTTTTTGCAGACAAGATTAATTAACCTGCACCAAAAAGGTACCACTATTCTATTTTTTTTTTTAATTTAACATGCAGGATTTAAACTTTTTGGTAAAGATGATAAGTTCTTTGGAACGCAACTACCAAGTTCCCCGGAGTTTAGCCATCCTGGTTCACTCCTAGGCCTCTGCCTCTTACTAAACATATGAAAATTAGAATTGCACAGAAATCCAATTGTGCACAAATTTACTTCCTGCATGGTGTTTGGCATAAATAAGAAATTATTCAGTCTTCCAAACCATTCATCCACCCCAAAAACATGCACAGTTGTTTGTCGTGTTTAAGATTAGACTACTTTATTTACCATTCAAATGCAGAAACAAAGAAATTGCTTTTCCATTACTACCTCTGTATTGTTTTCATAATCTACAATGAAGTGCACTGACCTAACAATTTCCTCACATGAGCGAGACAATCCTAGCTCCAAAATCCATTTCAAAATTACAGATTCGGGGTACTTCGGGGCACACAATAATGTGGTTTAGCATCTCATTATAGTGCCGAACCTTCGGTGCAAACACAGAAACAAAAGCCAGAATATTACTGCTCATTTCCAATCATTCACGCTTGCTGTGAAGGCAACATGTAATTTGGGTCTCGTGACCTCAACGATTGGATATGAACCGAGAGCTTACAAGCTGCCAGTTTTGTTCATGTTTTAAATGACTAAGCTATCAGAACATCTGCTGTGCTCTCATCTCTTTCACTCCACACCTAGTTGTTGACAGCCAGTCAGCCACAGATGTACACACAAAATACACACAAACCACCTGTTTGGCATAAAGTTAAGGATTTGTTAGTTGTCTAAATACATGCTTAGTTTTTTTAACTCTACGGTAGACTTAAGGAAACTATCAAAGATACGACATGATGGAGATATAAAAAGGTTCATCTTTATCTGTTGATTGAAATTACTGTAAAATGCAGAAGTGGTGTGCAAGAAGTTACTCTTGTCTCTTAGAGATGGGTCCTTCTAATCAAATGCACCTTATTAGCGGATCATCGTCAGAAGGAGCAGTTCCATTAAAGTAGAAGTTTGCTGCTTTTAGGTGTGTATTAGCATAATGTAGAGGAGGAAAGACATCTGTAATGATCTTAGAGAAGTTTCTGCCTTTGCTCATTAATCTGGAAAACATAATAAGTCTTTTGGAGTGTGTCATACACACTCTGTAAATACAGACAAATGGCAAACACCTTAAGAGTTGGAATCACACTCTTATGTTATCCTGCCAGGAGGATACAGATGACAGCATTGAAGAACAATCTCTTTGGGACAGATGAGACCAAAGTTTGGTCAGAATACACAGTAATATGTCTGGAGAAAAAAAGAAAAGATTAAAGACTTCATGTAAACTGTTAAGAAATGGGACGGAGGGGTCAAATACCTCTTAAAATTGTATTTTGTATAAATTTGATGTGAGATTTCTATGTAATATAATCATCCATTGTGCTACCAAGAAATTCGATTTCATGAACCCTTTCTATGTTTCGCCCATTTATATGAACCTGAACCTGTACCACAACGACCTAACAACATAAAAGTAATTTTGTTTAAATTTAGTGATAATTTGTTGCAATCAGACCATTTTTCAACATATGCAATTCAATATTGGTCTTCTCAATTATCCAACATTATCTGTAGCAAATATTCCAATTCAGGGTTGGGGGTATCTAGAGCCTATCTTAGCAATCTGTGAGGGGAGGTACATCCTGGACAGATCACCAGTTCATCACATGACCAACACAAAGAGACAAACAACCAGACACACAAATATTCATTCTCTCAACCAGGTCTCTAAAGTTGTTCGCTGAACAAAACATATTTGTGTCGTCTGCAAATAATACCAATTTCAATTAGTTGAAAATATTACATATATCATTACTAGAAGTAAGAAATAATTTTGGTCCCTGGGGGAGACCACAAACAATGGTTAAATATGAAGACATGGACTCACACTATTTCACAAACTCATATATATTGCTGTTATAACTTTTATTTCAATCCAAAGCTCTTCCTCTAATGCCACATTTCCCAAGTTTAGCATAAAATCTCATGATTAATGGTGTCAAATGCTTCTTTAAGATCTATGAAAAACCCAATTTCACACAGCTTATGATCTATTGCTTTTATTATTTCTTAATTAGCGTCAATATTACCATTGATGGGGATCTATACTAGTGGTGAACACCTCCAGTTCTGGAGTCCCACCATCTTGCAGGTGTTGGGAGTTTTCCTGCTGCATCACACCTGATTCAAATCAGTGGGTAATTAGCAGAATTGTGTCGGGTTTGACGACAAGCTCTGCACAAGTCTCCAGGACCGGCGTTGCCCACCCCTAATCAATACATTCTAAAACCGTATTGACTATATGTTAGCAGTTTATTTTGTCCAATCTGTCAGTAAACGTTTTTTGTAAGATTGTAGGGAATTGAGGCAGTAGGGAGATAGATTTAGAGTTTGTGAAATGGTGTTTGTCCTGAGTCGGCATAACTATTTTCATCTTGCTTGTGAAAGTATGTGAAAGTTTTGAGATGTTCCTCATGGCAACTTTCAATCAACAATCAGAGAGTTTTTCAGCAAAACAAAAACTTTCGTGTCTTAGAAAATATGCTTTTTTGAGTTAGAAAAAATCAGTTCAAGCGCAGATTTTTTTTGCAGGCCAATCAGAATGTTGTTGGTAACACACTAGGCCTTGAATTTCCACATAGATTTAGCATGCTGGAAATAGCCTTGAGGGATGCACTGTTCACTGTTTAAGAACATCCAGGAGGCATCCTGCTGCTCCAGGTTTCCAGCCAATCACTCAGGTTTGGCCGAGTGTTTGTATAAGTCAGTGTGTCAGTATGTGTGAGTGTCAGGTCCAGCATTGCTGATCACTATCACATGTGCGTTGTGGATCCAGTCCAGACATTTTCATGTGATCAGTGGGATATGTCCTTAGTTACACCCACTGAACCCATTCCTTGCTCCTCCTACTCCTGTCTTTAACTGAGTTCTCATTTCACTGAGAGACCTGAAAGCAATGTGATTATAAAAGTGGATGCAGATAATAATAATCAGAGTGAGAATTATTCAAAGCATATTGAATACATCTATCATGTTGCTCAGAAGTTTGCTGGAATGGGAATTCTAACAAACTGAAGAATTCGGTAGCTATAATTGTATTTAAAGTGTGAGCAATGGCAAAATGTGATTAAATCCCATCAGTTATTGATTAAAATCACGTCTGATTAATGCTTCACCCAAAGCCATTTCACTGTGGAAGTGAAAATGGAAAATACTGCTAGAAAAAGAGGCTGAGTGGAGATGTTTGTGGCTTGTGCTGTACTAAACCGCATCTCCTGCCAAGGCTTCTGTAGCAAGCTCCCACCACCATCTCTCCAGGGTTGTCTCCTTCACTTCTCTCCTGGCTTCATTTATACTCATTTTTTTTTTATCCTTTGCTCACATGTAGCTGTTTGTCTTAGCCACTTAAATTTTTATTTTTTTACAAAAACACTCCCGCATGTGGGTCATGGTTCACTAAAGTTAAATCAAAATCATGAGTTTTAAATGAGAAGCAGTTGTAACGTATTGTTTTCTGGTTGTGGGACATTTGTCCACCATGGGTTTGTGCTTTATTGTGGTTCTGTTTCAGCGTATTGTCTTGTGGTTTTACAAGTAGCAGGCCATGTTTGCAGGATATAAAGATGTTCTGATGTTTAGTACCTGCAAATCAAATACATATCTACTGGGACAGAAAAGTGGATCTATTCCTTCTCCTACTTGCGACATCACACATGGAAACATTTCCATTTATCTGGGCTCAAGTTCAGCCTCATTGGCTGTGTGTCCTTTACAGTCTTTCCCAGATATGCCTTTCCCATTTTTCCTTTCATTTCCATTTCATCCTTCCATCCATCCATCCTTTAATCCATCGGCCCATACATCCATTCTTTTATCTATCTATCCATTTCCCCCAATCCATCTATCTTTTCTTTTATCCATTCTTCCTCTAATTCATCTACGAGTCTTTCCAAAACCCATTTATCTCTCCATCATCCATTCATCCATCTATACATAAATATATCCGTCATGCTTTCCTTAGTCAATCCATTCTTCCAGACTTTTTTTAATCCATCTGTTATCCCATACTTTTATTAAACCATTATTTTTCATTCCTCCAACATTCCATCTGTTATTTTTTGTCCATCCATGATTCGATCCTTGTATTGTCATCCTTCCTTTAATTTATCAGTCAGTCCACACATACTGTATATACCCATGTCTTTTCTTTTATTCAACTATTTTATTCATTCATCCTTTCATTATCTTTCATGCATTCATCCAGTAATTTATCTGTTCATCAGTTCAGTCTATCCATCATCTATTCTTCAATCTACGGTCAATCCATCATTTTATCCATTCATTCAATTATTAATTCACTGTTTTATCCATCTGTACACACATTCATTCATCTTTAATCCACCCATCTACCATTCAGAGTTGCTTTATTCCTGTGTTTTGTTATTTATTTATTTATTTTATGTTTGGTTTTTTATTTTGTTGTTGTCATATTTAGTATTAAATGAAAAAGTAAGAGCTATGATTCAAATAACTCCTTAAAAATGTTCAAAACATTGAATGACAACTTGACTTCATTTTGAATAAACTGAGTTTTTCATCGTTCAATCAGCTACGTAAAAACTGATAAGTGTTCATAAAACATCCAGTAGCAATGATGAAGACTCACTTTTCATTTCCCTTTCTCTACATAGAGCCTGTAAGCATCACACCTTTAATACAATGTACTGATGGGACATCAGACAAAGCTGAACACTTGCACTTCGTAAAACGATTATTTACTGCTTATAGATAAAAAGCTGCTCTTCTCTTCTCCATAGATCTTAATGACATTCTTAGCTCAGTGGGTTTTTGACATTCTAAAGCTAATTTCTTATGTAGCTTAGCTGATGTTAGCCATTCATTGCCAGCAGCTTGTTTTTAACGTCTCAGTTGTTGTGTATCGCCTGACTCTTGAGGCTACAATTACAAATACGTATCTCAAGGTGCTTTGTAGCACAATGGGCTAATGAGCAATTCACTGTCAGTAGTTTCCTGATATAAAACCATCTCCACTTTTAGCGCCTTAGCTAAAGGCGCTGCCTTTTAGCCACACTTTTAAGTCCCGCCATTGGTGGCTTTTTAACCAGCTGCATGCTAACTTTTATTATTCCCCATGCATGTCTGCAAGACATGAAATCTTACAGTCCAGTGAGGTACTTAGTATAAAAACAGATATTATTGAAAGCTTGCTGTGCAATAAGCTAATAAGCTAGATATTTAGTCCGGGGAGGTAGGGTGACGACACACCTCAAAGATCTCATTTCTTGATGTTTGTCTGAAAAAGAGGGGACCATGATTAATCGAGCACTTCATGCTACCCACAAATCAAACCTGCAGTTTTTTAGTTTCTAAAAACCAGAACTGATTTGCCTTTCACATCACGGGAAGGATTTTCTTCCACTCATGTTTTCCACCATCACTTTTCATTTAATGCCACATTTGCACATTTAACAGCTCTGCTGTCTAGTGCCATAACTAAAATGGTTTCCAAGTTTCCTGTCACTAAATCTGGCTTCCAGCTGTATGCCAGTATTTGCTGGCGTAAAGTCGTACCAGTAAATACTGTAAAATGATAGTTAGAAGCAAGCGCTGCATCTTTCTTTTACACAGCGGCTGTAGTTTGAGTGTTGGTGGACAGAATTAAAGATACTTAGAGTTGGAGATCATGTTGATCATTACGCAGATCATGCACTTTTGACTTTTACTGCATGGAGAGAGAGAGCTTACTTTTCAGTCCATCAGTGGCATACTTATTAATTAA